>NTHP01000055.1:600031-634178 GCA_003416845.1 Oplegnathus fasciatus
CCCCGATTCAGACAGAATGGCCTATCAAGCTCGCCCAAGGGGAACAAATGTCTGCCCAAATCACATCGTTTACACTCTCATACACACCGTTTCCCCTCCTTCTTTGTGTTCTTGCTTCTGCGACTTCACTGACTTTCTCTGGCTTTCTCCCTTTGTTCTTTCACTTCTCGATTCTCTCTGTCTCTCTCTACTTCTCTCTCTGTCTCCTTTCCTTCCTTCTTGTGTCCCCATATTACAGAGGCAGCTGGTGAATCTCCTTGAACTGCTTTGTTCCCGTGGTCCACAGGCAGCTAAGATCAGCAGCTGTGTGTGGGAGACACACGCCAAATCATAACTTCTATAGCTGCAAGCGTTTGTGGTCATTTTGTTGACCCTTTCTGATGACATCCCTGCCTTCAGAAATCACCCTTGCATCTCAGTATAACAGACGTACATCTGTGATCTTCATAAGGCTTGCGCAGGTGGCAAAATTGATCGAAAAGATGCTCAAAAAAAATTTAATTTGAAAAACTTGGAATTTCAAATACAGCCCAAGACGCATGGCCTGTCTCTTACTCATTTAATTTCACTCTCCCATTCTTCTTTCTGGAGATCCATGAGACCTATTTCCTTTCTCCTCCATCACCTTCTACTTCTCTACATCTTACTTTTTACTTGCCCCATTTTGCAATCAATCTGCTGTTCATCTTATCTAATGAGCTCATTAGGGTGTCTTAAGCAATGGTGATTGATAATAATGGCTTAGAAATGTCCCATTGATTCACTTCTATATCAGGCCTGTAAAGTAAAGGCTCTCTGCATTAAAATCATGGGTCAACTGAACCCTCTCTCCTATCTTATCGCCTATGTCTTGGATGACAAGTCCTTTGTTTTCAACACGACTGCCCCTCCCCCGCTCCAATTCATGATGAGCGAAACTGGTTTGTAGTTAACACATCTGCTTGGCCCGGTAATACACATTTCTGTAAAGCCTCCTTAACAAACGTGTGAAAATGCGTTGCCGCTTAGAGGACATATGAAAGACTCCTTTGCAGCGTTTTTCCTTCAACATGATTAAATTCCGCCATATTTTACATGTTTACAGAGACCTGTGAGTGAAACCGAATGTTAACAGTAAACATCATATTATTCCAGCCAATCAAAACAAAGGAGACGTGTTACAGTTGGTCAGTTTGCTGGAAGTCTTTAATTTTTATGGCCAGGCTTCTTAACAGCCATGACTGATGGAGCCATTTGACTTTAAAGCTGTAAGAGCTACTGTTCGTAATGCAGGCAAGTTTGCGAGGCCACTGGCAATATGTCTGAGGATATACTGCAGCTTTGTGTATGCCGTGTTGTGTGTTTGCATTTGTATGTGCATGAAGGAAGGAGGGAGAGAGAGAAAGAGACGGAAAGAGAACGAAGGGAGTGGGGGGGGTGCTAATGATAATTTGGGAGGGCGTGTGTGTGACAGAATTTGCGCCCACATGAATAGCGCGCAGTCAGCATGCAAGCTCAAATCACTTCAATAGTTTCACATCAACCAATTTAATGGCACAATCCCGGCCAGTGAAGTTTTTATTCCAAATCCTGTCCATAATCTAATGGCCTTTGAAAGTCTGCCACTTCCCCCTGGCTGACAGGTTGTGCATTTGGATCTAATTGAATCCATTTACATCCTGCACAAATGGAAAGCACATGGAGGCCTACCCACCTGGTTCTGATCAGCTACTGAGTTGGGAGAGACACACTCTTCGGAGTACGCCCGGTGCCAGCAGGGGATACACTACACAGCGAAGTGAGGAGGGGAGAGGGAAGAGAGAACACCTTTTGATATTACTCTTGGCTCTAATTTAATTCAGTTTGAGTTCAGTTACCCCTTCACATTTCCGTGTATTCCTATCTGTCTGGCAGACTGTGGTCTTTTACAGTTGTGTAATACTTTACCACAAGGGGGAGTCCAGCAATACCCATATACAGTATCACTGTGTCTGCTAATGTGGACCTGTGAGCACTCATCTACTGTACAACAGAGAGGAGATGAGTGAAGCTTTAAAATTTAGAAGACTTCAAGATACAGTGTGACATCTGGGTCGGGTCTTTTCTGATTCGATGTTAGATAGAATATTAATGCATTCTTGCTACCGCATGTTAGTCACACAAAACATTCAGAGGGGGTTGGCAAAATACTGTAACAACTAATAAACTAATTAAGTGAATTCCTTAATTAACGTTTCACATGCTGCTACAAAGGTGTGGAATATTCGTTTAGAGGCTAATTAACAGCATTAGTCAGTCACTAAGATTTGACAATCAACAACTTTTGAGTTTTCAAAGCAATGTGAGGAAACTGACAACTCACAGAGCTCCAAAGAGGCCGAATCATCCGGACCCAAACTGCACTTGTGTTAGATCAATACCATTCTCATGTCTGTACAGTAAATATGAGGCTACAGCTAGCAGCTGAATAGCTATAGCTCAGCACAAAGGCTGGAAACTGTAAAACCACAATGTGTCATTTTTACGTTTTGGTCTTTATACAGATTAAACAAACGAGATATAAGGTGTTAATTAGTGAGCTTTTTGGAGTTGCTGGTAGGCAGATTTTGTTACCTTTCGACAAAGCCAGGCTAGCTGTTTCCCCCTGTTTCCAGTCTTTGTGCTAAGCTAAGCTAACAGCTAACAAGCTGCTGGTGGTAGCTTCATATTTACTGTACAGATAGGGTGCATTTCTCAGCACTATTCCTTTTTTTATACATTATTTTGATACAGTATGTTGCCTTTGTGATACGGTTGTAGTGTCATGAATTCTTGCAGGATGGTGTTCATGTCATGGGTAAAGCGTTCCCATACGCTGGCATGTGGAAACTTGTGTTTTTGAGGATTTAATTGAATACACACCAGAATACACAGTCCAGGCTTTGTACGTGGCCTGCATTAATGTGTGTCTGCAAATGGATATGGTTAATGAGGGCAATGGGTAACATCATGACCTTCATCGGGTCCCCCTCGTAGTCCATCCCGGCCCCACCTCACACCACATCTGGTTTGACCATCTCCACCCCAAACCCCTGCTAGCCACCCCCGCCTGCACCTCATCAATCCTGTGTGTCATCATTGCCACACTTCTGGCTATAGCCAAAGTAAGCCATGACACGAAGACGTGAAAATGATGAATGGACTTTTCCGGACAGGAAGCGGTGATGGTTGAAGAGACACCCCACCCTCACTCATCTTTCCGATCCATTTTTCACTTTCTTTCCTCTGCCACGTCTCTCTGTTGTCTGTCCTTCTTGAGTCAATAGGAACCAAGCCATCATGTTCCACAAATATAGCCCTCCAAAATATGTGGTTGCATTTTTTTTCTTTTTCTCGAGAAAGTTGAGTCCCCACAATGGTTTCGAATGACCAACCTTTTTCTGCATTAAGTCTTGTTGTTGGATTTAAGCGACGCTGTGGAGCTGAAGAAACTTCCATTTAATTTCTTTCTAAAAACTTTGACCAGATAAAGAGAACATATAAATACATACTAAATACACATACACATACAATTCACATGGTAATTTTTATATTTCACCCATCTGGGTGCCACTTTTTTTAGTTTGGAAAATCAAAAACATTGTAGTCCTCTCTGTGTTTACACAATTCGATCTACGACTAGTTTAGTCCTTACATCCCTCACCACAAGAGATACAGTGAACCTTGGGACGTCTGTATACCATCCATTGTTGTGTCTGCCCACCCATAATATGTCCATTCACTGCTGGACAATACTGTCCATTAACTATTATATGACTTGCTGTAGTTTTATTGGTTGTGAATAGAAGTCCCACTGTGTTCCACGGGAGACATTATCATTCTTGATCGCCATAACTATCGGCCACGACTCGCACTCGGAGGCTTCTGTCCAACACTTATGTATTGTCCCTGAATGCTGTAGAGGTTCTCATAATGGCTCATGACTGATATATTCATCTTAAACTTTGGTCAGACATGGTTATTACCTTTATAAATTGTAGTAATTTTCTCCGTCATATGTCATATGATTTTAATGTTTGTGTCTGGGCGTGTGTTAAGGCTTTAGGGGCATGTTTTCAAGCAGAGCCAGCTCTTAAAATCCTTCCATAGTCATCGCTTGCATTTCGCCTTCATGAACTCTAGCTTCCAATATCAGACCAAAGAAACACTCCCTTGTTTCTATACTCCCTCAGGGCAAAGTGGCACTGGTAGATATTTAAGAGATTTAAGCTTCCTTTGTTTAGGGGAATGAAGCCACTCCTTCACTCGCCCCCTAAAGCACAGTATAGCAGCAAGATCACTGAGCTTTCATACAATATCTTCATCATCTATACATCTAATTTAGCACAGGGAAAGAGTTTGGTTTCAATCAAAGGCGTGATGAATAAAACATCAACCGAAGTTAAATACAAGTTTTCTTGAGACCATTTGTTTTCCAAGCCTTTCAAAATAATTCTCCATGGAGTTGCACAGTTTGTCTGACATCAATTATTTCGAATAAGACAAACTGCTCTCGTTAAACTCGCTATACACAGCAGGACAGATGTGAATATTCAATAAAAGGCATAAAACTGCAGGTTAAACACTCCCAAAAGTAGAAGTTTTTGGTGCTCATATTTAATTTCAGTTATCTTGAGGAGACATATAGAAATGTATTCCTCCTTTAGTGTGAATATATCGAGAGACTCTCTTTCATGTAATTTGATTAGTCTAGTGGACCAGGATTACAGCCACCCCTCCCTCATTTACTATTACTGAGGAGAAAAACAATTAAGCTATACATGTTAGCTATCAAGGAGACAACGCACCCATGCACAGGCACACCAATGGATGAAACACACAAACACTCACATAGGCACATACACACATGCACAAGTCTCATTTAATCCTTTATGATGCGCCTGGAATTTGTAATGATTTTAATTAGGAAAGGTGCAATAGGAGTCTACTGCGTGGCAATGCTGACACTCCAGGGCGCCTGGAGCCAATTAAAAATATGTGCTGATCAAACAGCCTGCCCTCGCCATGCACGACTATCCCCAGAGCCTCTGCTGCTGCAGAGGGACGGCCAAGCTCGGGGCCTCTAGCTCCCACCGAACAGGCTGCAGAGGAGCCGGCAGAACTACAACCGACACAACTCCACCCTGAGATCTGGTTCAAGGCTCAGCTACTCCCATTAGCCGCATGCTACGGTGGGCGACGAACGGCCAAGCAGCCGAGTGGAAGCCCCATAAGAGGAATCCTTCAGTTCACAATCAAACGTCTGTGAGAAAATGTCACACACCCCATTTGATCCCCACAGAGATTTTTTTTTTCCACGAGGGAACTGGCTCAGCCCAATTTTCCCTCACACTCCGAGTGAGAACGCCACATTAAATTAGAATTATGTGACAATTTAGAGTGACAATTAAGCCTGGTATTAATTACACTGTTCCTTTTGTTTCGAGCAATCCCTGCGATGTTGCCAGACCCAGGAGAGCCCAAAATAGATAAATTTAAATGAATCTGAAAGCGACTTATATATTTTCCAAATGTTAATATTCTCGAGGAATCCTTCATCTCTGTCATATCCTTTCCCTCCTCCCTCGGTGAAGTCCCTCCTCTCTCTATCATTAAGCATCTCTGTCCCTGGTGATTAATGATACTAATGAGCATGTGCAGCCATTCACTCTGCCACACATTATTCTATCCTCTGGCCTAGGCCATGTGTCATGTCCTCCTGAGAACGGACAACATGGCTCCCTGGTCATATTCAGCCAAACAATAATATTAACTTATATCTTTTCCAATATCTGTGTCAGAGGGGCAAGTGACGCACTGGCACACATGTAGTGTATGAGCACAGGCATATGCAGAAACATGCATATATACAGCTTGCTTTTATTTTGAAAAACTACAAAGATATTACAGTTCTGAAAAAAATCATACTGAAAGAGATATTTGCACGCACTGGAGGCACAGATTAATAATCAGACAACACTTTACTGTATCTAGACTACATTTAAAGTTAGCTCTATGTTGGCAAATAATTCTCAGAGCATATCTAGTGGTTTAATCAAATGTGACAACCTACTGCTATGGCTGACCTGCTGAAAGACACTGCATTCGTGTGGAGCCTGTAGTGACTCGGTGTGCGCCATCAAAAAAGGTGGATCTCTCTGTGTTTTAATCTTTATCACTTTTTGTCTCTTGCTTTGCGTGGGTCTATTTATTTGACGAATCAGAAATCAACATTCAAACTATCCTTAAAAAAAAGAGGGTTGAAAAGCCATTCATGTGTAAATGGTGGAAAAATCAGTTGTGCACGATCCCACCTTTTCTACCTGAAGGGTTACACTGAGGATTTTAGAGCACATGTTGCTCATTGAACTGCTGCTGTTTCTTCTTTTCCCCACTCTGGCATTGTTGCAATGATCTTGCATTGTTAAACTTTTATCTTTGCCAGACGTTGCAGGCTTGTCAGGTGGGCAGGGAGGGTGATAACTGCATATTTGAAGATCCATAAAAAAGGCCCCCATATCTTTGGGAGTCACATCGGCCAGGACACTGAAATACAGCTCATCACTTTTATGTCAGAACCGCAAATCGGCTATTGGGATGTGAAATTAATATGACAGAGGGGCCATCTGCTATAGGGGGGTGCCCAATGGCAACCAGGAAGACTGTTTTAAGCTCTGCAGAGGACATTTTTAATTGGACGCTTCATGTGAAAAGCATATACATGTCATATAAACTGATTCGCTGGTACGATGGCTGAGCTGGATTTATGGCAGTAAGCAAAGAGACAGGGAGAGAGAGAGAGAGATGCTTAGAAGAAAAACAAAAGTAGTGCATGGAGGCAGACAGCTGTACGCTTAAGTTAATACTTTGCAATCAGTGCACCAAATCAGATAACTGTGAAGGAAGGCTTCATTTTACTCTGATTGTTCAAAAGTTGTTTGTTATCAGGAGGAGCCGTGGCATTTTAACATGCTCTGACTTCAGTACATGCTTGTTGTTGTTGTTGTTGTTGTTACTGCAGATAAGCATCCACATATAAGGCTTTTAACCACCTTTTAATTAAGACACACATTCGTAGTTGGAGCTGCAGCCTGCTGTGCTGCAAGGCCAGAACCGCTGAATCCCTATTGATCATTCATCAGTAACTGGTCACACCTTCTTGATTCGGCAGCAGTTTACAGAGAGGTGGATGATTGGATGATGCTGCCACTGTTATACTGTTTCATTTTCTGGCCTCAAACTTGTTTGGCTGTCAAGTTTTTCTACTCTGAGGGTTCACATTGGTGATAGTTAGGTTTCTCTGGGTGGTCACAAAACAAAAGTTTGGTGGCTAAGCTAAAGTTTTAGCATTTTTTTTGCATAAATGTAAACCAGGTTTTTATAGCTCATGTATGGCTTATGTCATCCCAACAGCTAAATGATCATTTGTTATTCGCTATGCTCAAATTTACAGTTCAGGGAGTCTAAACTGTAACTCACACACATTTTCACTCTCCATACTTCCTCATTGTGAAATTTCATGATAATCTGGTCTCCATCGTTTCTGAACTCATCAGCATGCAGAGGATTTTAGCAGTCTGTTACCAGTCAACTTGAAGCAGGCTCTGCTGCATAACGCAATCTCTCTCACATCACTGTATAAGCAGGACAAATACATAGCCTTCATTTGCACCATTTCACTGCCAACGGAAATCCTGTGGCGTTATCAAACTGGCAGGAGAAATCAGAAGATCCTAATAAATCAGGCCTAACAAGCATTTAGGGTGTCGTGAGAGGAAGAGGATAAAGTGTGAGTTGTGTAAAATGAATGCAGGGGCTCTGTGAATGAAAAGAAGGGCTGAGCAGACTTAGACATGGGAAGACCTGGGTCTGGGAGATACCAGGCCTGTGTCTGGGACCCTGAACTGATCTACATGATCGCTGCCCAGTTCAGCCATGTGATGCTTATGCAATGCTCCTCCAACCTGCAGCTGGGGGAGAAATCAATCACACCACAAACCCCCTTTTCTTCTCTCAAACAAGAGCTTTTTAGTGACAACAGCCATCTCGGTCACATGACCATGGAAGCATCATGCAACCCCCCCCCCTCCTCCCTTCTCCCAAGTGTCCCCCAGCACCCCTCACTGCAGATGTTGGGTAACAACATGGCTGATGAATTTAATAATGGAGGCACAATGTTGCTCTTGTGTGTTGTTAAGCCTTCAACAGTTGTGTTAGACATCCGCGATCACAAGACTTGGTCAAGGAACATAATGACTTAATGTGTGATCCAGTCTGAGGCAATGATCAATAGGGCTATTTGAATGGAGAGTCAACTAAAGCTGTTCATTTATTTATCTTATATTATATAAGTGCAGGGGGAGCTGGTATTTGAATGCCACATCAAGGAAATGCTGATGTATACAGAAGGTCCAAATGGGTTAAATTGGTACATTAAGATCTGATCTGTGGCCGTTGGTGAATTAGCAGAACTCATTAGTTGCAATAATTTGAGCATAAACACACAGAGTTCACTTTGGAAAACTTTTTGACCCATTTGCATTAGCAGTGGAATTGTACTTGCAGCCTCCAACTGGTGGTGAACTTTGCAAATGTTGTCATTTCCATTGTGGGCCTGCAGGGCTGCAAGGAGAAACAGCCCTGTCCTCCTGCAAGCCCCAGTGAGGTAATGAAGGGGTTAAAATATGATGTCAGGTTCCCTGGGTGGGGGGCTTGAAGGTAAAGAAGGGCAAAGGTGCCACAGGATGTCACAGGATTGTAGGTTATAGTGCAAATGGTGAGATCTGCTATTTAAGCCCTGCCTGCTTCAAAATCAGAGTGTAATATTTTGATTGAGAAAATTTTATTTGTTTTTGTCATTTTATTTTATTGATTTGTAGGGGGTCAATATATAATTATTTATTTGTTTTACCCATTATACTATGGGTTCTGTGCATTGTCTGTGTCCACTGTCCTCTGTAGGCACTCCTGCTTCCAATCATCTTTTGTTTTCAGTCAGAGGAGGAAGTGCGATGGGAATTAACAGAGACCTGGTTTAAAACAGACTATCTTTGGGCCTGTTGCTAAAAATTGAAAATGTGTTGGAGCTGCCCTTTAGCGAGAGTTACATCTCGGCGAGAATCATCTAAAAATAAAAATGAACAGTTTTTAGTAGTGTGGCAAGATCCGGGTTCTCTCCTTGAAGTGAAGACAGATCCGTGTAACAGCGCCAGCCTTCAGTAGGCTTCTGGTTATGCCATATGCCACTACAATTCAAGCAGTTCTTACGTAGCACCCCCATCTCTCTCTCTCTCGCTCTCTCTCTCTCTCTCTCACACACACACAAACACACACACATATCTCCACCTCCATTATGCCAATCCACCCATGATAAACATAAAAAAAAATTAATGTTATGCATATTTCAAGCTGTTAAATGTGCTTCCTAAATGTTATAATTTACGCATAAAGATATACCTGTCCATATGTGATTCATTACGGCTTAATTAATATATCGACTGATATTCAATCAGATCATGCGTGCACGCGCGAATGCTCACACACACACACACAGAGAGAGAGAGAGAACACACACAAACACACAGGTCAAAGGCTACCCGTTGTCAACCCACTCCAAATGATTTCGGACTGCGGTTTCATGACTGAACTTATAACCAAACTAAACGCGTAAAACCAATCCCAAGTCATGCATTCACTCATTTTTGATGATTTTTAAATATTAAATTCTTGCAGTGAGATTTTAAGCATTTGAGTGGCTAAATAATGAAGGGAGTCCATTTCAAACTGCTCATACAAGTTTAATCTCTAGGCAATATAAAGCGTTCCCCCCCCCCAACTTAAAACAATCACAAATATGTTCAGATCATGGATCCTATATCACTGTCAGATGCTCCAGATGATCGGCCACGCTTACAGTGTTCGTGAGTATTTTATGGGTGGAAATAAAAGCATATAGACAATGAGTTTGTCTATCTTTAATATCCAAAGGCCCTTTCTCCCACTGTGGATGTGAGTGGGAGGCACAGACTGTCAATCATGAACGCTTCATTGATCAAGGACAATCCTCGTCGTAAAACTGGTCTTTTTCTTAAGAAATCACTCACTCCGCATTAATTATCACTCCGCCTGCTGTGTGTGTGTGTGTGTGTGTGTGTGTGTGCGTGCGACTGACCACCTCTGACTATTTCACATTGCATGCACTCACTTGAGATGAGATGAAATTCCAACACCCTTTTAAAATACAAGTTAGTATTCAAGCAAAGCAGCCGACCTTTTGTAAAAAATCTCACACAGTGAAAATAGTGCCCGCTGTGGTAGCTAAATGACATTATGGTCACACTGAGTGGACGCAAGAAAAAAAAAAATCCATTAAATTCAGCTCGACATTAATCTGTGCGAGTAAAGATGATTTCAGAAATATTTTGCATTTCTTTGTATTAAGTGTAAGTTGGGTGAATCTACAGGCTGTGAACCTTGTGAAATGACAAATAACACTGAGCCAGTTTAAGGTCCCATCTGCCCAAAAATAAATAAATAAAAATTAATCAATAAAGAATGTTTTGTATTTTTATCAGGCCATCTTAAGTGCTGTAAAAAAATGTATGTGGGTCAGGGGTCACTAACACACATGAAAATGTGGTAATAATTTAACATAAATCTCTTTTTTTTGTCATAAATATTAATAGCCTCCTTGTATATTTTATTTTCCTGTGATTTGACAGTTAAATTAAACATTTACTCAAGAGTAAAAAAAAAATGTTACTCACATTAATGCACAGTTGTGTAGAGAAATAACCAAATGAAAAAAAAAGACAATTCTCTTCTTTATTATTCTTATAAAGCAAACATAATAAATAAAATGTCTTGTATATGAGATTGTGGCAGCTATTTTATTCACCCCAACAAAAATCTGTATTTTCAGAAAAACAGTGAAAAAATAATGTTGTTAAATGGCTACATGGTACAAACATGCAGGACTTGTGGGTAGAAGAAAATGTCAAATATTTTTGGCTGCAGCACATTTATGCTCGTCTCTACATTGTCTTCACACGTCCGTCCTCTATCTCGCCTTCCCTCCGTGGAAGCATTTTTACACTCTAATGTGAATTTCACCGACTGAAGCCTGCAGACCACAACTATTACAAACAGCATGCGACGCTATCATCCGATTAACCCGACGTCAAATTTTACATCAAACAAATTACACTGGTTTTTATTTTTTACCGCACTAACCCCACTACGACAAACCTCATGCAGCCACACTTTCAAATGGTGAAAGACTCCATGCAGATTTTCTCCATTAAAGAGGACTTCGGCAGGGCGATCCACAACCGGAGCTCTTCCCCCCCCCTCTCTCTCTCTCTCTCTCTCTCACTCCTTTCACCCTCACGTGCAGCCTCTAACCTGGATTATTTCGAGTTTCACTTGTTTTCATAACTTTTCATAATCATCAGGCATCGCTGGTCCGTATTTATCCGAAAACTAACCTCGATTATTTTAAATATCCAACATATAATTTCCCCCTCTCTGCAGTATTCCCTTTGATTCACGCTTGACTCATATGGCTTCAGGGCCAATAGGGGTCCGCCTTTGGGGCGCCTTGAAACCGCCTCTTCTTATCCCCTTTCATCATCTAACCCGGGAAGCCTTGAAACCGCAGGGCCAGTTATTGCCTTTTTTTTTTCTTTTTNNTTTCAGACAGCCCAATGCGGACTGGCCAACAGCCAATCAGAGTCTTGTTTACATTCTGTGACTGACAATGCTCTGGCGCCGTGCCAGCCAATCAGAACCTCCCACACAGGGAGGGAGGGGGGGCGGGGGTGGGGGGTTCATTTGTAAACATTTAGCATAATGTAATAACCAAAGTCCATAGTAATAACATGAGGGAAATATTGAAATGACTGTCTTGTCTGCATGATTCAGTGTTCAGAGTTTCGAGAAATTGACTTTGAAACCATTTGTCAAAAAGCCTCTAGTGGCTCTAAAGAAGGAAAAAAATATAGACACAAGTACAGTGAGTGTTTGGTGTGTATAAATGCCCTGATTTGTTAGCCAAATTTTTGAAAAGAAAAAAATGGAGCGTTTTCAGTGACAGCTGAAAGACAGCCTACAAATTAATCTGTAATGTTATGTTGCAAAATATCATTTATTCAGCCATATTTATATGTGGAAAACTTCAAACTGGTGTTTTCTAAACACTGCCGAATAAATGTGATTTTTACATTTTCTTTTGTATCATTATTTTATTTTTTTATTTTGCAATCTTTATATTTTAGTGCAATTTATGACAAGCTTAAATCTCCCAGTCATGTAAAGATGTAAACATTTTTTTACCCACTTTTTTGATTTAGATATTAAACTAATTTAAGTTCAATTGGGGTCTTCTTCAAAGCACACATAAATAGAACTGCACCTGTAAACATTTATTTCATTTTTGTTTGGTTTTACATTATTTACACTGTTTTGACCACTAATAAAAACCTTTTGTAGGCTATCTACTGTGCATTTTTGAGGCTTAAATCTCTTAAATGTCACATAGCCAATATATTTGGAGCATTATCCAAGTAATTTAAATTGAATTTGGGTTTTCTTGAAAGCATGCATAAATAGAATTGCAATTCTGACAATTTAAGTTTAGTTTTCACATTATTTACATGATTCTGCCCACTTCCTGTAGACCTTCTGTTATCTGCTGTGCATTTGAAGCTGTGCTCAGGCTGCACTGAGCTCCATTGTGAGTGATTTTACACCATCTCGTGCTTTAAATCTGGCGCTTTTCACTCTGTTTAGCATTGCCAGTCACCACACCATTGGCCTGTGCTGCCGGCCAATCACAACCTCCCGTATCTCCGGGCGGGCGGCACGAGCTCATTAACATGCAGGTATCCGACCAATGGGAGGGCGTGTTTACCCTGCCCCGAGACGCGAGGTACGCAGTTGCACCGGGAGAGAAACCGCTGCTCGGAGATCCGAGCCGCGATCCAGCCAGGCCGGAAGCCCTAGTCCCACTGCTTCCATAGACTGAACCAGAAGGCTACTGCACAGCCTCAGATGGAAATATTGTAGGATTTCACTCTAGCCACATGGTTTATTTCAGATTTTGATTTTAAATGGGCGTCGCACTTGACCTTGCTCCTTCCCTCCCTGTGTTTTGTGATTTTATAATTTATTGTTATGCAAGGATTTAACATACCAGTAAGTAGTAATTTTATATATATATATATATATATATTTAGTGAATAAAAATATTTGAAGGCCTGTTTCCTCGTTGTAAAATGACAAGAGGTTGTGTTTAGTCCAAAATGCTATTTGTGACATTATACACAGTGCATTGCTATAATTTACTAAATAGCAAAACAGTATGTCTGAGGTGTATCTTATGTGGAATAAATCGATGATTTAATGTATTGAGCTGACAAAAAATACATCACCTTAAATTATTATTATTATTGGTGTTATGATTATTATTGTTAGTGTTAGTATTGATAATAATAATATGTTAATAGTTCCATTACATTTTGACGTTAGGAGAATTTTTTGTAATTAGATCAAATATTTAATTATTGATCGACGACTTATTTGCTTTTGTTTTTAATTATCCTACATTTTTAGAAACGCGACTGGCTACGTATTTTTTTTTTTTTNNTTTTTTGTAATTGGCCAAGATTTAAGAGCCTTTGATAAATTGTTCAAATGTGTGTATAATTTTTGGGAACCGATCCGCAGGGTGTAGGCTGTGGTTGTAGTCAGGTTGCAATAAACTCCATGCGGAGAATTTGCATTGCGAGGACGGGGGGGACGTGTTTCCACTCGCCCCGGCCGAGGTGCACTCCCTGCCGGCCAGCTCAGCCACGGAGGGCCGCCTGTTTCGCAGCGCGACCCGCGACCTATAGAGCATAATTTGATTTATTATCCGCGTTTCTGCTTTCGATTGGATTCTGCAAATGCAATTGACAGCTGCTTAATGAATTGCATTAGGGGCGTCGATTATTTGAACGGGTTTTTTAAAAAATTATGGCGTGTATTTGCTGGGAGGACTAAAATGAAAGAAAACAACCGTGAGTGTTCACGCCACTGCAACTAAATTCCCATGAATGTACATTTCGAACATTTACACCGCAGCCTTCTCTTCCCAGCCTCGTAAATGTTGAATATTTTTATTCTGAGGTTGTTAGTGGACATACAGAGTGAATGCAACAGCATGGTGAGGGGGAAGGTAATGGCTGACTGCAAAGCACTTTCTCAGTATGGAGACAAAGGCAGTCCTCCTGACGGGCGGCCATTCACCTTGGATCTACATACGGTCCACAATCTGAGGACTCAGCTATCATGTATGCAACAGCAAAGCTTCGTGAACGTTTTCACGTTAAAGGCCCACATGCATGCACACACATTAGCTGAGGAAGCCTCGGTTGGTGAGATTTTGTCCCAGGGAGCTCCGTGTGGAAGGATTTTATTGTTGTTGGTGTAGCACTGAATTGTAGGCTGGGCTGTAACTGGCTACATGGGGAGATAATAGTGCTGAGAGTGAAATAGCACATATGATGAGAATATGCCTGCGAATTCTTCCATTGTGGAAATTTGATTTTTTTTTTTNTTTTTTGGTAATTTAATTTATGGTACAATGATACTTTTATCTTGCTGGGGACCCCCTGCAACCCCTTCGAGAAACCCTGTAGGGACCCCAAATTGAGAATAGATCATGTAAAACCAGAGATATAACCTGCTGTATTAAGAAAATTCAACCATGTAGGATTTATTTATTTATTTACTTATTTGGATCTATAAAATGAAGCTGCCTTCTGCTTGCCTGCTTTATTTTTAATTACTCACAGCCATCACTGAGGCACAGCAAATTGGGCTGTCACGTTAAGATGATCGTTGTAAAGACAAAAACATATATTTTTACAGTGAAATTACGTTTTATTTTAATTTATGCGAATGGGTTATTTTTCCCTCCCCATCTCCACTATATAGTGCTATTTTTGTGGCATGGCAGAGGATGTAGCCTATAATGTATTTACTACTCCATTTGATTACCTGACCTGAAATAGGTCAAGGCAGATGAAGACAGTGAGAGTGCAGTTATTCACGTGCGCACACACACACACACACACTCACACACGGGTGCGCGCGCACGTGCATGGCACAAACACACACACACATGAAAGAGAGAGAGAGAGATTGAGAGAGAGAGAGAGAGAGAGAGAGAGAGAGAGAGAGAGAGAGATGTCTTTTAGGAGCTGATGCATCTCTGTTATGAGCGGTATGTTAATTATATTCTTATTTTAAATATCAGGCCTCTTGCTTTATGATTTGTTTCCAAACTTTATAAACTGGCAGCACAGGTTCCTTGTGCCTGAAGGTCCGCAAATTGGTCGATGAATGATGCTTTTTTTTTTTCCAATTGCCAGTTTTATGATAAACGAGGTTATTTTATAGTCCGCAGATGGTGCAAAATATAATATATTTGGTACTAATGCCAGTTTATGTATAGGATCACTGTAGTGCAAAATGTGAAAATAGTGTGAGGTGTAATGAGAGCTGGATGGAGGTTACAGAGGCAGAAAAAAAACCCGCCTGTATCAATCCGAGACAATAGGACGAGCAGGAGAAGGCAGGCAGCGTTGTTCACCTTGAGATGTAGGCTGAGTAGGCTTCCATCATTTTCACCCAAACAGGACACGTCCTCCTCTAACAGGAGCTTTTTGTTTTTACATTGTTGCAGCAATCACGATTTCATAAAAAGCAACATACAGCCTACTGTATATGTTGCACGTTAATATGCTCACAATGGATTTGGGGGAGAGTGACAGCTGGCAACCGCTGACGTGGTGACTGAATTAATTGTTACTATAATATTATTAGATAGAAATGAATATAGAGAAGCCTAAAACGTGTCAGTGTGCTCGCTGTGCCTGTGCAACGTGAAGTGCTCCTCTCCATATGATGTTAGGCCTGTGCATCCCAGGCTGATCAATAGAGCTGAATGAGAGCCCGGCTCAGTGGGCTGCTGGACGCCTCGCTGGCCGTTTCCGTCCGCGCTCACTTTATTTTTTTACCCTAACCCATCACTTTTAGGTCGAAAGGGGCGATTTGAGCTCCATGCAAAAGCAACCTTGATATGACAGAAAGGTATTACAGCAAAATCCAATGGAGCGGAACTAATGATTTGTTTTCTCTTGCATTTTTTTTTTTTACAGCACTAGGCTGCACTGTCAGTATTTTGCATCGTGTAATTCTTAACCGGGCTCTCTCCATTTGTCTTGATAATGAAACCTGCTTTGATTTTTCTCCTTTGGCAGAAAAGATGATCGGGGGCTGCGTTTTTGGCTGGGGAAGCCTGCGATCGACTGAATGCAACACATAGATCTGAAGGAAAGGATTATTATATGGGTTGCATTTGATTTTCCTGACCTGCCCTATCCGGATTTCGGATTACTCAACATTCTTCGGAATGGAAGGACGGGATTTCGCTGCTCCGGCGCACCTCCTATCAGAGCGGGGCGCCCTGGTGCACCGAGCCGCCTCTCGGATCGCTCCCTCGGGCCACAGCTCTGTGCAGCACGCCGGTCACTTCCCGCCGGGAAAATATTACCCCTCGCACATACCAATGGCTCCCCACTCAGGTTAGTCAAACATCTACGTGGTTTTTTTTGCAGCTACTGAAATGTTGTTCGTTCCCAAAGAAGCAACATTTATCTACCTCAACGCTGGCTGTTGTTTCAAATGCTCTTCTCATAATGTTGCGCCATAAAAGCCTGTTCATTTATCAGCGTGAATAATAGGCCATGGCCTGCATGTGTGGCGTGGCACAAAGCTGATTATTTTCGCACAAAAGAGAAGAACAAGACGTGGATTTCTGTTTTAAATGAATGGTTGCTCAGGTGTGGCTGTTGACAGAGTCTCCCTATTCAAATATCTGCTAATAAATCAGGTGGAATTTGATTTACACTAGGCCCACGATCAGGAATTGTGATTAAGCTGAATCAACATTTATGGCTTAAATATCTCAAAGGTAATAAAGGTATCTTAGTTAAACAAATAGGCGTTTGATAAGTTAGGTAAATGCCACGGTATTTAAAAATGGCATTTAAGATCTGTTTTAGTCTGCACGTAGGAAGTTGGGCAGAGCAGCACTTGTTTCCCACTGGCTGTGGGGCTGAATCTGAAATGAGGTTTTGTCACTTCGCATTAAATTGATAAGTGTCACACCGGTGCCATCACTTAACCAAAACCCCGGGCCATACCCAGAGCCATAAGCAAGCAGGGTGGTGGGGAGCTGGATGAGCAGGTCTGCACGGGTTACAGTGTATGGACGCTGTAGGAAGACGAGCAATACTAGAAAATCCTCCTCCTATATTGGGCTTCAAAGTGTCGGGGTGCAAATGTGTTCACAGTGCATGCATCAGGTTTAACAAGTGACTTGGGTGTCTTGTGTACCCAAATGTGCACCTTTACAAACACGAGCGCGCATATTCGTGTCCACATAGGACAGCCAGAATTCACAACTCTGCTGAACAGAATCATCCATAAGCTGATTTATTTATTTATTTATTTTACAAATTCAGGGGGTGGACATAATAAAAGCAAGACATGTACAGTCAAATGCAATCTAAGACAATAACCCCCCAAAATACTGACTGTTATCTGATTTATGTTCATTTTTGAGGCCACCTGCGCCAGTTCATGTAGATGTTGTGCTGGATTTAATTAAATATATAATTATTGTCCTAATTTTGTGTTCAGAAAAAGACAAAAAAAAAAGAAAAGAAAATATATTTATCTCACAGCTTTGTAATAGACTGGATCATAATATGCTGTTGTTGCTTTCATTTTGTCCGCCCTTGTAAAACAAAGGAGATTTAAATAAGTCACAAAAACATATTGATTCCATCAAACAGTTCCACTTCTGAAACAATTTCCTTTTGAAAATATGTTAATGTGGCTTCTATAAACACATGTTTATGATGCAGCAGCTGAGGAATCTTGGGTCACTGGAAAAGCAAGGAATATTTATCCCTTTAAATGTATTTTATGTAACATATCAGCTAAAATCTGAATTCTGTGGGCTCGGGGGTAGGTGGTTTTTGCAGGTGTTTAAATACAGGATCAAAGGAACATCTGACCATGTTTTTTTGTACTCTGTCTTGCATTAGATTTATTTATTTATTTGTTTATTTATATTTTTTTAATATCTAATTAAACTGCTGCGCTGTGGGCACTATTGTGGTAGGCTAATCAAACACATTTTTCAAATTCATTGTGTTTATACAGATTCTGAATTCATTTACAAAATCATGCTAAACACGAGGTATAATTAGTCATTCAGGAGAATTCATGGGCGCTGTTCACCATTCATCTCTCACCATTCATGTTTGCTTTTGGCAGTACTCACACACACACACACACACACACAGTGCCTGCGTCCGTATGTTTTTTTTCCTTATATATGTTTTGTTGAGAGCATGAAGGCTAATGCTGGCTACAGGGTACAGGTGCTCCCCCCCCAACCAGATTTGGTGTTTCTTTTGTAGTATTGTGCTGCACCAACATGAAGACCTCCCCTCCAAATGTCATCACTGTTCAATGAGCAGCACAGGTGGTTTATTGTTCTCCCCAGTCTCGTCAGTCACACATGGGTGTGACTGGAGAGAAGTCTATCTAATATGCTCAAGATTTGGAAAACGACTTAATTCTTTGCATTTCAGGTGCTTTATTGAATTAACGTGGAGAATAATTTCAGTTCGGTGTATCTAAATCCCCTCCAGGCGCCGTTAGAATTATTTTGCTATCGCGCTCTGCTGATGTGCAATCTTTGATTTATTATATTAATAATATTTGAAAATGTCAAGCATGTCATAATGCAAATAGGTGGACGAGACATGAAGCATAATTCACAATTATTCATGGCGTGTATTTTTAAGATGGTAATTCGTCAAAACAGCACACAATGCAGATTTATAATCCATGTGACATAAGAAAAAAACCTTTTCAAAGCCATTTTCATTTATTAAGTCCAAATTTAAATTAAACACGCATGGTAAGTATATTTTTTTTGGCAATTTATTTATTTTCAACAATTTTTGATCACACCATGAAGTGAAGTCTTTTTCAGCCAGTTTTCCCAAATGAATACAGGCCAGTCACACTATGTAAGAACAGTCAAATGCTCGTAGGTTGTCCGACCAAACTGGCCCCACACTGTTGTTTGTCTTGACAGGGCAGGTCATTAGTGTCCCCTCAAGTGTCCCGTATGCTAGCAACATTAGCACAACTGAGAATGTTGTTTGCTGAGTGTGTTGGATCCCTTCAGTTTCTCTGCGCTTTCCCCCCGGGGACTAACTTGCACACTGGTTCACATGAATACTTTACAAAGAGCATGAATATTTCAGGGTTGATGTAAAAATGCATTCAGAGGCAGGTTTCTGATGTGGCTCCTTGAAAGGGCTCCTCTGACTTTGCAGAGGTATTTATTGTGAGCGCTCCCTTCACCCTTGCCGCTGAAAAGAGTGACGGCGGTTGCAACACCCTCCCTTGGCATTGTTCTTTGCCGGGTTACAGAATTTCAACGTATTTTTTGGGATGAAATTTCCTTTTCTTTCTATTGCACACGCTGGTGAGTTTGGTTGCAATTAGGCAACAGCAGACACACACTCCTACCTTGTTGCCCACTGAACCATGTTAACTTAGAACCGGTAGAGATTCTGTCAGTGTGCATTTGCCTCTGTCCATCTTCACCTACTACAAGCCAGTCATTTGTAATGCATGTCAGGTGGTCGATTTATAGTTTGCACTTGCACTGTGTTCTGGGAATGTGACATTGGAGCAACTTCTCTCTGTGTGTGCTTGCAGATACAGTGAGACACAGACCTGTAAACTCATCTAATGTGGTTTAATTCAGCCAGTTCATTTACAAGGGCTTTGAAATAGTAATTTTATCTTCTGCTGGCTCCGGCGCAGAGTTGGAGACAGTCTTCACTTGGCTGTGAGGCTGGGATTCAGATGTTGGATAGTGTCAAAGGAGGAGACACAGTGGAGCTGTCTTTACTGCTGGCATTTATGGCTGGGGGCTCATCTTTCAGCCATATTGTTCTGATCAGTGTGCTCTGGCTGAGGTGTGGCTGTGTGAAAGCAGCAGGGGTTCAGAGGCTGTCCATGGCTGAGCTCTGCTCTAAACACCCCATGTAATCAAAGGTCATATTTGTGTCATCTCGCTCACTCTGCCTCCCCTTCCTTTACATCTCCTCTGTCTCCCTTTCCATAAGCTGTCCTCTCTCTCCTCCCCTCCATTTCTCAGTCTCCTTTCTTTCCAGCAGGAAGACCCTTGTGTCTGGGAAGCGGTGGTCTTCCTGCCACTTCTGTTTTAGCCACCCTCCCCTACCCCGGGCCATTGTTGCAGACCCCAGCTTTGTGTGTGTTTTACGGCTGCTGTTAAAGATAAAAAACAGTCCCTTCCACCCCCTTTATTGTTTTCTGGTAGGATGTCCCTGTCATTCCCTTGGTTTTTATGTCCTAGCTGGATATCCGAGCAGCTTCCCCCTTCAAAGGTTAGCTATGCTGTCTGCCTTCTCCCATTTTTTTTCCAAAGGGGAATAAATAACTTTACTGAGACTTTTATTGAACGTCTCATTGCTGGAATATCCCATGGGTCTGTGGTTGTTAGGAAGACGCTTCAAAGACAAACACAGGTGTTTGGTGGAGTTAGCAGAGGGCTGGTTACAACCAGGGTCTTTAAAAGAATAAACCTCAGTAAGTGGGTGAGGGTTGTTTGTGGGAAGGGAGGCTTCTTCTTCTTGGCCTTGTAGCTCTTGTGTTGTGAGCACTCACAGTTCGTACCCTGCTTCCTTTTGGCTTTACCTACCCCCCATCCTTGTTGACCCCAGACAAGAGTGGTTGCTGGAGTGCGTTACGTGCTCAGCGTAATTATTTAGCAGTGCAGCACCAAGTCCAACTGAAAGCCTGTGCATGTCCTTTCTCTCTAATTCTAACAATTTTGGGAATTTGGTGAGAGAAATTTAAGAGCTGCTCTTTACCTGAGGGAAAAGAAAGCTGATATTTTGAATAACCCATCTTAAATATTACATTAAAAGGCTACTTGTATCCGCAGTGACAGAACGTGGGTCTTAGGCCAAGTTCCATTTGGCTCGGGCCTCGTGCACTCCCTCTCTGCAAAACAGAGTGAGAACCTTGGCCTGTTGTCGGGCTCGTTTGTGGACTGTTGTGAGATGACACGGTTCAGACGCGATGTCACAGGAGTCCCCCTGAATAGTGGAGGTGTTGCGTGGCATCCTACACCTGGCTGAAATAGCACCTTGCCCGGTGCTGCCGCCATCTGTCACCTTCCCCTGACACTCCCACAGGAGACCCAAATGACTTGCAAGGGCAGTGAACTCTCTTTGAAAGAAGTCCCTTGCATATTTGCCAATACCGTGTTTCTAGTGGATTCAGGCAGCAGTATCATTAAAGACTTTCCCTTAACATTTTTTGTCACTTTTGGATCATCATACCAGGTGTCCAGTAACCAGGCATCAAAAAATAAGTAACAACATCTGGAATTCATTACACTCAGGTAACTTAAGTGACAGATTTGATGTCAGCTAAAAGATTTAATCAGTTGCTTTTCTTTGCATTTCTTTGCTCATCAGCAAAACTGTCCACAGAAAGTGAAGGCTTAGGCTGAGCGGGGAAAAAAAAGCAAAAAAAAAAAAGCAGGGGTCTGGATTTGCAAGAGGAATTTGGCCAGTGAGTGGCCATGCTGCCTCAGAGACGGGCTCTTCAAATAGACCGCCACCCACACTACACCGTGTGGCATGGTGCCACAGAGCCCTCGCCTCGAGCACGGGGCGTGTACACAGGACAAACACAAAGGAGACCCACGGGCGAGAGTGACGGGCAGGGTAATACCTTCCTGTATCGGATTTCTGGGCATTGGATTTCAAAACCTTCCCATCTATTTTTACACTCAACATGAGGAAGTGAGAAGTTGCATTAAGAATCCAACGAGGCTATGAAAGTCTTTTGTTCACTTCCCATGACGAACATACACACACACACACACACCAAAAAANNNNAAAAAAAATAGCTGGACTGAAAATATATTGTTGCGAGATTGAATAGGCTGATACATTTGCCCAGTGTCAACCACTGCTGTTTTGTTTGTGATTTGGATCTCTCTCTGTTTTGCTCTTTTTCTCTCTCTTTTTGTCTCTCTCCCCCCCCCTTCATTCTCCCTCCCTCTCCCAGTATCAGGCTGCTTCTCATCGGGCAGCCCCAGGCCCACCTCAGCGCATGGCCGTATTGCATGTGACAGCTGTTAGACATTATTAACGGCTCAAGCAGAAAATCCAGATTACTTGTTTTTTTAATTTAAATTTTATTATTGTAATCATTCAGTGAAAAGAACAAAAAAAAGGGCAGTTGCCCTATTGTTGTTAGCAGATTTGTGGTCAGTGACAATACTGTATGCACATGAGTGTGTATGAGCGTGTGTGTGGTTATGTTTGGGTGGGTGAGTGGGTTTGCACACACGCATGTGTCTGTGTGTGTGTGTGCTGGGCTGTGTTCTCCAGACACCCCCCACTAGGGTCGAGGCACCCCGTTGTCGGCTGTGAGGCCTAGACAGGTGCATTGTTAACCCTCTAACGTCTGAGTCTGTCCCTGCTGGATCTGCTGCTAGTGCTCATGGCATGGTTTCATGCAGCTTGTGTAGAGGTCCCACTTTGTGCTGCATTCTGATGATGTGTTCTTTCTCTGCACATTAAGAGGAGTTTTGAAAATCACAGTTTTTCATCTGTCGGACGCCAAAGAACTGGCTGAAGTACTAACCAACGTGTTGTTAATGTATTGGGATTCAGTTTGAAAGGGAAACAATTATACAACTCAGCAGTTGTTCCTGGACAGTGCTTCCTTTCTGTTCCTGTTTATTTTTTTATTTTAGATGTTCTGTATTCTGAGCTTCCCTGTTTCGGATAGCAGACTACGATCTGTAAATGTAGACGGTACGTGGTGGAGGGACAAGACCGAGAGCAGATAAACTCAAATAATGGGCCACGATTCGGTGACTGTCAGTGGCACAGCGGGCGGCGGTGACACAGTACCAAACAATGAGGTGCGCTGCTAAATATATGCAGAGATTTGCCATTAAATATACATGCAGTATGCCTCTCAAGGATGTGTCAGCCCTTTTGTGAGAAAACAAAGATTAGCATCAGGAATTCCATTTTAATAAGTCTCTTGGGACCATCCAACCAGCTGCCTAGTCCTCAATCCAAAGGGGACTTGTTGCTCTCTCTCTCTCTTTCTCGTTTTTCGGCCTCTCTCTCTCTCTCACTTGCATGGATTTCCTGTGCTCCTTCTGACATTGATTAGAACAAAAATCCTCCTCTCTCCCTCCCCCTCTGCTTTTTTTTTGTCAAATCACTTGTTTTACACCACAAATCCTTTCATGTCTACGTGTTCCGTCTTTGATGATCCATGTCCATACCCTGTCCGCTCCTCCCTGCAGCCCCTACATTCATTGTCCCCCTGTGTTTCAGAGTGGGACCCTCTCTGCCCTTCACCTTGTTCTGCAGGGTTTTTTTCCCCCTCTGCCTGGTGTGACCACTAGGCTACACTGCCTCCTCTCTCTGATACAGTATGTGTCCTGAGGATCTGGGGCAAATGACTGGCTCCTCAGCAACAGATGTGTGTTTGTCTGCTGGCGCTGCATGCATTAGCTTTCTGTGCTTGCCATGCACGGCCACTGACCTACCCTTTGGTGAATGTGGGGGAGGGGACGGAGTGAGTTTGTGTGTGTGCACGAGGAAGAGACAGACAGACAGACGGAGAGAGAGAGAGGCGAGCGACAGCAAGACTAGATGCACACTGTCACATGCTGTCATACACTTACTGGTGCATTGCAAGCAGACGCACACAAAGGCACGCACGCACAAACGCTCACACGTCGTACACACTCACACATCTTGCTTCCCAGGAGGCCGTGGGGCCAGTGGGACAGAGCAAGCTTGAGAGTCTGGTTCGTCTGTTTACATCTAATTATAGAAACAGGACTATTTCTGCAACCACTGCTCCAGCTTTTTTATATTCTTACAAGAGAGAGAGAGAGAGAAGTGAGAGCGAGGGAAGAAAACAAAGCTTTGACAGCCTTTTCTCACAATGGTGAACGGTTATCTCATCCCCTCAGCGCTGCTACAGTCTGCAGGCTCTCAGTACAGTACAACGGGAGACAGAAGGGGAGGGGGAGAATGTCTTGTATCGTAAGCCCTCTCATCCTCATGTAACATGAATGTGCAAATTTACGAGGAGCGAGCAAAGGCAAACAAGGCGATGCATTTTCCCCATTAGCCCCACAGATACATTCAGTTGACAATCGCCCCGATAAAAAGAGAATAATTTCTTCACCCCTGCCCTGCGGGCTCTCGCTTCGACCAGGCAGAAAGTGCTGTCCATCACAAGAGTCAAAACAAAAGGAAGAAAGAGTTGATGTTGGGGATTAGGGTTGTATAAAATGTATCTCGTATTAAAGAGACAGGGCCAGTGCAGTGGTTAATCCTCAAGCTTGGTGGCTGATATCCAGCTGAGTGGCTGTTGTTAGCCAGGGGGGCCTTGGGGAGTGGGGGGCTGTCAGGGAGACGCTGCGCTGCCTGTCGGTGCGCCTGGGGATGCCAGGTGAGAGCCAGATCAGGGCAGGGTTGGGCCTGTGGGTCTGGGCCAGATCGGTTGCAGCCTCTCGCAGGTGCTTTCGTAAAGAGCCCCCTAGGCGGAATGCACAGCCCGCTGGATGCAACCTGAGCCAGGTGCTCCCCATCCCCCACCCAAATACATAAACCACTACATAATGGCAATGTGTGCTTGCATACACCCCGCCGCCACCACCCACTCCGCCCTCCTTTCTGAGACATGGCAGGTAAATTAATTGGCCGTGAGTATGTAACGTATATGCCGAGATAAAGGTGCGCTGTCTGGCCGAGGCGTAGCGTAACGGCCGTAATGATGGCTCCATTGTGTTGATGTTGAGGGGGGTAGTTAGCGGCACAGCCTGCGGGGCCCTTGCTTTAGGGCTGGATAGTCTCTGATTAATAGTGGGGAATGCTTTGAAGTGACACCCAAGTGCACCGGCTCACAAGCTAATAGCAATACCATCAGTATAGGGAGCGCTCCCTCTTCCTCAGTCTTCATTAGCTAACGTTTCCCCAGCACTATCTCGCCACCCTCCCCTCACACGCCTGCCTCATCTACAGAGAGCCTTTAGGAGCTCTCAGGTTTTTTTATTTTTGCAATTGTTTCATGATTTCGCTGTCATTTCTCTCTGTCATGTTTGGTAAAATAGGAGATTATTTTTTTTCTCGACGGCAGCATAGAGGGAAGGGCGGAGAGGAGGCCTTTGCTCACAGAGCTCCACTGCATAGGTGAACTGTGGCACAGCCTAAAGACTCACGGGATTGATGTGGCACAAGTGGGACATGGCTGGGGACTATTCCCAGGATCCTTTTTGATCTCCTGCACTGACAGACGAGCTACAGCTGTGGGTGTGTCTGTGTGAGTGGGTATGTGTGTGTTTAGGAAGCCGAGGCGGGGAGGCAGGGTTGGGTCTGTCAGCTGTTGGAGTAAAGTAAACTATTAGTGGTGGGAGAAGGCAGTGTTTCCAGCAAAGAATTAGAACCACTTCTAATTGCAGTGAGGTTGGGCTATGATTACATGCTGGCTAATGCACTGACAGACCTCTCACTTGGCTGGCTCTCAGAACGCTGCTGAAATGGCTGAATGCCTTTTGGTTATACAGCATAATAGGAGGGTGTGTGGACGCACGTGTGTGTGTGTGTGTTTGCTGTGTGTGGGTGGCTGCCTGTGTGTATCTGTGATTAAACTTGCTTTTCTGTGCTTTTTTGCATGTTTTTGTGAGTTATGCATTTTGCTTGCATACTTGTGTGTGTGTGAGTCTTCCGTGTGATAACTGCGCTCTGCTTGTTTCTTGAGTGCCTGTCGTTATTTGTAGTGGAGGCAACTTTTCTTTCCAAATCAAAACTCAGCTGGCGCAACTGTCTCTGAACAGTGCGGAAGAAGTGTGTTTTTTTGTTTTTTTTTGTGCGCTTGAGTTTTTGTGTACGCATGTGTTGTATTCGTGTGTGTGTATGCCCACGGGAAAGAGCAATCAAAGGAGCTGTGTGGTGGAGAGATTGTATAAAAGGAGTGAGAGAGGAAACAGAGTGGCAGGCAGCTGAGAGGGCAGCATGTGGGGGTGGACGGGGGGCTGATGCAGGTGCCTAATTCTACCTCAGCCCTGGGCGTTTTATATTCCATCCATCTCTCTCTTCTCCACTTCTGCATGGGGCTGTTGTGGTATGTAGTAAATCCACCTGCTTCAATTACAATGTTGATTAGCCAATATATCTGTGACAGTAATCAGAATAATAACACACGCAGATGGATTTATACAGCATTATACTGTAAGTCTTGTGCATAAATAATCAGGTACGAATTTTAAGAAGCTGCGTTCAGTTTTCACCTCATAATTTTAATTACTCTTTTTTTTTTTTGCTTGTGGAACAGCTTGTTCTCAGGTGTGCAGACACCACCGTTTGCGAGAAGCTGCGGTTTACTGTTTTGCTGGCAAGTGCTGTAAATCACATCGCATTCCCAGCATATGGGATGACAGATATGGGAGTGTATCTGCTATTTCTTCATCAGGCCCTCAGGCCCGTGTTATCTCTCTTTTAACTAGACTAGAAGGAATACAGACATCGTGGTGGTTTGTCCCGGGGTCAGGAGGTCAGAGAGAGAACTTTCCACACATTAATGGGAATTTAGTCGGGTGCGTCTCTGCTGATTACTTCCTGGGTTAGATAGTCACAGATTGTGTTTCTAGGACTACTCAAGGGATCAAACAAAAGACCTACAGGGGACATTTTCATGTAGGAGGGCTTTTGGAGGTCAGTATTAGACCATGGCTGCTAAGGGATCATAAATGTACTTGGTTGTGCACATGTGGATTCGAGTGAGGTTGTTAGGAAACAGAACGGGACATGTGCTCGGCTTATTTTGGTGATGTGGAAGGTCTGTACCACCCTGGCTACTGTGTTACAGACCAGTGAAGTATGAGGAGAGAAGTGGTCATCCTTGGTAACGGGGCATCACCAGACCAGAGTCGTCTGTACACATGGAAACAGGATGGATCAATACCACTGGCATGGCGGAGGTGGAGTAAACTATGCAGCTGTGGTTGGGCATACTGGAACATGTGATGGTGTCGCAGATGTCCGTTGTTTTAGAGAAATAATTTTATTTCAGCTGTGAGGTCCGCAATGTATTAACGCTTTTTTTTTTGTTTTTTTTTGCCGTGTGTGTAAATGTGTGTATCCCCATTTGACAGATCGTCTTTCAGAAAGTGGAGCTGCTTTGAGGATCAATACTGACACACTGTCTGCACAAGTACACACACACACACAACGCACATACACACACTTTTACGCTCACTGTCTCATCTGTCAGTTGACAGAGTTTTCTCCAGCTCTGTGGGTTCTCTTTCCAGCCAAGCAGATGGTGAACATTCAGAATGAAAGCAGATCCTAAGTCCTTTTGGATCTCCATCAATCCGGCAGTCTCTGGGACCGTCCTGCAAGGGGCTCAAGTTTCTCAGCACTGACTGAGCCTTCCCAGCTCTCCAGCCTGTCCGTAGTCGCCGCCTTCCCTCCACAGCGCACATATGTCCAGTCTAACGGCAGTGCTTTTTAATCTCACATTCGACAACAGTCCACAGTCACACTCACACAAACACTGGAGCTGAAAAGGGGGCTGCTGACAGTTGCTCCCATTGCTCACTCCTTTTGCTCCCCACCGACTCAGCAGATACCTCCAAACCCAGCAGGGTGCCTCCGCGCTCTGCTCTCCCACATCCTCGCCCAGCGTGTGGCACCCTACTGTGTGCATATAGCAAATGCACCGAAGAGCTCATTTCCCTTGTCTGCCTGTCTCGCTTACCTGCAGTAGCAGCTACACCACCCAGCCCTCCTCCCCCAGGCCCTCCACCCTGTGTGTTTTTATGTGACAGAATGAGCAGGATTTATTTCAGCACGCGTGCTTGGACCCTTTAACGTGACTGGTTTGAAGGCGCGCCGCTTTGAAGCCCACACCACTCCTAACTGTAAGTGATTTTTATGAGACGTGTTTCTGTGCCAGTCAGCCAGGCCGCTGCGCCACAACCAGACTGGTGGAGAGCGATGGGGATGCCATTCCAGCACACACCATCTGGGAAAGTGTGTGTGCAAAGAGGCAGAGAGAAAGCGCGCGCTCTTGTGTATGTGTTTCCGCACATATGTTTGTGTAGGTGTGTGTTTGTGTGCATGTAAAGGGAGAGAGAGGTGGTTAGCGCTGGCTGTGAAAGGGGGAAAAAAAAGTTTGGCTTTTTGAGGGAGGCCTCCTACTGCCCCTGCCTGCGTCTACTGATTTATGAGCTTGTGAAGGAAATCTCTCATTTGTCACTTTTCATCTCTTTTCTCCACGTCATCCTTTTTTTTTCTCCCTCTCTCTCTCTCAATGGAATTCAGCTTTCCCCCGAATCATCCACTGCTTCCAAAGAACGGAGAAGAAGAGCAAATAAGGGAGGAATGGAAGAGCAAAGGAGAAGCAGCCAGAAGGGAGCTACTTTCTTTCCGTATCTGGTTTAAACAATGTTGAACAAAAGGCTTGTCTTACTGGATATGTTTTAGTAAATATTCATAGGTGTTGACATGTCAGCGTAATGTATTTTGTTTGTGGTAAGGATGCGTGTCATTAGGCAGTGTATACTTTCTGCCTGTAAATAATTCAAAGCACTTGTTACGGTGCTGTTCCTGCTACACTGTGGTTTGAGCATTATTGTTGGGAAGAAAAAAACGTTGGGTCTGAACCTTCTGTGCAACACTGCCTGTGCAGAACAGGGATACATGCACATATAGTAGGTTTGCTGCTAATACCTGCTAGCCAGTACATTACTACACTGGGGTCATAGTCAGGTCAACTGCAGTCTGTGTGTATATATGTGTGTATATGTGTGTGTGTGTGTGTGTGTTTATGTGCCAGCGTGCACCTTACTCACTCAGGTGCTAGCTATAAATCTGCCTCACCCTTTCCTGGCCCGCTGAGGACACGGCAGGAGCGGTTGGGGTTTCACCCTTTTTTCAAAGCGGGGGAGGAGAGAGGAAAGGGAGGGAGAGGGTAAAGGGTTAGAGGGGAAGAGAGATAAATGAGGGAGGGGGCTTAATGAGAGCCCTGGCTCACATGATTATGGGACCGGCTGATAGAAATCAGGATCTTTCTCAAAGAAGTCAATTAACCCCCTTCCCCCCTTCCCTAATTATGCACGGATTGCTCCACTGGCTCTTTACTGATAGCGCTACTCAGCTCAGCTCAATATGCAGACTCATGCTGCCTGAGTCTACAAGGGGGTTGTGTGTATTGTGAGAAGCATTCGTCAACCGTTTTTTCAGAAGCTGCTGGCAGTCTACTTTAAACTCAGGGTTTTTCAAAGCCATTAGTTATCCCCAACCCCCTCATCTTTCTTCTCACCTGACAAGCGGAGAGCCAGTACCGGGCAGAGCCAGGAGGGGGCTCCACCCCAGGAGGCCTCTGGTCATTAGTGCATTAGAGTCTAGATGATGGCTGAACTCTGTGGTCAGAGTAAATAAGCAGTGTTGTAGAATGTCAACACGACCAGGCGGCTCCTTCACAGCACCCAGTGTTGACATAACTGCTCTCTTATCTGAGAAGTGCAAAGCCCAGCCCCACAATAGAACACGGTGCCAGAACAAATACAGTAAGGAGATAGAAACCACACTCTCCAACACGCAAATCCACACACGCACACACACACTGGCTGTGAGGGAATGTGTCGCACGGCACTACGAGTCAAAGTTGCTGCTGCAGATGCCGGCATCAGTACGGCAGAAAACAACGCGTAGCTGATCATGCAGGACTGTACAGCCCTAGCGTAATCAAGTTGCGGCCTCAGCGTGGGCTGTTCATGCTACCAGACAGCCTGGTGTTCATGTGAGCTCATGAAAATAATGGGGTGTTCAGGATCTCAGTAATCTGGGTGAAGGACCTGGACTCTGCTCGCACTGCTCAACCTGGCAGAGAGTGAAGGCCAGCCCGACAGTCATGAGACGAGCTCTGCCATCGGGCTTAAGTGACTGAGCAGTTTGCGGGAGTTGCAGCGGCAGCTATCACTTGCGCGAGAGTGTGTCGAACTGAGCAGTGAGAAAGAAAGAAAGGGAACAGGGGAGAGAGGGCACAGAAAGAGAGATGGCGGTGGTTTGCTTTTCAAACCCTTGTTTAAGTACCTGTGTCACATTTGCTATTTTTCTGTGTCAAAACATTTCAGTAAGCCCTCTTCCCCTCATTGCCTCACATCACCCTAATAACTCTTCTTTATACTCCTTCCCTGTCTCTCCCCGTCCCCCTCTGCCTCCCCCGTTCTCTCCATTATGGCCTCTGCCAGGTCTAGACTGAGCTTGGCTCACACTAGCGTTGTGATAACCTGCTGAAAGCTGTTGCTCTCCCGTGGATATGAGGACACCCAGCTGAGGTTTCTCTGCGCTACCTCTCCCTTGTGCTTCCTCCCTTTAACTCTGCGACCATGACTCGTTGTCTTCCTTCCGCAGATTCCCCAAATCATTTCGCTGGTCAGGCCTGTCACATAGCTTGAGGCTTTCTGGCCCAATGCGTAGGTGCTGACATGTTTTATGGCCAGCTGAGCTAAGCGTATATTAAAGAAAAATAAGAAAAGCCAACATGTGCACTCATAGGCACACTGTTCAAAGTCAGTTTAATGGTTACTCTGGGATGTAGGGTTTTTATTTGAGACCCAAAACACTGCCAGTAGTGCTATTGAGCATGGCCAGTTGGAAAATATATGATTTTAATTTCCATCCTGCTAACATACATATATAGTGGTATTTTTGTGTGCCTTTTCAGCGAGTGTGTATCTCTCTGTGTGTGTGTGTGGGTGTGCTATGGCAAACAAAACAAGCAGCTGCAACACATCTGTTAACTTCGATCAGATGCTGCAAGCCTCTTGTAACACAAGGCCTCCCTCCTCCTATGCCGGTTCTGAATACAACCTGCAGACAAATACAGAGTGAGGGGGGGATAACATGTGACCGTCCGGACCCGCCCACCTGTCCAGCGGACTAGATGTGATCACTGCAAGGGAGATAGACGACCGCAATGGTAGCCGCACAGCCAACCCACCAGACAGACAAGGCATGAGCAGTTGATCAAGATGATATCCCTCCCCTCCGTCCCCCTGGTTTGACCTTGGATTGTGCCTTTTCTGCTCCTTGCTAAAGCCTACATCATGCTAACCAGCTGGAGAGGAGAGGTTTTTTATGGCAGCCCTGCTCTATGTTACACTTCATCTGCTCATGTTGGGGTGAGGATGACCTTCTCTCCTCTGTACAGATTGCAGGAAATGCTCCTAATTTTACTCATCTCTGCTCAAGTGTGTTGCTGCAGATGTTGAGCAGGCCCCGGCAGCGGCATTCCATGGATGACCAGTGTCAGCAGTCGGGAGACATAACTCAACTTTAAAGCCTAGTTTGTCAGATGCATTTCGTAAAAGAATTTACTGTGTGATTTGGCTGACCTTGTACGCACTTGAAAGTGTAGGCTGCTACAGTGGGAAAGAAGGTGGTTATCTGCATGGGCCAACTGGAATATTGTCCTTATGGCTAAGAAGCTTTGCAAAAACAAAAGTCAAGGAGACGCGTATTATACAGTGTGTTCTTTACAAGGTAATAATGTATATCGTTTGGCCTTGGTTACCCAGGTGCCTTCCCTCCCCTTGTCTGTAGGTTATCAGAACAAAATGCTCGCATTTGTCTTGGCCAATGCTACAAGAATTAAACATTTCTCCTTTGTTCCCCTTGTGAACCAGCAGCAAATTATATTCAGGGCTGCAGAAAGACCTTGGGCTGGCTGGCTGGCACGGCGGCGGCGGCTCTCGGCTCCGTTATCTGCACTGTTCTGTCTCTGCGCCTCTGACAGGCTACATCAGACGGAGAGAAGCCAGAGCAGGGAGCTGCCTTCTGTTTCTCTCACACACATCACTCCAGGACTTTATCATATTACAGGCCAATCCAAAAGGACAGCAGCAAAGCAGTCTCTTCAACCAGGCCCCTCATGTCCAGCTCTGCTCTCCGTGACCTAGAGGAGGCGCCGGGCCACAGATGGAAGAGGGTGGGAGAGAGGATGGGAGGACAAGAGAGAACAGGACATTCCGACGAGCCCTGGTTGCCAGTTGATTGCTGGGATGCTGATTTATAGGTGGTTCTGACGGAGGGAGGGGTGAACCTGTGACTCCCCATAAAACAAGACGTTCATTACCCTCCCAGGCCTCAGGAAAACTGATGGACGAACAAGAGCAGAGAAACAGAGTGCAAGTGGGAAGAGGGAGTGGGACGGAAAGCGGTTTTTAAAAACCCAAAAAATGAAGAGAAAGTGTTTCCATTTTGAAGCACGCGGATGACGGCAACTGAGGGAAGAGAGCGAGGTGATGAGGGAGGACAGAAATATGGAGCTGAGCAGCAGGGGGAAGGAGGCAGAGTGATGGAGGGATGATGGAGAGGGTGTGAGGACGGAAAGGGAAAACTGAGAAGGGGAATGAGTGATGGGGCTCGGAGGAGCAAAGGGAGAAGAGGGGATGAAAGTGAAAAAGGGAAGACAGCAGGCAAAATCTGCCCCAATGAATCGAGCTGCTTGCAGATTTATGTGGTGTTGTGGGTATCATTATACATCAACCAGAGGAGATGGGGAGACTCGAGCAATGTGACGCCTATGGGGTTGTGTGTGTGTTTATCTGTGTATGTCTCGCACCGCACTTTTATTCTCCCTCCTCACGCTGTTCATGTCTCCTCCAAAGCAAACTGACTTCTGAGTTCGACAGAACACACTCGCCTGTGGTGAGGTAACATCCACCCACATCCACACTCCACTTTTCTGCAGCCTATCTATGTAGCACTGCTGGTTGAGAGAAGAGAGGTTTAGACCACCCAGGACTGGGTAGTCAAAGAGCGGCTTTGATGTGGCACAAGCATATGTGCAGTGCATGGGTACAATCTCTGCTAAAACACACTCGCAAAACACAGTTTTACTGCCTCCTGTGCGGCATCATTACTCCTCGTCACTGGAGCGGTGGGATGCTCAAAAAGAGAGAGGGAAAGAGAAAGACAGAGAGAGAGAGAAAGAGGCAGCCTCCTCCTGTGCCAGGCAGTGCCAGGCTGAAATACTGGAGCCGTATGGTCACCCTGAGGGAGGGGAAACCTGCCCAGTCTAACCACATCTCAATTAACCAATTAAGTTCAAAAGTTAACAGGGGACTAATTAGAGAGAATAGTGCTGAGCACTTGTTTTAATCTGTCTTTTTCCCACTACCAGGCATGTCTGTGTCCGTGACCTGGCTGGCTGAGCTCTGGCTGCGTCGGCTGAAACATGGCACGCAAGCTGCCGTTAGTCACCCATCCATCCCCATGGCCAGAACATAAAACCAATGGATTTAGACAGATCAGTCATCAGCTGTAAAACAAACCAGATCCAGAGCATTCCATGTGATGTTTCCAGTGGAACAGGAGAACCATGAAAATCCCATTTTTGGATGTGGAGATCGAGAAACCTGTGAGAGAGTGTTCAAAAGTGGCGGACAGTTTTTAGTCATATCTAACGTGGCTATTTCCTGTTCGCCCCCTCGTATTTGGTCCTGCAGATGGGTTTTAATGGATGCCAAATGGGAGGTTTAGTGCCTCGCTATTGGCCTGTTTGAGTCTCTTTTTAACACCACCATATAAAATGACTTGTGTTTAGGACTCGAGGCTACAGCGTGCTCCTTTCGTTGACAATGAGCCTCGGGCAGAAAGTGTTTGTAACTTACCACTAAAAGTACAAATTTTATCCCTGTGTTCAAGAACAGGAGGAGGAGGGGGGGTGCTATATTGGCTGCTACCACCAATAAAAGATATGTGGGCTCTATGACACAATTGTAGTGGGGCTGCTTTGAGCCCCGGAGCCAAATGCAGTGTGTTTGGAATCAGGCTGACAGCTAGATAGAGAGAGAGAGGTGAGAAATCCCTCTTTGACTCTACTCGTTCTCCAGCGGGGATATCTTTGTGCTCTGATTTTT
>NTHP01000055.1:636036-719092 GCA_003416845.1 Oplegnathus fasciatus
CCCCCCACACCACTATTGGCACATGAGTGATGGGATTAGAGGTGGAACCCCCTTTTTTGACAATGATAACCCTCTCTGAAAAGGAGGCTTCATGAATGATTAATTGCAGTAAAATTGAGGTGGAATGCCCCTTGAGGAGGCTGGCCGGGTAGTGGCACACATGCGGTTCCTGCTTTGCCGTGTCAGGAAAGCTGATGTTTTTGCAGACTCCTGAAAGAATAGTGAAAGAGGGTGAGAAAGAGAATAGATGGAGAGGAACATATACTGGTGGGATGTGTGCATGTTCTTTGACATTGTTCCACCCCTGCTAGAACAGAATCTCCCTCAGAGACATTTTCTTCTATCTGTTTTCTCTGTAGCATCACAGCCTGTGTGGATCCATTGTTGTTTTCAGGCTCCCTGCCAAGCCAGGACGAGCCAGTTGGACTAATTTGTTTAGGATTAGAATCTCTTATCCCTATCATGTCAACTTGTATATTGTATAAACAGCTGGGTGAAGTGGGCGGGGTGCTTCGGCCGGCCTCCCCGAGCCAATTTTATTTGCATAGCACTTCTGCAAAAAAATTCCCAGAATCCCTTTTACCCTGCCATCGCTTCAATCGTGAGCGAGTGGCTGACCACAAAGCCACTCTGCAAACACAGGCTGTCAACTTCAGCGAGACGACCACCATACGCGCACACAATCGCACACACACACACACACACACACACAGAGGCTCGCATATGCTCAGCAACACACACTCCCACACACACTCTGCTGCTCTTTCACTCTCAGAGTTTCTCACAGTTCATCACACTCTTATCTACACTTCTAGTCTAAACTCTCGCCCCTTACCCCCCCTCTGGATGTTGCCCTGTAGTACAGACTCTCTTCCTCCATCCATTCTTCCAACCGCTTCTCCCGCTCCCTTTCCACTTCTCCCACCCCCGCACTGACCACATCCACTAAACTCACTCCACAGGCACGCAGTGTGGAGAGTGTCGGAGGCGTGCGCTGCTGGCACTTTCCCCCACCCCTGCACTGGGCCCAGCTCCAGGAGCTGGACCGCCTGCTCTCTCTCTCTCTCTCACTTCAGTGTGCCTCTGATCAGACCAGCTTCCTACTAGAACTGTAGAGGGGGCCCACTCCCTCAGCCCCACCATTCAACCACCCACCAACCCAAAAAGACAAAGTCAGGGAGGGAGTTTATAAAGCAGGAGGACAAGCAACTAAAACAAAAACAAAAAAACTAGTGCTACAGTTGTTTCCGAAGTGAGGAGGAATTTGGCTACCAGTTGCGCTAATGTTTTCAAGATGACTTTGACTGTTTGAAGGAAATCCCCCCTCTTTAGTAGCCATTTGAAATTCCTTCTGTGTTTTATTGTGAGGAAGTAGGTGCTGGGTTAGTCAGTGGCCCTCCAGGGTAGCGTGTGCAGTCTGTCTGGGGCCACTGGTGTGTACAGTTGCCCAATCCAACCCAGTTTCCCCGCGTTACTAGCGAGGGTCAGAAAACTCAGTTGTGTGTTTATGAGTGAATATGTGTGCGGAAAGTCTGGCTGGCTTCTTCTTGGGCGTCTGAATTCCTGGGCAGAACATGGAACTGCATCGGTAGGAAAGTCTGATGAGAAAGACACTGAAGTGGGAGTGAAACTCTTACCAACAGACATCCTGCTCAATATGTTTTCACTTGGTAAGTTAACATTCAAATGTCTATTTCTTCATCGTTTCTGTTTTCAGTCTCTACTCCCTGCTTTTAGCTTCCTGCCTTATATTAGCCAAGTGTTAAAGAGCCAAACCATTAAGATTCACAGCTGAGGCCATATAAACACAGAAATTCTTAATGGCTTGAAGAAGAAAACTTGTCTGAAATCAGTAATCCCACCCTAAAATGTTACCAATACGTGTTCTGGTGTCTTGTCTTGCTGTGTCAGAGTTAAAGCAGTGCCAGCAAGAGCTACTACAACTAGCCACTGGATTTTAAGCAGCTCTTGGAAAAGAAAAGGTTTCTTGTGTTCTCTTTGATCATCTAACTCTTGCTGATGTTGATTTAATTTATTTGAGACAAGAAGGAAGAGGGAGTGTGTGTTTTTTCACAGGACATGACTGAGGAAGAGCATGCGAGCTGTAATCATTCAGGGTGCGTTGTGAGCAGCTATGGAGCCTGGCTGCCACATGGCACTGACCGCTGACTGTGCAACCTCAACCGGCTTGTGCTCACTCACTCTTTCTGCGATAGGAGGTGTTATAAACTAGTGGTGTGTGTGTGTGTGTGTGTTTCTATTTCTCCTGGCATTTCTTCTTCTCCTATCCTCCCCTCTCTGGCGCTTGCTGATCACTGAGCTGTGGAGAACAGGTTGATGCAGTCACACCTGCAATTTTCTCTCTGTCTCTCTTCCTCTCTTGTCACCATCACTCTCATCTCTCGTTGTCTGTCTGGTGTCCTTGTCTAGACGACACGTCCATCCGTCCCTTCGGGCTGCCGTCTGCAGATAAGACGGAGAGCTGCACACTACCTTGGCTCATTTTTCAAGAGCAGGCAGGGAAATATGATGCACGGTGAAATAATTGTACTTTATCTTCTCTTAGACAATAGGCATAGTCGTAGATCTGCGCTTGTGTGTGTGTGCAATTGCATGCCCGAGCACACAAGTGTGTATTGGGTGGAATGGGTGTGTATTTCTCCAGGAGGAAATTTTGATCTGATTCCCAGCATTCAAAAGAACAACGTGTTGTGGGTGGGTGCTTGTTGTCTTCTCAGCTTTTTTTTTTCTTATCACTGCTTGGCCCACTCTTAGATGAATCCCTTTACATCCTATTATTGTATAATTCCTTGTTAAGACACAAATATCCACTTGGGTAGGGGTGCTCATCGGAGCAGATTAGTGACCCAAACAGGGCAAAGATTATGACACGCCCCACCCCCCAGCAGCCAAACAATTTAAACCAGATTAAATTCTGCAGAAAGGTGTCTGTGTGTGTGTTTACGAGCTGCGCTTGGGTGGGGTTTCAAGGTAGGTTGGGAGGGCTGCTGTTGCTGAGCAGCACGCTGACCAACTGCATCTGCCCACTGCTGTTGTAATGGCTAGCATTCAGCCTCCTCGCCTCGAGCGCTGTTTCTCTTTCGTTCCCATGACAACTGGGCCTTCGTTCTCCCTGCGCCGCCTCCCCGCCTGCTGCTCACTCGGTGCCATCCACGGGGGCCTCTGCATGGGCCAACATTACTGTGTGTGCACGCATGTGTGTTTCGGGTTGTTGTGCACAAGCTGGACTCCTTCACCCTACACGCCCACTCTGGAGCGTGGGTGGAGTAGCACTAGTTAACACCTCCACCTCCAGAGGTTCTGGGATATTTGCGTGTTTGTTTCTGTGTTTGTACATTAGAACCCATTTGAACACAACCGTGTGAGTAAGGGTGTCAGGGTGGGATGTTTAGATGTCAGGGAGGGAGGTGGGGTTCCCCCTTTCCCAATGCTCCCCTCTCCTTTAATTCTCTAATAGGATTAATCTCCATCGCTGTCAGGGATCGGTGCCGATTAGGATGCACATGACCCGATTTTCTTAAGAGCCCATACAAGTGCACTGCTGGCACCACTTAAGAACCGGAGAAATAAATAAACAGGGTTTTTAAAAAAAATGCAGGCAGAGAAAACACACAACTTTTAAAAGGAGCTGGCATAGTGGTGGCAGACTCCCTGGACCCATGTCACCATTTAATAAGCTGCTAAATAAACAGTTACGCCGAGTCCAGTGGTGGTGCTGTCATGCCTCGGACCTTCGCTCCACTTGTTCTGCACTGCTTTGGTTGGCACCCAAACTGAAACTACCCCAACACCAAGGCAGACCAGCCCACTTTAATAACCTGTGTGCTTTCTCACCGACACCTTTGATTCATTAGGCTTTAAATGGGTTTAGGAAGGGCATCATATTAACAGGGTAAGTGTCTCTCTTGTCCTTAGATTCAACAGCAGTATGAGAAAGACAGATTTGCGTGGCACCGTGCACAGTATATTTCTCAGCAGGAGGCAAACAGCAGACATAACACAGAGGGAGGGGTCCTTCACTGAGTGACAGGCTGTGGAGTCAGCAAGAGCCAATGTGACAGAGGTGAAGGCCACTGCATTATTATTCTGTACCTTCTACAGCTCAGATTGGACCCAATTGTCAACAGTGCAGACCCTATGGCCACACTGGATCACTGAGAGGTCTGATCAGGTTGTGTTGTGGGAAGGGCTTCATGTATGAGTTGATCCGAGACCCTCCTAAGGTTTTCCTTCAATCCCCTTCTCCCCTAACATCGGCTTAAACTTCAAAGATCCCCTTGCCTGACATCTAGACGTTCCCTTTTTATGTATTGTCCCTCTCCTCCCCTTGTCTTTCTGGCAGAGGCTCTCTCCTCTCTTGGTGTGTGAAGAGGGGCTTCACGGCCTCTCTCTGCCACTCTCTATGTCTCTCTCACCCTTTCTCTCTCTCTCTGGGGCGAGGCTGTTAATAATGCAGGAGGATTAGCTGATTTATGTGAGCCGGAGGCGCTGAGGAAAGCTGGGGTTCCTTGGGGCGACAGGCAGAGAGAGAGAGAGAGGGCCGAGGAGTGTGCAATGTGGAGGGCGGTGCCATACAGGAGCCCTGGGTGTCTGGATGATGGGGGCTGGATGTGTGCCTAGCGAACACGCTGGCCAAACCCCACCCCGCATGCCACAAAGCTCTGCTAGGAGCGCTCCGCAGGGTCAGGGGTGATAGGAGGTGGCAGTGGAGGAGGGAGGGCGGCTGAAAAGGAGAAAAGCTGGATACTGTAGGTCACCAGGTTACCTCCCTGCGACATGTGCGATGTTGCTATAGCACCCATTCCTACGTGGCTGCCTCCTAATGTCTGTGTACTTTATCCTGCCAATGTCTGTAATAATAGTGGAAGTTCCCTCATTGATTGTTTGCACGTGTTCTGTATTTTTTCCCTAGTATTGAATCAGAAAGAAAAACTTCAGTTTCAGTTTGACTCAAAAGGATGACTTATACTTTAAAAAAGCAGGTTTTCTGTTGTACCAGACAACCCATAAAACAATAAAAACAAATGACAAACAACAAAAACGGCATCAGTAATTACCAATACTGAAATAAGGAACATAACACACTTTGCTTTTTATATTTTCTCCTGTGGCCAGATTTCAGAGGCTACTTTGTGTTGTGGTGATAAATGTGCTAGTTAAACACTAAGGAGACTGTTATTGTTTTTACATGAGTTTGTGATAGAGTGTTGTGTGAACACTCACACACACAAACACACACAGGGTTGGCTTTAAGGTAGTTTTCGAGGTAGAGCTCTGTAAGGTTGGGGATTGTGGGGGATTTCCACCTGTCTGGGGCTGTGGTGCAAAGTGTGACAGAGGTGTGTCTGTGAAGCGTATGTGTATGTGTGCCTCTACATGCTCCTGTGCTCTGGCCCGTGAGCCATAGGCTATTCAGCGCAGGAGTGAGCGGCAGACTGATGGGTTTATCCCTGTTGTCTGCCCAGAGGATGTGCTCACTCGCTGCCTGGCTGATTAAGACCTCCACGCAATTGTTCTCACACTGCCAGAAAAGGATCGATTCATGTTTGGACTGATTCATGCTTAAAGAAAATCTAATCACACCGCGTTCCTTGTTAGATCAGCTCGTCATAAGGGGCTGATAATGAATTTTTACCGTCGCTCTCCCTTTCGTTTTCACAGCTAGCCCTGTGCGCTCACCACTACGCTACGCCAATGTGTGTGTTTGTGCAAGTATGTGCATGTGTGCTCTCATCCAGGCATCTTCATACATATGCATGAGACTTCACGGCAGTGTGACTTGGGGGAAATGAATGTGCAAAGAGCCGGGCACCCGGGCCCCTCGCTCAAGTGCACTGGCGGGCGCGTAATGGGAATGTAATTTAAGCAGTGGTTAATCAGTGTGTTTTCTCCGACTTGCCCAGCAATGCATAATAGACAATCAGCCCCCAGTCACACGGGCGTTGCTACGAATGGTCAATTACTCATCATAGTCTTGTTAAACACACAGTTCAGCCAGCCAGGGACAGATTGCTCTGCTGGTGCCATCATTATGGTAAAGAACAAAGCAAAGCAATGCTATGTGTCGGAAAGAAAGAGTGGCAGAGGGAGAGAAAATGGAGACAATGAGGGAAGAGGCATGCATGTAGTGTATATCTGCTCATGGAGATGGGACAGAGGAGGGAAAGAGAGGAAGGGGCCACTGTGACAAAGCGGAGGGAGGAAGGGAAAGGAGTAAAAAATGCCAAAATGGAACCAAAAGAAGAAAGTAAGAATATGGGATTGTCAGAGTCATGCAGAGAGAAAGGCAGAATGAAAGAAGGAGAGACAGAGAGGAGGTGAAATGGAGCAGAGCAATAAGAGAGATTGAGGGCATGAAAGTGAGAGATGGAGAGCATAAGATAATGGAGGGAGGGAGAGAAATTGAGAAAGGGACACTGGGGAGCAGGAGCAAAAGTGTGTGAGAGCGAGAGGGAGAGAGCCTGAGAAAGTGTGTACTCAGCTGTGAGATGAGACCTCTGTCTGCCCATGGGGAGAGGCGGTGTGAGGGGAGAGAAGACAAGGGGAGAGGACTCTGCTGTCAGTAAGGGGGAGGAGAGCCTCACACACACACACACACACACACACACACACACATATATATATACACTCTCACTCACTCACCCTCTCCCCAGGGCAGCGATCAAATCTGCCCGGCTTAATGATTCCACCTACAGGGCCAGTGGGCTCCATCCTTTTACATCTACATCTAGATCTGATGCGGTTTTCTTTCTTTTTGGTCACACTCATGGTCACAGTGTACATGCGCTCTTCTAATTCTAACCATTGTTTTCTCTCCTTACCTTTGTCCCTGTGGGAATGCAGGCAGTGGATTGATGGGCAATTCCTCCGCCTCCTTCATGGGGACCTTTCTGGCCAGTAGTCTGGGTACCCCCCCTTCCCACCCGTCTCACCCTTCCCGGCCGCCCTCCTCGCCCTCCTCACCCTCCTTCCGGGGCGGACCCCACTCCAGCGCCTCGCAAATCTGGTTTCCCCATTTGCATGAAGGTACCTCAAATCACACACGTACACAAACACACGGCCTTACCCCCTCATCTGACCACATTGTCTGGATGAGGAGGTATTCATGTCTTGGCAGTATTGGGGACAGAGCTTTGCAGGGTGTATTGTTACTCTGATATTGTGTATTTTTAGGCCGTGTTCGGTTTCCACCAAACCACGGCTTGTAATCATCTAGCAAGAGCCAGGCTCCCGCCCTTTTATTTGTGCACCAGAATAGGCCTGGGCCCAGCATGTTTGGGATGGAGCACTGTGCCACGGTTTCTAGATGGGGACACAGGGTCAAAAGTTCAGCCAAGGAATCTTGCGGTATTCGATTCACGTCAGCAGGAATGTCACTCAAGACTCTCTGAAGCAGCACGCGCGAATGCGGGCCAGTAAAAAGTTGCAGTGATTGCAGAGCTTTCAAGCTGGTGTCTCCATCACAGTTTAATAGGGTGGTTCCCACCCAAACGCTCAGCATCACAAAACCCTGGCTACACACACACTGTCAGGAAAATATAAACACACACACACTCAGTTCAACACCTCACAGTTCTGCTTAGGCACAGCCAGGAAGTCAGACAAGGATAAAGTACAGAGATTAATCTGCTAGGGTATTTCGGGAATTCAAAGGATGACAGATAAATGTAAGACCTATCCAATGCCACCCACGGATATATTAATGCAAGGTCTGCTTTCCTGTGACTTCACTTCTGTCACTTTTTAAGATTTTCATGTTCATAATCTTTTGCTAATTACACAAAGTGATGGCCGCCCAATGCCGTCTAGTGAACCACAGTCTTTGAAGTTGATGGACTCTTGTTATTTCAGCCCTCTTGTATTTATTTATTTATTTTCTAAGAATAGCCCAGCTGTTAGTCCATGGGGGGACGCCAGAGGGGGAGTGTTTGTTATTTGTGGTCACTGATCAGCGGCGCCCCAGTTGCGTGATGTGTGACTGGGGCTGATTGGGTGCAGTGCAGCTGAGATGCTGTCTGTTTTGTTTTTTTAAAAGTGTGTTAAGCCATTGGATGCCTCCCAGCCACTCCCCCACCCCCCCACCCCCCCACCTCGCGCTCATGTCCTGACCACCAGGGGTTGAGTCAGTGGACTCAATAGTGAGAATAGGTGGAACTTATACAAATAAACATGGAGACAGGAATACATTTGAATGTGATATCTACTCTAGCATCAGCTCAGTCAGAAACATTTTCTCTCAAAAACCCATTTTGTAATCATCAGTGTTTCTTTTACCTTACAGTTTTAGGGTGTCATTGTCAAAGATTTTCTTCTTGTGGAAAAGTAGAATAATATTAATAAGAGTGATGATGATAATGCCAAGCCTAATAAAAGTAATGGAGGTGATTATGACTGGGATTATTACTCAGTTGGCAATGGAGGCCATTATCTCTATTGCAGTTTAATTGCATATAACGCACTAAGAGCATGATTGAATCCAGACTGTTCATCAACCACATTCAGCTGTTCCCTCCTCAAGATAATTGCATATTGTCTTTTTCCTGTTTTGCATAAAAAGCAAGTCATCAAAATGAGCGGCACAATTACCCAGACTCTCGCCTCCTCTCTCCGGGTGTCAGCAGAACCCCACCAGCAGCAGAGCAGGCACTGACTTTTGCGTGTATGTGTCGGCGCATTAGTGTGTCACTTGTAACCTTAAAAGATATTCTCTGGATTTTTTTTTTTTTTTGGTGAGTGTGTTTTTCAAGTGGCTGTTTGCATGCAAATCCAAGCATAGCAGCTCAAATTTGTATTCAAAGATTATTGTATGATCCTCGTGTCTCTGGCATCTACCTGTCATGGTGCAGGATGTCTTTGTCTCTGCTACTCTTCTGACACGTTTTCAACAGATTAAAGAGCTAAAGTCTACCATGTATTGAGCAATAGATAACAATGATCTCATTAGTCACTTGCTAACCAGTCACTTAGTGTGGATAAACACTTTCCTAGTGGACTATGAGTGTATGGAGCAGGCTGAATCATAAGCACATTTAACAGAGATTTTTTTATTTTATTTTTTACGCTTATTAGGTAAGTCAATTACGAACAAATTCTCCACCAGGTCTGCACAAGCCTCTCTGAATGTTTTATTTTAATAACAGAAAAGGTGTAGAAATGTTTCATCTTCATTTGGATTTGGATCTGCAACAGTATTCACATAGTGACAGACAATCAAAGGATACATGTGGCTGACATGTTTTTATTCCAGTAAGTGCAGAAGTGCATGGGAAAAAAGCTAAATTTTTCAAAAATGCAACTTCTTTCCTGGATATGAAATTGAATCTGGATTTGCACCAACAACTAATCACAAACTAATCAATCCAATTAGGAAAGAGCTGCCAAAGCTCAGTTTCTGGGGTTGGAAGGCCAAACCAGAGAGAAAAAGATGTGTTTTCAACTAAATCCACATTAGTGTAGACATGGTCTAAGTATGTTTAGAGAGGGCCAGTTAAATCATGCATACAGACCACATTTCTATTGGGAGCATGAGCGACAAACCATAAATAACATCCCCACATAACCATGGCGGTATGGTCCTTTTGGATGAAGATAACTTTGGCAGAAGGAGTTAGTGAGTTTGGTAAAGAAAAGTCTTGTGTTGACTTTTGTTTAAGGATGTATTGTGTTGGGAAAAGGAAAGTGTACACTGTCTTACAAATGCTGAGATATTTGTGCAATGTGACAGTGCCAAGAACCAAACCATTAGTGGCTTTCATGATGTCAGAGGGCAGCACGGATTAAAAGAGGTTTTTTGTTTCAGATTGTCTCTTCAGATTGATTGCCAAATACAGTAACAGCCATTGTGTGTGCCACACATTGGATTGTCTGTTGTTCATTTGCTGAGGGGAGACGTGGACTCAGGACAGGGGGAAAAAAAACAAAACGAAAGAGGGACAGATGCAGCGCAGTGACCGTTTTTAATAAATGTAATGTAAAATGTAAAATGTTTTTCACCTGGTAAAATGGATTAGGCCCTGTAAGCTTTTGAAAGATTTATTTTCACGTTTGGAGCTGTTTGAATAAACCCCACTGAATCAACTGGGTGGAAAAATTCAAAAAAGAAAAATGGACCAAAAAACAAAACAAAACACTGCCGGCTCCTCACAGGCCTGAGGCCAGCTGGCTGCGGTCCAAATGACTTCTTACGTTATGCCAAAAACAATCGCAGTCTCATATCTCTGTCAACACATATAGACACACATGCATGCACACACACAATTGCCTGCACACACCTGTCTAATCCACTTCTGTTTGATACGCCTTTCCAAGCCTATCTTCAGTTGTCCATCTTTCCTTCTGTTAGCAGTTGCTAGCTTTTCGTTTTGTGGGATTTAAGCTGCACACCCCCCCCATACTCCTGCCTCTTTCATTCTCTCTCTCTCTCTCTCTCTCTCTCTCTCGTGCCAGCCTGCATCCCTTCCTTTCAATTAGTCAAACCTGAAGAGATCCACCACAGTACTGCCCCTCCTCTGCCAAACCCCTCCTCCTCCCTTTCTGTGTCTTGATGGTTCTGTCACTTTTTCTCAATTAGCGGACCTGACAGGCAGCTAAGCCTGCTCCTCCTCTCCTCTTGGTCTTTCTCTGCCGTGCTCTCTCTCTGTCTCTCTATCTCTGAAATGTTACAGCCATTTCCCCGGAGACAATATACAATTCAGCATTTATGTTATTTTGCCTTTTAACAAAACTGAAGAAACCCTCATGAGTAATTGTGGTGTTTTCAGAGCAGGTATAAGTGGAGTGGATAGGAATGGAGAGAGGATGGGAGGTTCTGTGCTAGCGAGAAACGAAACACTGTCGTCTGCCTCTAATTCAGCAGGCTTAATTCTCCTCTGCCTCTAGGTGTTGTTCTATATCCAGCCCCCTTCTTTGTCCTCCCTGTCGGCCTGCCTCTCTCAACCCACCACGCTGTGAGAAATACCTTCAGAACTTCTGGAAATCCCTCCCTGGGATGCAGCTCTGTTTGTTCTGCCTCTCGCCCCTGCTCCGCCCGTGGAAAGGAGGGCATGCGCTGCGAACTCCCCTCTGTCGTTCACTTGCCGATGCGGACTTGTTTATGTGTGTGTGTGTGTGAGTGTGTGTAGGGAGCGAAAGAGAGCGAGGCTGCTGTGCAGTCAGCAGACTGCACTAAGACCCTGCTCACGTCGCCTGCAGCAGCAGCAGCAGCAGCAGCAGCTTCCCTTGTCCTGGCCAGATTAATGGCTGAATGGGCTCTGCCGTGCCCAGCAGTCCCCCTCTTGCCGCCCCAATGGAGGGCATGCTGAAACTGAGCGGGCTGGCATTATCGGGCACAGCCAGACCACGCTGTGAAAAGGGATTACGCCGTCAATCGTCACGCTCACAAACAACATGCTGCCGCGGAAAAAAAAGCCCCTCTCCCAGCTTGGATAAAGACTGCCAAACAGCTCTCTGCTTTTCTCCCTCCCAAAATCAGAGAAAAACGTCTTGCTTAAACAAAGGATCCCTCCTCCTCCTGCTGTAGATGAATTGGCATAAATGTGTGTGCTTATTAATCATGACAGAAAAGAACGAGACAGAGACAAAGGGGGGAGAGCGCGGAGAGAGTAAGAGAGGTAGAAAAATAGGTAAAACAAAGAAAAAGAGAGAAAAAGTGAGGGTATGTAATTATCACCCCATTGCCCTCCTCAGAAAGCAGCACCTCCTGTGTTATTGCAGGGCTGTTTGCCCTCTCTGTGCATTTCATTAATTAAGATGGGAGCATGCGGAGGCCGCTCCGAGACGAGGTCATTAAGCCCACCACAACACTCCTCCCTCCCCAGAGCCGGCTCACAGCACCGGCCCCATTGTTCCACCGGCAGAAAGTGAGACATTCAACACTCGGAGCTCCTGTTAAAACCATGGCGCTGCGCACACACACACACACACACACACACACAGAGGGCCAAATGAACTGCATCTGCGCTTTCCGGGATCAGGTCGCATGCTTGCCAACACAAATACGTCTGTCTTTCATTTAGCTTGTAGAGCCATGTTTTCCTCTCTTTATCCCCCTCCTCCTTCCTTCACTCCGTTTGTGAGTTGTGTTTGAAAGTGAGGCTGGAGAGTGAGACAGGTGCAAAAGCAGGGAAAAGGAGATGTGAAACACCTGGACTTCTCTAGATGACTCAGAGGTCACTGAGATGCTTGTATGTGGTACTGGTCGACAGTAGATGTGCTGTCTGTCTTGATCACAGTCACATGGATTAGAAAAGAAGCAATAACTACATATCTGTCTCTTCTATTTATTCTTTTTCTCCTCTTTCCTTGCCTTCCTGACATTGGTTTACTCATGGTGATAGTCCAAATAGGTTATTTTTTATTTCATGTGAGTAACATGGAGTAGATGGGGAGGACACAGGTTTAATCATGGCTGGGGTTTTTTGTATAACATTACATAATATGCTCAGTAGAGAATATTCGCTGTAGTTATATCGCACCGTCGTCAGCAAAGAATTTCATCATACGCCCAATCTGCCCTATTTTTTTCATTTACATTACAATACAGTACTTTAGTTTTACTATTAAATCTATTTCTTGCAATTGTGTGAAACAATTAATGATACAATACTGGAGATAGGCTAATTCAATTCACATTAATTTGTTTACAATAGTTACCCAATTGCAGTGGAAGTGGGTTGTCATGGTGATGCTGTTTCTTTGTCCTAATATTGCGATGGTCTTTCATCTCAATCCATGTTTTCTCTCTCCTCCACCTTCAAAGTCCTCTGTGTTTTCGAATGTCCCATTGCAAAATGAGTTTTGTGTTTGGTTGTGGTGTAAATGTCCTCCAGATGGGCTTGAAGTAATAAGCCCAGGTGTACTGGCTTACAGACCCAAAATCCAAATGACCTTTTACCCCTGATGTAGGTCAGTAAAAGGTCAGCCGCCCAGCTCTCTTCATTGTAAACACAAGCTTCAAATTTGTCCTTATCACTCCATTCAGATGGATGGAGGTGTCACTGCCAGTTCTGAGAGAGAAATAAAGAAAGAGCCATATGTTTCAAAGACGAATTCCATACATTACAGAAATCCCCAAGCTTGTCTTGTATTGTTTGCAATATAAACTCAGGCAGGAAAGGCAAACATTACAGGCAGAGCCAGTACTTATTTGCGTATGAACACCACCAGCTGCATTGGACCTGGAGGATTATGCTGGGTTAGTCTGGATAACTGCATATTGGTGGTTATTGTCCTGTCTTATCAATTCTCTCCCTCTCTCTGCTACCCATCTCAGCAGCTCCAGGGTATCCTCGATTCTCAGGGAGTCTAGCCCACACTTTCCTTCCTATGAGCCACTTGGATCACCATGCCAACAGTGGAGTTCTCTACGGGCAGCACCGTTTCTATGACACCCAAAAAGGTGAGGCATGAGATGATTAAAATTTAATCAGACAGAAATAAGACATTTAAATCCAATTTATACAACATAGTAAGGTGTAATTTGATATGGGGTATTGATATAAGGATGCCTAGGGACACTATCATGAGAGCTAAATAATCTAATTCTGTCATTGCCTTTTCTTTTCTTGACTAATGCATTTGTCTTTACTGGCCTTCCTTCCTCTCTTAGAGAACTTCTATCTTCGAGGTCTCCCGTCCCAGCCACCTCTTATCTCAACCAATCACAGTCTGCCGCCGATGTCCAGGGCAGGTTCAGGACACTCTCAGGGGTCCTGCAGCAGAGACAGAGATCCAGGGGTAGGGACAGGTCTACATAAGGGTCTTAAAGAGGGGTCGGTGGAGAGAGGAGTGGTACCTGTCAAGGACAAGGAGAGGTCCAGTAGCAAACAGGAGGCAAAGGAGAGACAGCAGCAGCACCAACAGCACCACAGCCACCAGCCACCCCACCCCACACACCACCACCATTCCCACTCGCATCAGCAGCATCCACACTATCCACAGCACCCATTACCCCTGGAGGAGGTCAACAGTCGGGCCCTGGAGAGGCACAAGGCATCACTCACAATGGAGTACAGCAAGGAACACCCTCAGAGTATGGGCAAGCCCCTCAGTGCCTGCTTGCACAATGGCAAGATGCAAAATGGAGATGCAGGAACAGGAGCAGGGGCTAAGGCCTCTATGTCCAGCTGTGGGGGGGAGGGCACAGCCCTTGGGGCTATGGGGAGTGGGGGGAGCAGCCAGGGCAGACATATGGGGTCCAGCAGCAGTAGTCGCTGCACCAAAGAGGGGGTAAGTGGGGAGATGAGGATCAGTGAACAGCCTTCAGACTGTCTGGAAAGGGGTCAGGCACCACTCCACCACTCTCTGTCCTACTCTGTACCCCCACCCTTACACATGGGTTCTGCTGCTGGAGGGGCACACCCACATCCACATCCTCATGCTCACCCCCATACACATCCTCACCCAGGGGGCTTCCACTGCCTTCAGCTCCACCCCAGCCACCCACACCACCCACATCATTCCCACCATACACACCACCACCCGGACTTCTTCTGCCCGCCCCCTCCTGCTCCTCTAGCCAACCCTGCCTCACATGAGAGGGGACCAGCCAATGTGGGGCGAGAATCTAAAGTCACAGGGCCTACATTTGTGCCCTCTGTGGCAGACCTGGGAGACAAATCTAGTGGGCCATTCCAGCTTGGTAACCCTGACTGCCAGGGTGTGGGCGGTGGAGGTGGAGGTGGCAATGCCAAGGAAAAGGTAATAGAAAAGAATGGCGGTGGTGGGCACCATAGTAGTTGGCACAGAAAACAGCAACAACAACAGCAACAACAACAGCAACAGCAGCAGCAGCAGCAGCACCCATACAGAAAGACAGAGAAGGCTCCAGACTGGATGCAGTCCCATCATCAACACCTTCAGCCCTCACAGCTTCCTCCACCTCCCCAACTACAACAGCCTCCACATCCCCAACAGCAGCAGCACCAGGTTGTACGATCACGCAGTGCTGAGTGTATCAACAGTGGTGTGGACATGGATGCATTCAGACCCTCATTGTCCCAGGGGCCCAAGACTGGACACTCGGTCCCTCATTCTGTCAACACTTCTCCTTACAGAGACTGTTCCCATCCAGGACCCCCACCTAACTCCTCCCCACTTGGAAGTAAAAGCATGGGTCAACATAGTGGGGCTGGAGCAGCCCATGGCCCTGGTTCAGGAGGTAGCTGCTCCTTGCAGAGAGATGGCCAAAAGGTAGCCAGGATACGCCACCAGCAGCATGGCCGACCTGGCCCAGATGCTTCTTCTCCTGCTGAGTTGAACCAGGGGACTAGTCAGGAGCTGAAAAGAAAGATGGACATGTCTCCTTATGGTTACAACAACAGCAGTGGGCAGCACCACCACCAGCAGCCCCCAGTGCCACCCTGGGCCATGAGGCCTTCCCACCACATGTCACAACCCGAGGAGGAGCAGAGGAAGTCCTACATGGAGTTAGGTAGCACTGGTGGGCAACACTCCCAGCAGCAGCAACAGCAGCAGCCGGGAATGAGCCTGCCTCCTCCCCAGCCTCCCCCTGCACCTCCCCTCAGTCAGCAACAGCAGCAGCCACAGCAGCAACCTGAATCCCAGGTCCCAACTCAGGGGGAGAGTAGTGCCATGAAAAGCTTACTAAAGTACAGCAACCAGCAACAGCCACTGCTCCTCTCCCAGAAGAGCCCCTTTGGGGGGCTGGGAAGCCTCAAATCAGGTCCTGCTGGGGGGAGCTGTGCACTGCAGGGGAACAAACAGACTCTACCTTCCAGAAAGGGCCCAGCTAATGACAACGAGCGCCCTGATTACAGTGGGCGGAGCCGGGATATGGGGGAAGCAGGTCATGGGGAAAGTGAGGTGCGGCAGCCGCCAGTGGGAATTGCTGTGGCTGTGGCCAGACAAAGGGAGCCACCTTGTCGTTCAGCAGACAGTCATCCCAACAGCCGGCAGGGCAGGGTACATCCCTCAGTGAAAGGTAAGCAGTCAAGGCAACTGCCTCATAAACAGAGGTGCAGGGAACTTATCTGTGACCTGTTAATGACCAAGCCATGAAAACAAAACAACAAAGAAAACAAGGTCTAAAGCTGAAAAAGCTTGAACAATATTGGTAGCACTGAGCATTTTTTGCAGTGATGAGACAAACCTTCATTTTGGTGAATGCACTAAGAGTCTTGTATGATACGTAATTCTCACTGGCTTTTACCATTAGGTTTACTCATAGGTTTGAATATAATTTGATCCACAGTAGTCCCAAAATCTGAGTAAATGTTAAGAATGGCAAATAGGAATAGCAATTTACATTATATCAATATGACTATGCTAGGCACCAAACCCGTATTGTTACTTTGTTTGGTAACAAAAGACAACGACATAGTTTTGCTTTTTTCTTTATTAAATGTAGCAGCCTATCAGAATAAAGCATTATTATGTTAAATATAGCAACAGTACACAATCAGTAACACGTGTCCTTGTTTGGATCTGTACTCACTGCTGACCCATTCATGGTGTTCTTTTTTAAAACAGTATACATTAGTGATGAGATGCACGTTTGGTTTCATCATATTCTAATTTATGATATCTGAAACATAATGTCTCACAAAAGTCCTAGCAAACATGTCAACCAAACACTGATTTCTAACCCATTGGGAAGAAATACAATTATGATGGAACAAATGGGGCAGAAAATAGGAAAGTATACAAGAGTATGGTTAAAATGGCATTAAAAAGTATGATACAAAGTATAGTGGGGCAAACTAATAAGCACTGCTAGTGCTCCAAGTCTCTTGTGAGTCATGGTAGTGTTTTGAGAAATGGTGAGAGACTTGGGAATATATCCTCACAAGGAGACACAACGGTGGAAGCTAATGGTTAAACTAATGTTTGTCTCACAGGACTGCCCCGCTCCATGTATCCCTCAGATCCCACCACTGAAGAGGAGAGGAAGAGGATGAGTGGGGAACAGATAGGTCTGACTTCCTTGGACAGAGAGAGAGATGCATATATCAGGTAAGCAACTGTAAAGATATTGCTTTATACCCAATTAAAATCTGTTATTGTTTGAAACCTTCCATATACTGGGCTTCATTTGTATTTCTTTCTCTCTCATCCTGATGCCAGGGATAATAAGGAAAGGGTGGAGTTTGCAAGAATCCACCCCTCCAACAGCTGTCACGGAGACCTCACCTCTCATCTCATGGTCCCAGGCGGGACTTCCCTCCAGTCTGGCCAATTAGGAGATCCTGCTGCACATTCTGCTCACCATCATTGGATGCCAAGAACTGGAAGCCCATCCCTGTGGATGACAGGACATTCTTATGGTGAGAGAATATTAATAGCTTTGGAAATTAAGATGCTAAAAATTTTATTTTTACAGCCTTACAGATGCTCCACTGCTTACAGGTCATTTATGCTTTTATATAATCTTGCTCAGCAGCAAATATTGAATTTCCTTTAATGCCCACAGAACTCTGTGTCATCTCAAATTTCAGCAAATTTCAGTTCAGCAGCCAGGATTTTACATTATGCTGAAGAGAACACATCATTTCAACTTTAGCATCTTTTCATTGGCTCCCAGTCAGGCTTAGAAGTGATTTCATGATTTAGTGATTATTATTTGTAGTCATAGTATATTTGTTGCGGTTTTTTTTTTACATAGAATGATGGGTTTATAAATCTAAACTGACATCCTTTCTATAAAGCAGGTATAGGTCACACAGCCCTGCACCAGAATCTGCCCCCAGGTTTCTCTGCAGCCATGCCAGGCCCTCTGCAGCCAGTCCTGCCTCTGCCTCAGGACCCCTCTGCCCAGCTGGTGGTCCTGCCCACCGAGCCTCCCGCCCATCCTGCGACTCATCACCTGGGTATGCCATAACCTTGCTTTCTCCTCTGTAAAGCCAAGTGTATTTATAAAGCAATTTGAATAAATGAGTCTGCCAAGTACACATAAACTATGCATGTACAGCCTCACACACACAGACACACATTATGTATTTCCCTCATAATCTGCCACACAAACATAAATCCCCATAAATTACAAATTCAGTAAATGTATGACTATATTCCATAGCTGCGCCTCCCACTGACTAGTGATTAGTCACTAACATTAAAGGAACTATTGGTAATGATAGTGATCCTGTGAAGGGTGCTGATGAACCTCCCTTTAATAGGCTCATTCACAGACCCTATTGTGAATGAGGGTCTGTGAATGACCCCCCCCAACCAAAAAAAAAAAAGTGCACACACATACATTTAGTACCACACCAGAGGAAGAGGAAGTGTTAGAGTGAGGGAAAAGTTCACTTCTCAAAACTCCATGTAGACACATATTCAAGAAACAGGCTGTGACATTTAATTAGCTCACAATCTTCAACGGTACGTTTCCTTCTGTGCTCCACAGGAGTTTCAGCCCAGAAAGGAAGTGCATTCACGAAAGCTTTCCCACAGGAAACACTTGCAAATCTAAGTTTATGTCTCTGAACAAGGATTTCTGGTGACTAGGAAAAAGGGGGTAGAGGGGCAAGTCAAGGGCGAAGGGCGGGAGAAAAGAAAACTGCCAGTTTTGAGGTTCCTATACTGTAGGCTACTTCCCAAGGGGGACCTCTGTCATAGCACATCACCCACATCAAGTTGTACTGGTTCTCAAAGCAACATAATGAGAAAGGTTGTCCACCCCCAGACATGGGAACTAAGCTTCCTGCTGGGCCCTTTTGCAGACCCTTTTCTGTGGTTTGGCTGGTCAGGTGGGACTTTCTAGCAGAAAGTCCACACTGCATGTTCCGGCGAGACAAACATGCATTTCCAGCCCAGTATTTTGACCTCTAATCAACCTACAACCATCATCATCTGTTCGCATTTCATCATTGTCATGACTTTTTTTTCCAGCATTCCAGCAAATTCTCATGGCAGCTCTTAAGAGACAGCTTTCTGTTCAGAGTGGGGGAGAGTGTGGGATTGCTGCTGCCTGGGGAGATGTTGTTCTGTGAAGTCAAATCTTTTTTTGAACAGATTTGTCTATGTCGTTGCTATAAAATGTGAATACAATGATTTTTAAATGATCCATAATGGTTTCACTGTTTTGAAATGGATGTGTGGGAGGTAGATAATGAGAGATATGGATAACACAATGTTGCTTTCTAGTGTGTTGCACATAGTGATGTGTATGAATCCAAAGGAAAATGTTGCTAAAGTGTGTATGTGCATGCATGTCTTTTTGTTCTAAGGTAACCCCCTCTGTCACATTCCTCCTCCTTTTTCTCATTAGATGTGATGGAGCAGCCAGGGCTGTGGCCCCCTGTGTATGGCGCCCGGGGCCCACCCTCCCACATGCAGCATCCTGCTGTGTACTCCCGATCCCAGTTTCTACGGCAACAGGAGCTGTACGCTCTCCAGCAGCACCAGCAGCTCCAGCATCAGCATCAACATCAGCACCAGAGCCACCAGTCACAGCAACCACAACCACAGAGTCAAAGCCAGCAGCAGCAGCACAGAGCTGCGCATGGCGGCATGGACATGCAACATCACGCCACTCACAATCCACAGGTGATTATAAAGTCAAAATATGCAAGAAACATTTTAGTGTGAAAAGAGTATGATTAACATGGATCTATTCATCTACACATACAAAAGAGAACAAGACTCAAGCAGGGTAAGTGAGTTATGAGTCAACTTAAATTCTCACTTGACTATTTAGTCTATTTTTAACTCCCCTAATATTTTTCTGGGATATGCTGATTTCCTCTCAGGGATGGAGTGAATCATTAAAAATTAGGCTGTGGAGCAAGTAGCTTTTTGTGTCAATGACTAGATTCCAATTAACTGGTCATTACACTGCTAATATAGAAATTCACTTGCTTGAGAAATGAAATGAAAATAACTTATAATAACCATATAAAATAACTATTTTGACGCCATAGATGCAGAAGAGGCCGGATGAGCCCTCAGTTGAACTGGAGGAACTCATTTCGGAACCCAGGACATCTAAACCTGCCAAGCCCTACTCTTACAACCCACCTCAGAAGAACACCTCTCCCCCTGGGGCCTGCACCGCTCACCTGTCCCCTTGTTGCCAGTCCCCCTCACTACGACCGCATCCCAAAAGCACTCCTTCTACACCCTGCCCAGCTCCCAGTCCTGCTGCAGCAGCCCCTCACTCACCTGCCATCAGCCCTGCCCCACCTCAGATGCCCAAGGGGGCCGAATCCCAGGACAAGAGAGTAGAGGGGCAGCTCCCACAGGATTACCCAGAGTCTCTGGAACCTGGTAAGCATTAAAGTATCTCATCTATATGCAAACAAACATACAAATGTACCTCAAAGTTTTCCAGCTGCCTTTAATGCACTGCGTGCAATGGCTCAAGTTTGAGCCACATTGATGACATCAGATGAAAGCCTGTCAAAGAACATGCTGTTTGTAATCAGTTTAAGATGCTGTTAGTGTCAGATGTTAGGCCAAATAACTCTGACGCAGCAACGGAAAAAGGACAATGATTTATAGGATATAGCAGCACCTTGTGCATTATATCCAATGGTAATTGGAGCCACTGTTGTTAATGATTCTTTTCTTCTGCTGGTGTTGTGGTAATATGTGTGGGTGGCTCTGTTGGCAAGCCCCTGATTGACTGAACAGCTCAAAGCTGCAGAAAATGGCTGCCGGCTGAGCTGGGGCTTTCCAGTACCGTTACCTCGGTAATGACTGAGAAACACCTCAATAGCGGCCCTCGCCTCTCCTACACCCCCACAGGCCCCGCACTCTCTTCATCATCATTAATGTCTGGCTAACGGCCGCCACACGCCAGAGGAATTGTGTCAGGTGCTCTGATAAACCAAAGGCCTGGCCCACTTCAAATAACACACTCACAAGGTTGCATGTGGTCCTCTACCCCTCCTACTACTGGGAGATCTAGGCACGCATTTCCTTTTCCTGGTTTTCACCCCTTGTGCCCACAAAGGAGGCAGGGGAGTTAAGTTTAGAGTAAGCCTGATGCATAAGGATTTTAAATTTGCATAACACTTTATATATGTTATATTTCAGCTAAAATATCACTTTGAAAATAACGGCATTATGAATTATTTTTGTGGGAGGTTTAATCAGCCAATATTGACAATTGATGATTCTATTATCTATATGTCTTTCTCTCTATAGACTTGCCTCCTGGATACATCTACCCTGCTATTGCCATGGGCTACAGGAGCGGGCCCACCCCCCAGGATGTTCGACTGGCTGAGCCAGCCGACCTGGAAGCAGTCCAAGTGGAGCCTGCTGAGCATGCTCCCCAGTCTCTCTCCAACTTGGGGGAGGAGCTAGACTGCCAAGCGGTGGTCAGGCCCCTCCCGGAGCAACTCCCACCTGAGCAAGGGGAGCAGGAAGAGGAGGAAAGAGTCGTTGAGAGAGTTCTGGAACAGCGGGAGGAGGTAGAGGCAGCAGTGGTGACAGCAGCCAACTATGTGCCTGGAGAGAAGGCGGTGGAGGAGCAGGGGCCCGCTGAGGAAGAGGTCCTGGTTTGCCCCCCTGCTGAGAGCCCAGTGTGCGAGGCTGCTTCCTGTCCAGTCCCCCTTTCAACAGAGGAGCCTGAGAGGCCAGAAGCTGTCATCACCTTGGAAGAGGATGATGAGGCGGTGGGTGAGGAGAGCCAGGTGGAGCATGCTCAAAAGGTCAACATGCCTGGAGAGCAGGAGCCAGAGCTGCCCACCATCATCGAGCTCGACCCTGCTTCCCCTGCAGCCCCTGAGCCGCAGTCCCCGCCCCTTGAGGGAGCAAAGGACAGTAAGCAGCAGCACAAGAAAGAGACGACCCATGATGATGCCTCTGTGGATTTTGTGTGTCTTTCCCCTGCCTCTGCTTCAACCCCTAGCCCAAGCCAGGCAACTGTCGCCGTGCCCCACAAACCTCTTGTGCCCTGCTACTGGAGTCTGGAGCTGCTGATTGCTGCTGCCTTCTGCACAGACGTACCTCCATTTCCCTTGTTCCCTCTTAGCACCCCATCAGTTGCCCCGGCGCAGCCTAACCCCCACCAGGGTATGGAGCTTCTGAGTGAGCTGGCAGATTTGGAGCTGCAACAGCAAAAGCGCACCTGTGGGAAAAGCCAGGGTGAGGGACAGTGGGTCTTCTATTACTCATACACATTAACATGCACACAGAAACACACTCATATAAGCAGAATGCACTCCTCTCTCATAGCTTACCCTCCTTTTCCTCTGCGTCCACTGAGACAAACTCCCACTCCCCCCTCAGGCCTAGCCTCATCGCTCTGTGTTCCCTCCCAGATACTCCTCTCTTCCTGCTGGTCTCAAGAGCCTCTGGTGGATTCTAACATGTCCCCAGAGAAGCCGTCTGCATGCCTGCTTGCGGTTCCTCTTCTTTGGTGTGTTAAAGGCACTTTTATTTTCTAAAAGGCTGTTCTAACGATGCAGAGGCCTCAGGAGAGGGAGAAGAAGCACGAGGACAGGGCTGAACTACTAGTGAGGGGTGTACACCTCCCTTTCTCACTCCCTCTCTTTCCCTTCCAGCTTTCCTTAGGGAGCTGTCCTGCTGTCTCTCCATCCTGCCGCTGTTTGATCCACACGTGTGCACAAATGCACACACACCCAAACACCACGTAAAAACACACACACAATTGCAAATACTCACACTTTAACAAAAAAGAAAAAAAAAGAGACACACCAATTGGCTTCCCTCTCTCCCACACACAACACGTTACTGAAAGTTAGTGTGTAATCACAAAAGCAGTCGATGTTTTCAGCACCCTGGAGCATTGCCTGGCTAATTAGACCCCATTGTTTTAAAGTGCCTTTAAAAGCTTCCTTGTTTTTCAAAGCGCCATGTGTTTTGTTTTTTTTTATTCATGCAAAAGGATGTTTTGTGTTTACCACAGCATCCTAATGCATTTAACTGCTCCCAAAAGAGGGTTCTATAAAAAGGGTATCATCAACTGATTCCAGAGTCAGTGATGTTGTCTTTGTGATGCGATACTGTTGACAGCTCAGGGAAGTGGCACATGTCGCGTCACAACAATAGTCTTTACCAAAACAAGTACTAAAACAAGTGAGAAGAATCAGTATTTTTTCCTTTATATATGGAAAGACGTAAGACAGTGTTACTTTGTAAACAAAATGTCATGTTTCTCCGCCTCTGTGACTAGGCTGCAACCCCCGGATATTTAGCTTTTAGCTCAGTCCATTATGGCAGATATTCCCGTCAGTGCCACAGGCGGATAGGGCTATATAGGAAGAGCTCGGCCCAGATGGCCACTGACATAGCAGCATCTGGTGAGTCCACATTGATATGACCTCTGAAACGACATGCTGAAGCTTCCTCATACTGGCTTAATGGGCCCAATTTCCCTCAATTTCTTTCTTCCTCACCATTTATTCGCTATATCACAAGATTACTGGTGAAATAATAAGCCGCACGTGTCGATGCTGAATGTGCACATTCAACGCTCACATGCACAAAATCCCCCTGTCTTTCTTGTTCACTTTGACTTTTTTTTGAGTCTCTAAATCAAGCATACAAAATCAATGTTTTTTCTTTTGCTCCATAACAGAAGAGGAGCTGCTGATGTTTGACCTCCAGAGCCTTGCTACTCTGGCAACAGCCCGTGCATTGGAGATGGGCTCCCAGGAAGGCAGCAGTACGGGTTCAGGGCGACACTTCCCAGCCCGCAGGATCCTCAATTTACGTAGGAAATGCAGCTGGACACCTCGCAATGAACCAGTAAGACTGCAACTACGATGCGCTTGTGTTAACGCCTCAAAACACCAAGATCCTATTGGGGTTTTAATGTCTTTCACTTAAATAAATATATAACCAAGTGAAGAATGTGTTTTACTTGAATTTCTTAAGGTTGTTTTATGTTAAAAAATAACCACCAATGATGCATCCCTCAGGTGTGCCCGGCCAAAGGTACCATGGACACAATGGACGGTCCTGAGCTTGCAATGCGTGTGAAGTTGGCTGAGCTACAGCGTCGCTACAAAGAGAAGCAAAAGGAGCTGGCCAAACTTCAGAGGAAGCACGATCATCAGTGAGTATGACCTTATCCTCCTTTCCCCAAAAGCTCAACTCCACCCTGTGCAGTCAGAGATTTCAAAAGTAATAAAAACTTAAACACATTAGCTTCAAGTTTTCAGAGGATTCCTTTCTGTATTCTTGGCTGCTACAAACTCTTGGGTTTAGATGTGTAGTATGTCAGAGTTCCCCTCTGTCTGCTTGTGTGTTTACATCTGCGTGTGCAAGCAGGAAGGAGGAAACACCTCGCAGCCCAGCGCGGCGAGGACCGGGGCGGCCAAGGAAGCGGAAACCCACCCTCACCACAGGTCCAGTGTCCTCATCTGAGGGCCATAGAAAAGTCAAGTGAGTATTACTCAGCCCATCTCTGCTAGCTGGCTATAGTCCAATCTTCCCTGATAAGCCCCTCCGTATCACTGGCATACAGGGACTGCCTCTCATTGGCATAAACAGGAAATGGGAGAACACAGCTGAACCATTCAAGGAAGTCCACTTGAACTCTTTCTAATCTAATCAACACTGGCGTTAATTGTATAACAGCATAATCAGTGTCAGTTGTGTGTATGTCTGCTAGTACAGAATGTATACTTGATATATGGACTACACATAAAGAGAAAACCGCTCATAGGTCTCATTAGGCTTCAACCCAGCTAATCTGAAACCTCAGTGGCATTACTGTAGTGCATGTTGAGCTTAGCTGGGCTGGATTCAGGGGGTGAGCTGGCTGCTGGCTGGGGGGGATGACAGGCAGAGGATGTAATTAGAGTACTGTGAATTCTCCTGTAATCTGTCCCAGCAGCAGGAATGTGACACACCACTGCCATTACAGCCCCACCGGGTCACCAGGGGTCCAAGGGATAACATGATGGTCAGACAGTCCAGGCACTCAGAGATAAGCTGACATTTGGAGCTCTCGTACAATGTCCGTGTGTGTGTATGAGGGAAAAAAAACAATTAGAGAAATACAGTCAGCAGAAGAGCGGAATAAAAATCAAGAGGGAGATAAAGAGATTTGAGGATATTCAAGAAACAAGGACCCTACTTTATCTCAAATTGTGTTGATGACATTTGAAAAAGTGCGAGCATCAGCATTTATCAAAACAGGTGTGCTATTGCTGTTTGGCGGCGGTGGTGGGGGAACTGATGAACCAAAAGGGTCTAGGGGATAAAGGTTTGCTGTCAGGCTTCAATTAGCCTCGTCATCAGGGTTTGGAAAGGCTTAGAATGCCAAATGTCACCTCGCAGCGTTCTCTCTCTCTCTTTTCCCTTCTTTTCTCACTGTGGTTTCTGGGCAGCGGTCCACAGTGTTCCCAGCTGCCCCTCTGCGATGTCACCTCCACTCTCCTTCCACCCATGTACCCCTGCCCCCTCGCCAGGCCAGCACTGATCGTGAGTGGGGACGCTGATGCTGGGTGACAATGACACCCAAATGAAAGGGTAACAGGCCAGGACCCTGCAGCGAAGTGCAGGGGAGGGAGGGCGGTGGGGGTTGCGGGGTGTTCTACGGGCCACAGTACAGTAAAACTGCAGTCCGTCGCTCTATTGTGTTAAAATTTGAGTCACATCTAGCTCAGGTATAATTTTCTTCAAGGCAGCAAGGGTGTACAGCCTTCTGTTTCTCCGGATGTATGTGTACAGTGCAGCGGAGAATGACATGACGCTTCTGAACAAGAAACAGGTAGACTGGGGACTGATTAGCCCCATGTTGCGTTACATGGCAGGGTTATGTAAAAGCAAGTGCTGCACCTGCCACTCATGCCACTACAAGATGCTGACGCTTGGGTGCTATGAGGGAGGGCAGTGGGTAAAAGCCCAGCCTTTTAGTATCTCCTTCCTTCCTTGTTTAAACCACAGGGAGCGCGTATGGCAGTCTTTGAGTGTGCGATAAATTCAAGCGTCCCTGCCTGTGCATTCTATGCATCTGTGCATGCAGCTGTGTGCTTATGAGCATTTATGCAGGCATTGTTTGTTTTTGTGCGTGCCTGTGTTATTCCTGTGGGTTGAGCACTGGGGTCCTTTGTGGTGCTGCTTTGATTGGGGGGAAGGCTGGAGAGAACTACTGCTCGCCAGCAAACCCTGCTAATCAATTCTGTTTAATTAGTCACTGTACATTCAGCCCCACCAGCCCCCCACAGAGGGGAGGGACTCTGTCATATTGTGTTTGTCAGCAGTGGAAGGCAAGCCGTGGCGGGATGTGCCTCACGGGGACAACTCACACTTCACTGCCACCTCTGTCACTCTCCTGTCAGTCAGTGGGGCAGACAGTCCCACTGCCCGACAATTGCATCTCATTTTTTTTTCATTTACAGATGCACACTGACACAGTCTGATTATGAGATGTACACACAATCAAGGCTTACATACAAACTCTGTGTTCACGTGCTGTGTTCCTATGCTGACTACACATAAACAAAGAGGCACACACACATGTGATTCCAAACAGTGTGTAGTTACAGAGTTGTACGTGGATACAAAATGCAAACAAAGACCTAACATAAAATGTTGAATGTGCTTCATTTAGGTACTTCACATTTAAACCCTGCTTACTCTGTAAATGTGACTGATTTCCTAGGCTGTGCGCACACTGTAGGAGAGGGGAAGTTAATCTTTTGTTTGAGCATGGCCTGGCTCACGTCGGTGTGGTCTACGGGCAGGCTTCCAGAGGGAAATTCAAGGGCATTTGGAGTGGCTGGCCTGTGATGCTGCTCAGTGTAGGGGAAATAGTGTGCCACGGTGATATGAAAATGCAACTGGAAAGCTATGATATTCACAGAGAACAATAGAGCTGCATACAAATGCAATGCCTTCCAACCATTTACTGTATCTTTCAAAGCTGCGCAGTGCTTCACAGGCTGCAAAGACACAGACACAGATAGAGTGTTACGGCTTCTTATGCCACACTGCCCTCAAACAATCCCAGGTTCCTTGTTAGATCCCAATTTTTCAAGTGTGTGGTTCAGACACTGGGTTCTCCGTGTCCTTTTTTGTCATTCTGTTCATCAGACAGAGAAAGGAGAGTTATTAGATCCCACAGAGAGGTGACTCAACTCTGTTTTCCCCTGTGATGTCCTACCCCCTCTTTTTCTTTCAAACCACAGCCATTCTCCTCTAATGAATGCTTCTCCTTTGTTTTGACTGGCAGGTCGATGGGGGCGGGGCTTGCCCTATTGCCTGAGGACCTAGGAGGGGGCGGAGACAGCCAGAGAAGGAAGAAGAGGCTGTCCAGTCGAGGCTTTGAGCGACTCAGCAGCACACAGGTCAGGGTCCCCTTGTCCTCCTCCCTTTTGTCCTCTATGCAACTAGAAATGAAAGAGGCCACTCTTTGTTTCTTTTCGTTTGATATATTCCTTTGTTGCACACTATTTCTAATTAGGTGCTACCCTCAGGAGTCAAATCCTCTGCTCTCCATATTAATATCTTTTTCATTGGGGCTTCTACTAGTCCTTTTTCTTCTCTGTGTGTGAGCAAACGAGAGCCCTCTTCCTCTGACGTTCTGATGCTTTTGCGGCTGCTGTGACCGGGAGTGTAACTGGCTCTCACTCTCTCTCATCTCTCTGTTGCAGCAGATAAAAGCACAGGGCTGCAGAAAAAGCAGCCTTCACAGCATGCTCAGCTCCAAGCTGGCTGGTGATGTGACTCAGCTCAAACAGAAAGTCCAGAGTAAAAAGAATCTCTCAGGAACAGGCTCCAGGGACAAGGAGGTTTCGCCCTGCAACTCCAACCTCAAGCATAGACACAGAAGCCAGGGCACAAGCAAAGCTGAGTCCAGGCGAGAGTCTGGGGGACAAAGTGACACAGGTAGATGCTGGCAATCAAAATATTGATTGTGCCTCATGTTGTTTTGTTTTAATAAGCACAGTGCTGTGTTTTCAGTTCAGATTAATTCTTAACCTAGATTCAACTGTGATTGGTTTTGCAAACTTCCTCAGCAGCCAGTGTGGACAGTGGCCCCCAAGACAGCTGGACTGGACTGGTGCGCCGTGGACGTAAAAAGGGATCCACCACCCTGACACAGGGTTCCTCCCGTCTGAGCCAGCCCAGAGCGAGGGTTCTCCGTGGCCAGAGACAGGAGGCAATGGAGGAGGGAGAGAGCTCCCCTGCAGAAAGCGACTCCTCTGATCAAGGTGAGGCTGTGGATATTGAGAGCTGGTTATGAGACACATACAGTGATGGCCAAAATGGCTCCGCCGTAAACATGGTCCTCTCACAGCAAGAACGTCCAGGGTGTGCTTCCTGGTCTTGACCCTTTCTGTTTTCCATTGTTCACGCTGTTGATTTCTGGGTTCTCTACTTCACTCCCACAAAGACAGACAAGTGAGGCGAACTGGGGACTTCTAATTGGCTAGCTATGATCTCTGTGTGGTGGAACAGCCACGTGTCATGGGTGTCTTTGGTCGATGAAAAGACTCTATAAACATTCACCTTACGCAGAAATAAAATTAGAAACAAATGAGCAAGGGCAGCAGTGCATGAAGCACATTTGACCAGTTTCAAATAAAGAAACAACCCCTGACATATAAACATCTAACCAGAGTATCGCTAACACACTGAATCGGGTATCCTCGTATGACGTGCAATGCCACTTTAAGTCCAGTGTGCCTTGTTAATTTGTAAATCACTTTAAAAGTAATCAGAGGTGAGTAAATAGGTGTTGATGAATGTCCTGTAACAGACAGGGGTGTACATGGACATTCGACACCTCAGTGATCGGCCTTGTTGGCTGCTCTGGGTTAGATGTGCAGCCACAGCTGTGGACACTTGCCTGTGAGAGGCTTTGACAGCCCTGGAGACTAGCAGACTGGGTCAAAGAGCTGCTTGAGAAAGAGCAGTGACAAACACACTCACAAACTCACTCCTACACTCCCCTGCACACTAGCTCAGTAGCATGTGGGTTCACACCAGGAAATACCACAGAGGCAAAGCACTTCATACATAATTTCTATGAACAGTTAAACTATTTACTTTAATGCTAATGAAGTGCCTGTGAAATGATGGAGAGTAAGTTAAATAACTTCACTGGTAATGACTTTAAAAGATGTATTTGATAATCCGCGGAAGTTCATAAAATGTACCGAACAGTAGCATTTCGTGTGATGTATTGTTTGCTATCTCCATTAGATGATGAGGAAGAAGAGGGCAGTTATGATACTGATGAAGGTCAAGACTACAGAGCCCAGCCCCCCAGAGACGTCACCTCTAGCTCATCCGTGACAGGTCCAAGTCCCTCTTCTGTTGTAAAACTGGAGGCCAATCAGAAAGCCAGGAACAAAAAACAGAGACAGGAGCTTTATGGTAAGACTGTCCTTTGAAACTGATTCGTAAGTCAACAAAGCTGCCCCACGTCTTTGTGGGAAGCATCTGTTTTGTGTTTCTCTTCCTGGCTTGTTAGCTTGGTCTAAATCTGTTTCTCTAATTGAACCGCACAGGCTCCCAGAGTCTGTCTGGAGCAGAAGGGGAGGTCAAAATAAAGAAGAAGCCCCCCTGTAGGCTGAGTCTGGCCACTGCAGTCAAAAACCACCATGAAGATCACCGGCCTGAAGGGGTTAGAAGGCCATGTGTACCCAGGTCTAAGGAGCCTCGGTGGGGCAGCCTTGGGACCAGAGGAAACCGCTACCGGAGGAGCATGGGACTGGCCACATTCCCAACCACCAGTGAGAGGCTAAAGAGGGCGACCCGCAAGAGCACCATGTTAAGAGGAGCAATCAATAAGGTTAGCAGAAAGTATTTGTATAGGAATTTTGATATACTAAATTAGAAGAACATATTACTCTAATATTGCTTACATTTTCTAAGATAAGGAAATTAGGCAACAAATGGCAATGGAAAAGGGTATCAAAATAAATGGTCTTGGCATGATATGCCCAAGAAAAGACATTTCAAAAGTGGGTTTGGGCCATCACACCCTCCCAGAAATGCCTGATTTGTGATGATTTCCCCCCCACAAGCATAAAAGCAGCCTGCTGTAACTTATCACTAAACAGCTTTGGTATCTTTATCAATTTATCCTCACAGAAGTGCACATGGTAGTGAAAAGAGGGGCGACATAGAAGTATTAGGTGAGCGGAGCCTGGCAGGTATCAGGCATAAAAGGTTCTGATAATTTGTACATGCAAATTTGAATTTATACCCTCAGTTTAATTAGTGCATGTGAATTAAAAACTTGAATTAATAACGCTCACAAACTAGAAATATGTTCCCTTGAATTAATAATTCATACCCTTAAAGGAACAATTTTGCACATAAATTATTATTTTTGATCATTTATGTGCACAAACTTTGCACCCATTCCTGTTCCTCCTGCATTGGCCGGGACCATAACCAGAGTGCTTATGGAGCTATGTCACATTTTTCACTCCTCATCTTGTCTATCCTCATGTCAACTTTAACAGAGGAGAAGTTGCTGGTCAGTTGGGGCCCCATCTTCACAGAGTGAGGAGTTCAGCAGGGGACGAAGAAGCAAGGACCAGCAGGTACCAGTCACGGTGAATTCGTAAAGCACTCAATCCTCAGGGAACCAGGCACATGCAAACCGCAAAACAGAATACAATTCTACAAAAATGCCAGCATACATTCTATTAACGATTCTGGTGATGTCTTACTGTCCTAGATTTCTCACCCTGAGGACCGTTACTGTAGAACTATTAAAAGTACTTAGCACATTGCACATAGCCCAACCTCCTGCTGAGTAATCTTAGGGGAGGAGAGGATGGGAAAGGAGATGTGGGAAGGGGGGTGGCTCACACCTTCTGCTGTGACAGAGTGAAAAAATGTTAGAGTAGTATGGCTACTGATAGGAGATGGTACAGGGACTGTGAAGTCCCCTGTGGTTAATTGCTACTTTGAGAAGCATGCTAAACAATTTCTTCTTTCTTCTATCACACTTTATATCTCCAAGTTTATTTTTTTATCCATCCCTGCAACCATTTATTCTTCTGTCCGTCCCTTCTGTTATATTCTACAGCCAAAGGGAAGAGCAGTGAGTCGGCTGCTGGAGAGCTTTGCGGCGGATGAGGGCTTTCAGATGGATGGCAGCAGCTTCTCGGAAGAAGAGGAGGACAGCAATCATTCATGTAACAACAAAAGCCCCGGTGGTAAGAGACAACACTGAATATCTTGACACAGTTTCAAGCAGCAGACAGTTTCAGTGATGTTGAAATATTAATTGCAATGTTTGCTTTTCCTTGTGCAGCTCCTAACTGTGTCCTGACCAAAGAACTCTTAACTGATGGACTGAAGGTGCTGATCTCCAAGGAGGATGAGCTTCTATATGCTGCCAGGGTCCACACTCTGGAGCTCCCAGACATGTAAGCACATGGTTCAAGTGAGAGTGTTTTTGAATACACATATAAATTAAGGCAATACACATTTTGCAAATGTCATGTAAATGCCCTAATCAGATTATTTTATTTATTAGGGAGGTTAGTAAGATTGAAATCAAAGTAAGGATAATACAATTAACAGAGTTGTATTACTTGTGCGTTAGTGGCATTTCTACGTAGAAGTTGAGACATGGCTAGAAGTGGAGGGAAATCAAGTTACTGAGTTATCCTGTGGGCTAACACATCTTTTCAGACATTAACCCATCATAAAAGAAATCATGTAAACAAGGTTTATCGTAGGCATCTTTACGATTACAAAAAGAGGAATTTTGCACTAAAGGACTAGAAGTTATCATCAATATCCAAATTTTTGCCTCTTTTTATATCTCTTCATGTCTTTCTTCCTTACATTATAAACCCCACATTGTCCCATACCTAGCTCGGAGTATCAATATGGCTCCTCTGGTTCAGATGCTATAAACAAATGCAGAGTGGGAGTAACATATGACATGGGAGCTAGGCAAGCATAATACAAGCATCTGAAAATAGCCTCATCTTTCTTGCTTTCTGGTGTGCTTTTTCTCTAGCTTTAGCATTGTTATTGGTGGTGAAAGAGGAAACCGCCCAAGAATCTATTCATTGGAGCAACTGCTACAGGAAGCTGTAAGTTCACCCCGCTGCACTAAAACACTCTTTGTTACAAGAAAAACCATCACTTTTTGGTCTTCCCGGTCACTCAACACTTTTATTTCTCTTAAATATCCCTCTCACCCTCTCTGCATTTGCCCATGGCCTTCCAGCCTTTCTGTAGCTCTGCCAGTCCCTTCACTTTCTCTCTTTCAACCTCCATTGACTGTCTCGCAGTGTCACTGAGGCCATCTTAACCTCTTAAATGAATATGAACATATGGGAGGCAGGATCTTTGGGTTTATGTGTGCGAGTGTTTGTGAATGTCCGTTAAACCCAGCTCTGTGTGTGGGTGGGATAATCCCACTAACACCTGGATCCATTCATGTTTTGGAGTTTAAATGGGAGATGACGTGGACTTTACATCCCTGCTGCTGCCAAGTAACAGACTTGTTTAGAGGCTCAGATCGACAAAGACACAACAGCGTACTGTATGAAGAGATACTAGCTAATGATGACCTGGAGTGATCTAAAAGAGTAGGGATATCCAGCTATTATAAAACATATATCTATTTTCTGATAAAATTCTTCAGCCCTTTAGTTTTTTCAGTTGCACCTGGGGTGTTTTTTTACCTAGACCACAAGATTGTTTGGATTTGTAATTCTCGCACAGTTTGATGTTAAGATACAATTACAGTTTACCTAAGTCATCCATGTAATGAGACATAATTATACATTGTAGAAACCACAGCACATTCTTGGCTGGTATTCATTTGCATTTAGGTAAGATGTGCTTCCTGGTGTGCTTTGCATCCAGAATGGAGTTTTACTGTTTACTGCAGCAGGTGACCTTTGCTCCATTTTTTTTTTTTTACTGAGAGGATGTAGGTCTCTATGCACTAATAGCAGCTGGGTCACCTAAAACAAAGCCGTCATACCCACATCTTCTCCAACTGTGGAAATGAGTCTTCTCTATTGCCAAACAGGGCACAGGACGTTGTGTTTACACACAATGGAGTATCCAGAGATGATGACCCTAAAAGAGTAGAGCAGAGTTTAACTGGCAGGATTGTGCCTTCATGCTTTTTGCTGTCATTCTAATAGGGGAAAGGAGACACTGCCAAGAGGGCACAGGGCAAGAGATATGCTAAACCATATCTAAAATGATTTTGTGATGATATTTCAAGTTTTATTTCATTTCAAGTTAAGAATGATAAAGTAGTGGTGTATAAAATCTTATCGTGATATGGAAATTATCACAACTCTACACACATTTTAGAGTAGACGTAATTGAATTTCCTGATGGTTATGCTGAAGTTGGTTATGTATGGAAGTGAGCTGTTTGCTTCTTTTTGAAAAACTTGATTGACATACATTTTCACTTAAAGTCATGAGGAATTACTATCCATAACCTTAATGTTTTCACTTAAAGCAGGAGTTAACTGAGATTACTACATCATGGATGCGTAGGACTCAATTGCACTTCTTCAAATGAACTTGGTTTTGAAGTATTTTTGTACATTATTAGGTTTTATTCCCCTCACACATACATTAGTCTTTTACTATCTGACCGCCTGTCTCCTCCTTCTGTCATCCATGTAAGCTCACTCACACTGATCAATGTTAGTTTTCCTACAAAGCTTTCTCACAGTGCCATTTTCTAATTCTCCTGGCAGTTCTACACCAAGCACTTCTGGCAACTTTAGCCTTATCTAAACACTCATCAGATAGCAGCTGGTTCTAATTATGCAATACTTCCACTTTCTTGTCTTTAAATTAGTCCAAAAGCCATTTATTTGACTCTGACACCAATACCCAGATTTCACCGTGCCCCTTCTCCCTCCCCCATGCGCACACACACACACACACACACACACCCACCCACATCCACACCTCATCAGTCAAAGGGTCCCTCGCCATGGCAACAGTAAATGAAAGCAACCTGAAAGAGCCCCCAGTGAGTGGCGGATGCTGGGGCTGCCTGCATTGTTGGAGGGAGGATCTGGCAACCTGCAATCACAAGCCCTCTATTCAGGCCCTCTTTAGTATTACTCAGCAAGTCAGGATTTACTGCATCATGGCTTCCGTTCTTTTCAGTCCTGACTGGCACATTGGCATGAGATAAGTGCCGCTTGGAAACGTGGCACAGTGGCTGCCCATGCACAATGCTCCATGGCTCTCACACTGTTTGTATGTGTGTGTGTGAGTGTGTGTATGCATGCATGGCTGTGTGTGTGCAGCCTGTAATGAATCTTAATTATGTTTTGGTCTGGCCTTCAGGTCCTGGATATACGTCCAGAGTCGGAGACTATGCTCAGTGAAGGAACCAGGGTGTGTGCTTACTGGAGTGAACGCTCACGCTGCTTATACCCAGGCTACGTTCGCAGAGGTGAGACATCAGCTTCTTATATCTCTGTTTCCCTGTGTGTCCTCTGTATCTTCAACTATACACATACATACAATCACTTTTTAGCATTTGTAAATTTTCCTGCACACCTGAGAAAATGCATTTTTGTCTCTTGCAGGTGGTTCATCTGATGAAAGGAAGCAAGGAGGAGTGATGGTAGAGTTTGATGATGGAGACCGAGGGAAGATTTCTCTCCCAAACATCCGCCTCCTGCCTCCAGGATACCAGATTCACTGTGGGTGTCTCCTCTCTGTGTAACTTTGAATCTTCTCTTTCATGTTGCAGTGTATTGTCTACCTGTAAGTGAATGCTAATAATCTTCTACCCCTTGTTCTTTAGGTGGGGAGTCATCTCCTGCCCAACTGGTACCCAGCGGGACAACAGCCAAGATAAGTTCTAGTCTGGAGCAGGCCCCTATCAGTGACAGACCTTCTGATAGACTCAACACTATCAATACTTTAATCAACAGCCAAACTCTAACTGTTCACAAAAGAAGACCAGGTAAGAAGTAACACCTGGAACTCTTCTTTTCACCTTAAATTAACCTAGAAGCTGTAAAGTTACATTAAAAAAAATTCCTGTGTAATAGTATCACACATACAGACGGGTGACAAATTAAAGGAAAAACCGGAATGCTTGACCCCTACAGTAAGGGGATCTGGTGGCTCTGTTATTCTGTGTGGGGCATTCTGCTGGCATGGTTTGGGTCTACTTGTCCCCTTAGAGGGAAGGATCACTGAAAATCAATACAAAGTTGTTCTGAGTGATCACATTTATCCTATGATGAAACATTTCTATCCTGATGGGAGTGATTTCTTCCAGGATGACAATGCCCCCATCCACAGGGCACGAGGGGTCACTGAATGGTTTGATGAGTATGAAAATGATGTGAATCACATGCTATGGCCTTCACAGTCACCAGATCTCAACCCAATTGTACACCTATGGGAAATTTTAGACCGATGTGTTTAGACCGCCATCATCAAAACACCAAATGAGGGAATATCTTTTGGAAGAATGGTGTTCCATCCATCCAGTAGACACTTTATGTTGGTTTTTTCTTTAATTTGTCCCCCATCTGTATTATTTATGTGCTTGTTCCAACAAGCATTTAACCTCTAAAGCTTACATTGAGTAAAATATTTAAACCAAAATGCCATGTTTTATAGCTGTACCATTACATCAAATGGAAACATTCCAAATGTCTCATGTGTCATTTTATACTAAAATGAACTTGATTTAACCTGACATTTTAGCTATCTTTGAAAAGCATGGGTTCTTTACTCGAATTCAAAATACATTTCTGTGGGTTTGTACACTGCTCAGCTATGCAATCCAACATAACAGCCTTGCAAAATATCTTATCTTTGTGAAGTTTGTAAATGTTCAGTGTTTGTTCATATTCTGTCAGAGAGGTGTTTATTTCAAGTCTAGTGATTTTTATAGCTATTGTAGGTGTTGTTTTGGATATATGCATTATATTGAGAGGTATTTCTAACATTGTGTCTGTATTATGCATATGGGGGGATGAAAAAAAATACGATGGAGTTGAATCAACACATCTTTGATACAGTGTCAATATAAACTGAGCAGCACAAGCTTTAAAAAAAAAAAACAGGACTTATTGTGGGACTATTTTGTTGGACTGTATTAGATTAAAGAAGTGTCCTAAACAGGTTACTGTACAGTATACAAATGAGACACAGTCATGTTTCATCATTTATGATGTATTGTTACCACATGACATATTTTCTTCATTCTAGGGAGACCAAAGGGTTCTGGGAAAAAACAAAAGCAGCAGCAGCAGGCTGAGAATGCCAATGAAAATCCTTCACCTTTTCTGGGTTGGCCGTTGTTGGCCAACACCAGGAAGAGGACGTCGGACAACCTATTTCAGCTCAATGGGTCACCTAGGAAGGCCTTTAGAGGGAATGAGGAAGACCTGTTCCACTTGCCTCAGACCCAGACACTAGCCTCCACCCCAGCCAAAGGCCTTTTCAGCAGCAGCTCCTTTGAGGTGGACTCCTTCAGCAGCATTGCAAATGGCTACTCCTCCTTCTGTGCTCAGTCTACAGGGCCAAGTCCGAGTTTATCTCTAGGCCCCAGAAGTGGGCTGTATGGCCAGAGGCGCAAGCAAGATGAGCTGGTTATGCCAAGGGGCAGGAAGTCTGGACACGAATTCCTGGTCAAGTTAGATCATGAAGGAGTGACCTCCCCTAAGACAAAGAACAGCAAGGCTCTGCTGTTGCGAGGTGGATCTTCCAGTGTGAGTGGTATGCCCAGGACAGAGGCTTACTCTCACCCAGTCCTGCTGGTTAAAGACAACAAAAAGGGTGGTGCCTCCAGGGTAGAACTTCTCGTGAAAGGAACCACACCCCAAAGAAAGCCCTCCAATTCTCTGCGTCTGGGTGAATATGGTGACTTGGGCTTCAGCTACCACAGAGAGTGTCACAGCTCCTACTCTGATCTGGATGATGAAGAGGAAGAGACGAGGAGGGCTGCACTGGCTGCAGCCTCAGGAGGACTAAGGACGGCTGGCCGTTTCTTGTCTCGTCTCTCTGTCTCCTCCTCCTCTTCTGGTTCTTCAAGCTCCTCCTCTTCAGGCTCTCTCTCCAGTTCCAGCCTGTGTTCCTCTGACAACGATTCCTCTTACAGTTCAGAGGATGAGGATAGTTCTACACTGATGCTTCAGAGTTGTCTGTCTTCCCACCGGGGGCTCCTGCAACCCTCTGAACCCTCCACTTCTTCAAGGCCACACCAGCACTCCTTTGTGGCCAAAGCTGTGGCTGTTTCCAATGCCAAAGGAGGCGCCACTGACCAGGTCTCCAACAGCAAGTCCCTGAAGAGGAAAGAATGTACCAGCTCCAGCTCTAAACCATCTAAGGATTTTGTGAAGAAACCTAGGATGCTTCCAGATGACACCTCATTCATTCCAAGGCCCAAGATGTCTGCGTTCCTTGCAGGACGACAAATGTGGAGGTGGTCAGGAAACCCTACACAGGTGAGAATAGTCTATTCTTGTTTCTACTGCATTCCATAAATGTGGCAAAGATTTGTCCATCTAACTCACTAAAGGGCAAGAGAGGTAATAATAACAATCATCATTTTCAAAGAAGATTGGTAAAAGTGTCTGTGTTTCTACAGCGGCGAGGTCTAAAGGGCAAGGCCAGGAAGCTTTTCTATAAGGCCATCGTGCGAGGCAGAGACACAGTAAGAGTTGGAGATTGTGCTGTGTTCCTCTCAGCTGGACGCCCTAACCTCCCATACGTAGGTCGAATTGAGAACTTCTGGGAATCCTGGACCTCCAGCATGGTGGTCAAAGTGAAGTGGTTCTACCACCCTGAAGAGACCAAGCTAGGCAAGAGGCATCGAGATGGCAAGGTGAGCCGTGATGGAGACTGAACATTCACATGACATTATTCTTTCTTTATTGGTTCATAATGATACAACTAACCCTGTCTTTTCCCTATCCAGCATGCCCTGTACCAGTCGTGTCATGAGGATGAGAATGACGTCCAGACAATCTCTCATAAGTGCCAGGTGGTGAGCAGGGAGGAGTATGAGTGTCTGACTCGCAATCAGAAGCCGAACAGTACCTCCCCAGATCTCTACTACCTGGCTGGGACGTATGACCCCACCGCTGGTCAGTTGGTCACTGTTGAAGGGATTTCCATCCTGTGCTGAACCTCCATGAGGACACTACTGAAGGACTCCTTTGGAGGCAGGATAAAAGTCCATGACTTTACCTACAAGACCCTCCAGCCTTGGAAGACAACAAGTGTTCCTTGGGTATGCCTCTAGGACCCATGGACTAACTGTCAGCACCAAAGCAGGGCTGTCTGAGGTTACACACTGGAGTCTATTGGCGTCTAATCGTCGTGGAAGTGAAGGGGATGTCCATAACTGGTTGATCCGTTCAAGAAAAATAGTAGAAAGTCTGGGTCTTCCTGGGCATCACAAAATTCAATAAGTGGCGTTTCAATTGCCTAACTAATCCCTTTTTAATGGATCCATGTGATTTGACAGCTTCATAACTGGTTTTAGGACTCATGCTTCCAGCTCCTATCATATGTCACCAAAGGAGAGCTGAGAGTGCATTTGACTGTGCAAAGTACCATGAGGCTGAATAGTCTCAATAGTCTCTGTGGACCAATTCTTTAAAGGTAGCCTTACCTAAGGGAATGGAAACAAAAGTGAGGCATGGGGCTCTCCCTAGACCTCTTCATTCCAGGGAAGTTGAAAACATGTAAAGGATGTAAAGTTGATGTCTGTAAATATTTTGAATTTTTCCCAATCAAGCCATACACTTCAGTACCTCTCGCCTGTCTTAACTGTTCAGGTGTACATTGTACAGTTCAATTATTGTATTGTTGTCTGTTGTCTATATGTACATAAAAGCTATTTTATATAGGAGTTTATTGTATATATGAGATGTATCTTTCCATGTTTGCGATTGATTTATTTTTATATGGGTGTAGAATACATTACGTTGTTTTTCCTTTGCTTTGGGAAGTTAAGATTGGAGATGTTAGTGTTGCACTGCATATGCCCTGCTGAGACAGACAGACAGACAGAGCACAAACAAAGACAGAAGGATTTAGTCTATAACAGGACAAGACTCACTTTCTGAGAGAGAGGGGTCATCCTGTTTAAAAAATAGGTCAAGTGGCTTTTTGTAAAAGTGTTCTGTTACTTCGCATTTTTGTTATCCTATTTTAAAAACACCTTTTTATTTATGTACCTCTCAGTTGGTCATCATCACAAGGCAGATCCCACTGGACTGCAATCACGGGTCAAAAATGATTTAAGATTAATGATATGAGTATACCATTTTGACATTATATTTGTGTGTGATGAGTGTCCTGGCATCACTATAATCATGTCCACACAAATCAATTTAGAACAAGACTGGGTCTTTTAATGAAAATGTGTTAAATGTGCATTGCACTCATGAATGCATAGTTCAGCACATTATGACCTACAAAATACCAAAGTGTCTTTAATATCTTTATTTCCTTTATTTAAATTTAATGTATGTCAAGCACCTGTACTGAACTCAAATCAGAAATCACTGGTAACTTATAGAATACTTGTCCTCCACTATGTGCATATATATTGGCTTTGCATTGTGACAATGGTTTCTTGCACATGTACCTGCAGTTTTGTTTAGTGCAAACATATGCAGCAAAAGGCCACCTGGGAGTGTGACTATGAAGGTCAAGGTACTGACAAAGTAAGATGTTGAGTACTGACAATTTGTTGGAATTAGTCTATTTTAGTTTCATCAGCCATCTGTGTCTATTTTGTACAGTACATGCACATACTCAATGCTAACTGTGAAGGACAATCAGATTCACAAAGCAATGGACATAGAGTAGGTTCACTCAATCTGAAAATTACTTAAGTTTATTTAATTTGTGCCAAGTACATTTTTGTCTTGTTTGATATGCAATCCTGAGTATTCTTTGTTCACGAAGTTTTATTTTGTTCGCCAACATTTTATTTATTGTCAATGTTGCTGTTTGTTCATGCCAAGAGCGCTTTATGAAAATGTGACATTGTTTTTTCTTGGTGTGATGTCGCATTTGCATTTCTTAAATAAAACTGGTCTTGTAGAGGCCATCTAGTGAAAAGAAATAAAGCAACACTGGATTCTTCTCATCCACAAACCTCTGTGAATTAATTCTATTATTCTGGCTGTGTCCCCTTCATCTTACTGCACCTGCCATCTTACTGCACCTGCCATTTCCCCATAAACACATTTATGTTAAACCCAGCATTTTTGCAACTAATTCTATTTTTTTAAATTTAGTTCTATCAAACTGTATAACTATATTTTGTGTAACTATTATTTTGCTCTGCTTTAAACACAGAAATAGCAAAATCCTCAGAGCAGTGAAAATTTTACCACACTCATTATAGTATGTGTGTGCATATGTGTGGCACTTGAATGTGCTGGAGTGAACATTAGAAAGACACTCCTTATTGTAAGTGACAGAAACAAACAGGGTAAGACATTTCAGCAGGGTCCCCTTGGATTCTGTAATACACGGATTGAGTTACATTTTGTAATGCGACTAAGATATTGCCTTTGAACTACAGAATAAATCAAATTTTGTGGGATTTATGGGACAAATAGACACAAAACTGATACCAAAGAGACAATGTTTTAAGAAAAGACTAATCCAGTGTAAGTGCATTGGTACTTTTTCTCCTTTTTTGTTGGTGTTCTAAAAGGAAGAAAAAAAACAGTAAGTTAAAAAGTTTACTCTAACAAAAATCGAGTGACTAGTGCAGGCAGAGCACTTAAGTTGTGCGTGTCATCAGCCGATCAGTATCATTTGACTATAACAGTCACCAGGAAAGCGAGTGAGCAAGTCAATACGGAGTCTTTATGACAAACTTGCACTCATTCTTTTGATCATTTGTGCTGCCTTTGCTGCTACTGGTTAGACTGTTTATTCCTAACTATATCACACGGCTAATTTCTCCCTTAACCATACCCAGCCTCCACCTGTTCTAGTTTCTTATTACTAGACATGGTGATGGCAGCTCTTGCCTTGTTGTGCATTATGTGTATCACATATCTCATTTATATGTCTGTGCTGGGCGCAGGTCTTCATACCCCTTAGGGAGTTTTAATGTGCTCCCCTTAGAATTTTGAGGCTACTTGGATTCATTTGTGAAGCACCATCAAGCACAAAGCCCTTTTTCTGCCAAATTCTTTTATTTGTTGTGATAAATCCTTTGATGTAAGTGTCTCTGGCTGAACTAAGTTTATGTGAGCTTTGAGTTCCTTAGTAAATAGAGACAGATCTGTCACAGCATCAAATAAAGCCTACTGGGTTTAGCTGCCAAGCTCTGTAAATATGATGTCGACTGATTCAGAGATAGATGTGAATTTTTGTGGTTCATGATAAAGTACATTTGCCTATTTTCTTTTCAAATGAATTGGTTCTTTGTTGGTGTATCTGTGGGGTGGTAGAAAACCATGAGATAGGCCCAAAAGCTAACTAAAACTACCATTTTGTCCCAAGCCCATAAACAAGTCTGTCAGCATTCAGTGTGTTAATGTTTTTCTAGATTTGTAAATGTGTAATTTCTGTATTTGTTCTGCAATTTTTACAATTAAATCTGTGGTATAGGATCAAGATTTTTATAAATGATATATGAATACCATAACAAAAAATGTAAGATTTTATGCAAATTAAATGTTTGTTTCTGATCAAAATAAAGGGATTTATATATACATTTTTCACATCTCTTAAATGAAGGATAGATGTAAAGGAGGGCGCTCTCTAGTGGATCACAAAGCACACTACATCACACATAATAAGATTGAAACTGAGAACACCTTTCTTTTCTATGTGTGACTCAAAGACACAGTGTAGCATGATGATTTTTTAAGTCTACAATAGTGCACACAATACCAGCAGAAATATGAACCCTTCTCCATTCAGTGCCTGGAGCAGCAGGTATATTCCTCTACCCCACCACACCATCCATGACCTACAGCATCTGTCCATTTGCATACATGCTCATCAGATTTGACAAAGCCAATCTCTGTAACTTGCATCAGTGAAATAACCACTGGCAAGGCCTGAAGGAGACACAATATGGGTCAGTGACCTTTCTCTGCAGGCCCAGGGGCGTTTTTGTCCTGCATGGAGCCCGAGCGCCGCCACCCCTCCCCCTAATGCCCAGACAGGGGCTAATGGGCACATCAGTCATCTCCAACAGCGGCCCAGTGAACACAAACAGCTCTGTTTACCACCACAACCTTTTGTGTTGACTATGGCCACTGCCCCGTGTCTGAGCCATGGCCCTTCCTGCATCAGCAGCATGGGGGAAGGAGGCACTCTCCTCATCACTGGAGCTGAAGATGGGGTTAAGAGTGGGTGTGTGGGGGTGTTAAGGTTATTATCATGTTTTGAGAGGGTTTTGCTTCATTACTCCTCAGTGCTCAGAGATACACAGTTAAGATAAGATTCATCAGGGATCTAAAAAGGACAATTTAGGTTGTACTTAAGATATTTTTGAGAAATTAAGCCAACCAAACATACTATATCGGCGGGAAAGAAAAGGTCACTAAAACAGGCCAATGCACCAAAGTTGTCTATTGCTTTCCTCATTTGGACCACGTTTTAAAGTCTATAACCTGGATTCTGTTACCTCTCACTCGACAGACTGGTCTGCCTCCCTTACTTTTCAATGCCTGTCTGGTTCAGCTCGCTCAGCATCCAGACTGTGTTGCTCAGTGTCAACAGGAGGAATGCTTTCCTGCACAAATATCTACACCTCATAAATGTCTCGCCCTCTGCTTGACCCTGTCTGGCCTCTGACTGTGAGGGGGTTGAACAGGGGACAGAAAGCCTGGTGTGTGTGTGTATGTGTGTGTGTGTGTGTGTGCGTGTGTGTGTGTTTGGGTCTGTGTAGCAGTAGAGTTGAGGTGAGGTCTTGGGTCTTAACAAGGTGCTGGGAGAAGAGAGCAGGACAAACAGATCACTCAGACGCTGACTGCTTCTTCTTAAAGGGCACTAAAGCCCAGATCATTCCTTTTTGAGCATATCAATTATGGAGCAGTTACAGCCACTGTAGAATAACCTCAACCATACTGTAGAAGCTTTCAAGCAATTCCTCTATGGAGTGAAGCAAAAATGCTGCCTCAGCATGAAATACACAAGATGTCTTAGATGTCTACATATGGATTCATAAAAATATTGACGAGACTTGCAGATGCGAGAAATATGGTAGTGTAATGTATGTAAAAAGTGTAAATGCAAAAAGGAAAATTACGGGCAAGTTTGAGAGTATTTCAGTGGATCTGAAGGTAAACAACACCCCAATCATTTTGTTTAAGGACTGAGTCTTTAACTTTAAGTGCATGAAACCTCAAAAAGCTGAAAGTCTGTGCGTGTTTACAGCATGCATTGTGGAAGGCTTTCAGAGGTGAACTGAATTCTGAACCACCTGCTGTTTGCAAATACCTACACTTCCTCATAGGGATATGCTGGACTAACGCATACTCCTGTGTTGCATAGACACATATGCCAACACACAGTCAACTCTCTAACTATGCTGTGTGCTGCTTGCCGTGGCCCAGATCCAGCCATGCCACCCCTAATCCATTTCTCTGTTGCTCATTATTAGTGGCTTGTAAAGATTCTGTATCAGCTATGCTAAAAGAGCTTTTCACAGTATTACATGGGATTACTGTTGCTCCTCGCTACATATGTTGCGAAAAAACTCTGTTATAATATCGCCACCCTGTTTACATGGGGCTGACAAAAAAACAAATGTATGACTCATTATCAGGGTCTTGCCTCTTTTTGTTTGTGGGTTAGATTGTGTCACATCCTCTTTTGTCCAAAAAATTATCCCTCTGACACTTTTCCATGTCTTTATTTCTGGTGTGTGATACAACAATAGTGTGCCCATGACTGAATAAATGAGGGAAATGAAAAGAGAGTACAAATCAGCATGTTCATATGAATATACAATTTAAAGAGGATGGTCCACTCAGGGGTAATTTCCCCACCAGAGTTTAGGTTTAAAGAAAAGGGGGAATTAACAGCCACATTGTCCCAAACTATTTCAGATATGTATCTGGCCTAAACTGCTCACTCATAATGTATTTACCCAGCTTAGCAGCAATCACAAAATACTGCGTAATCAGGGGATGGATCTAGTTTGTAAATGGGTCTCTGAATCCAAAACATCAAATCTTTCCCAGCCTCAATTTTGTGCGCATGAAAATAAAGATGATGAGGGGAGTTCAGCAGTCAGCTGAGCCCCTCTGCAGAGTCACTTGTGGCTCCTAAATCAACCTCAACACCTACATGAATCTGGGTTTGATCTAAAATGTATGGATGTCTTCCTGTGTCCCTCTTGTTGCGTTACAAAACAATACTGCGCAACCACCCACAGTTGTTCTTTCACTGTCCACGGTACTCTACTGACCCAACAATAGCAGGAAAAGTTACAGCCTGTCATAAAAGGGGTCAGGTGCCTTCTCATACTATCCCATTTGTAAGTGCCGGACAGCTGGAAACGCTCTATATCTCATAAATAATAAAGAAAGGCCTTTGGCCCTCTTAGGAGGGAGATCAGCCATGAGCTCAATTAATCAGTTTCACCCAAAATCAAATCAAATTAAGGCGTGTGGTTGATAATTAACCCATGGGCTAGTATTAAGATTTCAAGGTGGCAGGTATGATTTATGTGTCAACTCTTGTAGTTATCTGTCCCATCAAAATAAAAATATACAGGCTAGGTATTGTATGGGAACCTGAGGCTGGAGTAGAGCATTACTGTTTCGTTCTTTCACAATACATCCCCTCCTCTTTCTTTCCACACCTTCCTGTGTAGTGGTGTTTGTGCATTCCTGTGTCGACAACCCCTCCGTCTAGTTCTCTGGGGTATTTACCCCCTTTCACGGTAGCAGGGAAGCAGCTCCCGCCATCCCATCTCTGTTTACATTGCTCTTCTCCTCTATTTACTCTGTGCTCCAGCGCCCTGGCGCACCGCGCTCCAAACAGCTGTTCCATTATGGAGAGATCAGGCGCTTCAACCGCATAGAGCTGCCACACAGCTCTCTCTGACAGCCCACCATGGTCGCTACCATGATGACTGCCTGACTCCGCTGGCACGCCTGCCATTGTTGCCATAAAGCTCAGTCTCCTTCAATGCCAGAGTGGCTTCTGGGCATAGAGTCAGCCAGGGCAACTGTCAGAGATTGTCTTCAAACCACAAGACAAATTTGCCAAATTCAGCTTTTGATTAAGTGTCTCCGTATGGGATGCAGTTCTGTGGTGATTTAAACAAGCAGCAATCATATCCAGATGATCTAGAATAAACTGGCACAAACATCTTTACAATTAAACAGGGCTTTTATGTATGTCATTACAAAACATACTGCATTTCCATCATTTTGGCACATTTTCTGTAAGTACCCCATATATCCTGCTCCTACATGACATCATCCATAGGGGCCATTATCCCACAGAGCATGATGATCCTTCCTCCGAAACACTTTGCCTGGCTTGCTGTCAGGTAAAAGAAAGACTATTGTCTAACTGACTGCCTTAGGGTCATACTATACCATGAATCTCTAGTGAATTATTTTTACCCTTTGCATGTTCTTTTCCTGCTGGTGTGCACAGCTGGTGCTGAGTCAGGAGACAGGAAACCTGGGAGAAAGGCCACCAAGCATCCCCAGGATCCCAGTGGACCGCTGCAGGGCCTTGTGGCTACATGGACAGGAGACACTCCATTTATCACAATACAATAGCTACTGCTTGGGGCCAGTGGATTATGGGCCTGCCTGATATGTTCCTTCATGTGTATACAAGTGCTAATATGTGAACTGGCATCAGTTTGTATGTGTGTGTGTGTGTCTTCCTTTCAAGTTGTGTTTGTGTATGCATGATTAGTGTTCCATATAGCATGACATACAGTGCCTCCTCAAATATCAAACGATTAATGAGTTAAAGAACTGGTACAGTGCAATCTCATCCTTTAAATGTACAGTAATTCTGACCTGAGCGATATGAATGACAAAATTACCACTTCATGCTGCTTAGGCAACAGTATATAGTGCAAAATCCACAAACATCATCCATGTTTCACACAGGCCAGTATACCACTGATAAAAGGGCTATGGATCCCCCTCCCTCTCACTACATGGACCTTTTTTGGTTTAATTTGCATGTTTTTAATCCAGTGGTGCAGGCAATATATTGCTAAAATAATCATCTTTACCCACGCTTCCCTGCATCTGTCCTATTTCCTTTTTGCTGTTTATATTAATATGGTCCAACAAATTAGTTTGAATTTACACTAACGTGGATATCTGTGCAGAAAAAGTGACCAGGATGCCAGTAAAGCACCCTGTTTTTTTTTAATATCAAACTGAAGAATGAACTCATTGTACCTTTGATGAACAGGTAGGGCTGATCTATTGTGCTCTCTTGTGAAAGCTGCCTGATAGAAAAAAAAAATAAGAGAAGAAATTAGAAAGAAAAAAAAAGACAGAGAGAGGAAAATCTCCTTTATCCCAGGATGCAGGTGGTCAAAACAACTGATGCACTGTCGCACATTCACAGCAGACCTCTCAGGGTGATGAAGACACATGCGTGCAGCAGTTCAAGCTGCCACACACACACACACACACACACAGAACCTCTTTCTCCAATCTAGCCTCGCTCTGTAGTAGCCTCACCCACGATGAAAAGGGATATCAGCGTGTATAATGGCACAAGTGGTGAGTGAGCGTATTAAAGAGAGAGACATACAGAGGGAGAGACAGAGCATGAACTCATGCATGCATGCCTGTGTGTGTGTATAAAAGTGCCAGTCATAGCAGGATATAAAAGAATTCTGCCCAGCTGCCAGGCCCCCAGCGCCGGTTGCCAGAGCCCTTAAACACATCCATGTCCTTCACTGGATGGCTCTGCTCTCCTTTCCTCCTCGAATATATCTAGCACTATAAAAATATACAATCTGCTTAGATACTAGGCGGTCATAAGCTCCATGACTGGCACTTGGACATCTTATCAACATGAGTTGAAGCCCCTGGGCAACTAAGCCAAGCTTTGATCAGACATTTTGGAGACATCTCTCATTTTCTTCAAACAAATCCATTGGGGTTGGTGTGCTAAATTCGAAACAAACTCAAAGCACTAAATGTACCTTGTGATGCAGGAAACAGAGGCACAGCTATATACGGTCTGTTTAATAAAGAGGTGAGAGCCTGAAAAACAATCTGCATGCGTGAGCGAGGACGGGAAGAAAAGAAAATGTCAAAGAGAGGTGAGGACGAAGAAAAGGTGAAAGAAATTCTGTCAGAGAGAGGAGAGGGAAGAGCGCAGCATGCATGGGCCGCGCTATGAGATCAACTGACAAACATCTCTGCAACCTTGGCAGAGGCAAATCAGCATCCATCCCCTGAATGGCCTGTGACAGTTGTTATGTACAGAGACCCAATTTCACCCTATATCTTTTCCTGAATTTTAGCCCTGCTACCTGTCAGTGGGAGGGAAACAGAAAGTGAGTGACGGAAAGAAAGAGATAGAAAAGTCGGGCTCAGGGCCTGCTGCTGAACAGTAGGGGAGAAAGTGAAAGAAAAAGAGAAAGAGAAAGATGTAGACAAGAAAGAAAATGAAACCTAAATGGACCAATTCAGCTGGCAGAGCCACACAGAGAATTCACCTGAGGGCAGTCTCATGCCCTGTTTGTGTCTCCATGGAGACGGGCCTCCTGAGTGTGCGCTTCTGTACAGACTGACAGTAGTCCAGCTAGCGAGTCCTGCTATTGATTTCCACACAATTTCCCTGACCAGATCAGTGGAAAAAGCTAGCCTGTGGTCAAGTCTTCTGCTGCAAACCGAACCGGTGTGGATGACTGCAGAAAGCTGCTGTGTATTCTCTACAATGTTTAGATTCCTTTCTTTGCATGATTATCAGTTGATCATTGACATTCAATTACAATTTTAAGAGACATTTCACATGTGCATGATGCATTCCCTTACTCAGTTCTAATGTATAGCTCCCATCACATCAGATAAAGTATTTTCTCAGCTGCTACCAGGCATTTGCCCGGGAAATCTCCGGCTTTGAATATATTAAGTTTTAAAGACTTCAACCAACTGGGCTAAAGGCTTGATAACATCTTATAGTCTGGTGCCTCGAGATATAAATACATCTACAGTACAGGGCATATCTGTTTTGTATCCTGCGTGGTTTCAAGCCCTGAGGCAAGGCTTTTCTGTCATCTCTCCCGACTCAGCTCCGCTTCCATTGCTATCCTGACCATAGGAACCAGATCAGAGGCTCAAGATGGCCTTTATCTGGGGTCTATTGGCCAGTGTCAGCTTACAGGCCCCACTCTGTACACACGGCACATTATGGAAGTTTTAATAGGTGATCAGAGCAGCTGTTGCCGGCACAGCGTTGATTTACTGTGGCTAAGAGAGGGCTTAATGACTATAGAGGCAGACAGCTCTTAACCCTTTGATGTGCGTTGGATAATGTAATAGGATCAGGTAGCCCCCTGGGAAAGTTGCATGTACCATCATGCACTAACATAAGCATGCACAAGCGCAAACGCTTTTGGAATACAATTACACTGTCTAAAAGCTCCTTAATAAGAGAGTGCCAACCTCTTACTGTTATACAGTAGAAAAACAACATATGGGTTTGACTTGTGCCACTAGTCATGGCTTGTGACATGCTTGTAAGGTCCATGCATGAACATATATACACACACACAAACACACATCCACACACAGTTGCTGACAGGTGGTGCATGCTCAAGGAAATACAAGCTTACCCAGCACAAACAGCCCCAGTAGGCTTAGCACTTCAGCAGAGAGCAATTGGAGTACTTATGCAGGAGCTAGCACTATTCAGACCATGCAACATCCATCTCAAATTCGGTTTGCACCTTGAAGACACCAATATCCTCTCTTTTACAGTGTTTCCCACATCACAGCTGGGCAAACAACAGTCATGAGATTGATTAAACGTCTGATGACTTATAGCTTTGTCAAAACAAGACTACGAGTCTACAGCCATGCTAGCGTCTCCGGGAGGCTGTACTTAGACACTGTACTTGAGCTAAATGCGAACGTCAGCATGCTAACATGATTACGGGGACAATGCTAATATGCTGATACTATGCAGGTATAATGTTATACCATGATCACCATTTAAGTTTAGCGTGTTAGTATTACAACATTTGCTAATTAGCACTAAACACAAAATACAGCTGAGGCTGAAATGTGATTAGCTTTGCAGGTATTTTGTCAAAAACCAAATTGGACAAATTGAAATTTTGACCTGATGATGGCACTAGAGGATAAGTCAGGGTACCACCAAAATTATAACAATTCATCCTGATGAGGTCATGAATGTGTGTGCCAGATTTCAGGGCAATCCATCCACTTGTTGAGACATTTCAGCCAAAACCACAAATGTCAACCTCTAGGCGTGAACATGAGCTTGCACATTCGCACACATACATGGAAGAGAAATACCACACAAACATTTGTGTGCGGTAATCATCGCTGTAACAACTGAAAATCTCAGCCAACCTACTGTTTTGAACCCCAACATAAACCTCCAGCCTGGGCCCCATTAACCCATCTAGGAATGATAGCTAAATTGTCCGCTAGCTCTCAGAGGCCAGCCAGGATGTAATCAAAAACAGACGGAATAATCAACAAAAATGCTCTCTATTCCGGTAAGGATGTCTCCCAAAAGCACATGAATTACACTGAAGCAGGCGCTGGGACTGTGAATGATGTTGGGCTACCAGCACCAGCCAAGTCACTGTCTCCCACTGCCAAGTGAGAGGATGCCAGGCACTTCCTGCTGTAAACAATCTACCCACAGACGGAGAAAGAGGGGAGGAAACCTCTGAATGAGAAACAACAGGAGACTTAGAGAAGACCCAGTTGCTCAATGAAAATTTCTCCAGTGAACAAATGTGCTCAATTTGTCAGACAAGCTACCGTAGTCTGTTTGAGGGGAATGTGTGTGTGTTTGTGCGTGTGTGCTAGGACAAATGGCATCTCTCTGTGTAGATGAACACATAGCAAGTGCTCAGGGCTTATGGAGACAGACGTTGGATATACAGCTTGGCTGAGTTCACACTACATAATAAGGGCTCCCTCTTCTTTCTTCATCACTTTCTCTCCTCCCACACATCGTCCCCTCTATTCCAACTGCTGGTCTAAACTGCTGTCTTCTGGCCAGTTTCATTAGCGATCAGCGCCAATACTGACCTCACATGTCGCCATGAGTAGCCGCCAGTGTTGAGTTTGACATCCATTTGTAATTGTCTTGCATGACAAACAGGTGAAATTTTGTTTTCATTTACGTACCAGTGATGTTCCGTAAGGTTTTGCACTTGCACTGTTTTGGATAATTCCTCTTTTCTTACCCCCTGGCTACTGTACTAACAATCCTGCTAACAGAGTTTGCTGGGATGCTAAACAAACATGCTCCTATGACCCTCTTAAAGGAACCTGGGACCCACTGAAGCTTTCGAATCAGCACAGGAGGGGTATAGTGCATAGACTGTATCGCCAGCTCACAGTATTTATGCACTTGTGTGTAAATCACTCTCTTTTACAGTCTCTGCGTGTGGGAATGCAGTAAAAAGTGAGGGAGGAGAAATGCAGTGCGACGTATGTCTGGCTCTTGCAGGACGGCAGAGCTTGTATATAAACCTCTGAGTGAGCAGACCAACATGTGGAGACGCTGCAAACACATGTGTTTGCACATAAATTACCATGTATGCATGCACATGCACGCACAGGCACGAACGAAAAACACACACAAGGATAGTGAGTATTAGCAACGCATGCAAGCTCACATCCGCCTAGACATTAGCTCGCACACATACACACACACACAAACAAGCACATTTTTTACAGACAGAGACACACATACCTGTCATTGTAATTCACATGATCATTCTCTTTATATGAAAGAGACAGGGAATTGTCAGAATGGCAGAAGCTGAGGCCTCATATTAGCCCTGCTGTCAGAGCCAGTGAGCAAAGGATGACATTAACATGAGCGCTCCTGTCCCTTAAAGCTCACCCTGTCTGGATCGAAACAAGAGCCCAGTCAGTGCACGGCCGTGCGCAGTGTCCACCAGTCTGCAGTTTAATCAATGGAAAACTGCTTTTATTGCTTACCTGTTTACAGACATGCTTTCCCTGAGAGTTGGGGTATCTTTGTCAATAATGTATTGCACTGACAGCGATGTAACCTCCAATTAAGTTATACCACCTTCTCTCTCTGCATGACCAGTCCTCTGTATTCACTCCTTGGAAAATAAGGAGGGGGTTTAACAAGTTTGGCTCACTCTAAAAACAAATGACAGCCTACAAAACAAATGTGGCATTACAACTGAGTATTAAAAGGCTTGACATTTACCAAGGCTCATTTATATGGCTGCCCATACTTAGCTCATTGGCAGCCCCCATTACACTGGGTAGAGCAGGAGTGAGAAGGCCGGGGCTGGGCTGGGTTGGGGCTGGGCAAACACAGTGGGGTGAGCCGTTAACGGCCTGTGGGAGGATCGTCCTGTAGATGAATGAACACCTGGATTAATGGGGTCAGTGAGCACCAAGCTGCTGAGAAAGGAGAATCCCAGCCAAGGCAGCCATTTTACGTTTTACTTTTACTGCATGTCTCATGGAGCGTTTTCCTCTGCTGGTTTTAGAGGGGGCAGCGGGAGGGTCCCATGGGGGCACAAGAGAGCAAAGAAAGGACATTTTTGGACCTGTATAGTGTATGTAGGACATGAGCAGTGGGGGTGCTAGTTATACAGTTATGATTTTATGAACCTTCAGCCATTTCAAGGACATGACCCCATAGCAGAAACTGCAATAGGTGTATGCTGATGTACAATAATTTCTACAATTGTTAAAGAAAAAGTAAAAGTATTGAATTTGTCAGGAACTGAGCTCACCTAAATTGGTAAATGCATCTTTCTAATGATATTTCATTGTAAAGAGATGTATTGTCTTCACACCCATAGTGGATTTTTCTGGGGTAACCAAAGTGCCATTTTTCTGATTACTTAAAACATTTGCACGTTAATCCTTTGGGAGTTAGATGGGCTCAATTTGCCTCTAGACAACCTAGACTGCTCTCTGAAAGTGCTTTACAATGCAAGCTAAACAGGGAGGATGCTGGCCCTTTAAATAGAGCTCTGAGTGCTTGGCAGGCTAATAGATGCAGTCTAAAGGTGCTAGTGGATGGCAACCTGAAAAATGGTCTTATCTGAAAAGGTCCAGGACAGTTATAAATGAAATAATCGCGCTCAGCACATTAATCCATGTTCATGCCCTAGGGGGAGACCTCAGCTCACCATTTGATCCGTGTGTGAGTGCATGTATACAGTATGGGTGCCTGTGTGCACATGCATGTCTGTGTGTATTTGCAAGTTACCAACCCCTTTCAATCATTTTTCCCCCTCCTTCAATCATTTTCTTTTAGGGCTAACAGCAAAGGTTTTATTATTCTTTGTGACTTTCTTTTAACCAGGAACTCCAGCAGGGGATATGGCACAGGGACAGAGAGAGAGGAGTGAGAAACAGTGCAAAAAGAGAGAGAAAGATACAAAGTCAGGAAGAATACCAAGAATGACCGAGAGGGAGAGATATTAAAGACAATTAAGTAACAATATGCAATTTGGCATGGCCACTGGACCACCACAGTTTAAATGACGTACTGTTATTGCTCATAAGGTTCCTGGAGTGCCAGGCAACCCAGACTTGCAAGGAAGTGGGGGCATCTGAAGGACAGGAAAAAGACTGTCCTCGTTTGATGAATATTATTTCCATCATCAGACACTCATGGCATATCAGTGACAGTACGTCCTCACAACAGTTTCTTGGTTCTTTTCCCTTTTGTGTTTGCAAGAAGAAGCAGGAATGGACAGCTGATCTAAGATCTAAAAACCAGTTCATCACTTCACACCTACAACATACAAATCCTTTTGAATATTTCTTATGATTCACGTTACACTTTATCATTCTATTTGGGACCCAGGCACACAATGACAAACTAAACTCTATTTTGTTTTACAGTGCCACAACTCACTGTTGCTTAGTCATCTCTCCTATTTTACATGGTTTTGCTACCAGTTAACACACTTTTATCTCAAATATAAATGACATTCACATAGTAGTTTGTAAAAAGTTACAATACTATTGATTATTTATTTGCCCCTGCTCTAATAGTCTATCATTTATCAATAAACTAACAAAACTGCTCAGGTGATTTAAGACTGATACAGTACATGAGATTGGTTGACTGAGACTCTGTCCTATACAGGATGAGAAAAGGAAGAAAAGAGGAGACTCTCTCCAATACACCCTCAGAAATCAATTTGCTGCACTGTGTCATGAATTCAGCTTTTGCTCTGTGTTCAACCTGCCAAGCAACTTTTTTCTATTAGGAACCTTGAGAAAATGAGTGACATTCTTGTCATGAAATGTTTCTCATTTCGCAGCATAACCCAGTGAACACAGGAATCCACATTTGTGAGAGAAAACAAACTAGTTACAATTTATAGTCAACACTGCCATCTATTGGACATGAATCAACTGTACCAACCATAGAAGCACTGGTGCACATATGCACAGAATTGCAAAGTTAATTGAAAGCTGGGCCGTGTCCCAAACTAGATAATTGGTTGTTATATTTGGCATCCAAAAATAAATATAATTCACATAGGGACTTAAAACGTGTCTGTACTAATTAATTACAGTATTGATTGTGATCTCACTAGTGAATTGTATTTTTCCAAGTGATTTCTGTTAAAACAATTTGTGGTCTCAAAGCCCAAACCAAGATTACTCAAGTGATGTGACTCGAGTGGTTTTCCAAGACTTGACAAGTTGTCAAACAGTTGTATATTTTATACTGTGGCTCAGACTGTGTAATATTTTTCGTGTATGTCTAGTAATGTAATTGTCCCTTTAAGAAAGTCTGCTACTGCATTTCCTCTGGTCAGTTAGCAAATAATTCAATAAGCATGGACTGCCATTTCAAAGTGGCACGTTTCAAAGTTACATGATACTATTTGACACAATTATCAATACTCAGTGCTCACTATGGGAGTGAACAAAGTTGGGTATATAGATAGATGGATAAATGGATGTATTTAGGATCCCCCCAACTACAGTACCCTGCAATGTATTTCTGAAACAGAAATACAAATAAACACCAGCAAAATTACATTGTATTACCTGTATTACCTGTCTTAAACCACTGTTGTGTATTGCTACAAGGCAATGCTGCCACCCAGTGAGTACAGAGTGAAAACACATGGAAAATAATGTATACTGTACTGTAGTGAATGATGGGTTGGGGTTAATGTGAAGGTGTTTGGTTTGGCTTTTTAATTACATAATTCAAGGCAAGAAAGAGCAGACCAACTAATGCTGTGTCAAGTTTGAAGAATGAAATTCTGATTTTTTTAATTCAGGTTGTTAGAGATAAGACTTTTCTGATAACCTCCTCAAAGAATGACAATGCTTGAAGTAACACCTTTTCAGAATCTGAATTGGGGGGACTTGGAGTCCCACAATTTTTGTAGCTTCCCGAAACTGACAATCCAACAATCACACCGACATCACACAGCCATTGGGCAGGTGTGTGGAGGCCATAAAGTAGGCAGGATTTGTACTTCTCTTTCAAGTTCTCTTTTTTCATTCTTCACACAATGACTTTTGTCATTTTTCGTTTGTACAAACACATGCAACACTTGGAATGCCTTAGAGGAAAGATTGTCCAAATGAGTGTTGTTATCTCCATATTTGAACGACTATCACGCCTTGCCCCTCTACGACTGCAGGCTTTTCACCCCACCTTCAAGTGTGGCCTTTTGTAAAAGCTAAAAACCCTTTTGCCATTAGACCAGGTCCGACAACAGATAAATGTCTGCATTAATATAGCTTTTTGCCGCTCATTCACAGGTTTAAGACACTTTGACATGTGGACAGGAGGATGTGGGGTCACCACCAACCCTGTAATCAGTGGACGACCCGCTCTACCTCCTGAGCCACAGCCGCCCCACATCACTCTTAGCACGTCATGCGAACTAGTTCAAACTAGTGCGTTGTCACCCGTTATCGTATAAAATATGGGGATAACAGCACACATTTCCGAAGCTATTCAACCATCCAACAAGCAGTTCAGATGAAGCATGCTGGCATCTTAAAACACACAGACTGGCTTTCAACACCTCCTACGTGTTCTTCTCAAAGCTCCTTCTGCATATCTGAGTTCCTCACCCTGTATGACAGCGATTCAAACACCGAAAATCTAACCTCAATAAAAGGGATACTATCCTTTACCTACTATACACATATCAACATCCTACATATGTTTGTGCTCTACAAACAGCTTCTTTTTAGCTTTGGGCTATTACCAACCTTCGTCCTTAGATTAACATTAGAGCGTTAACCCCCTATGGTGGTCTGGGATCACTATGCTAATCACTCTTAACTGTCAAGGCTAATAAATGAGAGCACTTGCCTTTAAAGATTATCAAGTAGAAGTAATACCCTAAGGATTTTGCTTTGTGCTATAGTTTGAATCAAACACTTATGTGGTTTTGGTATTTACAATATATTCTCCTTGGCATTGCCCTCAACACCCCCAGGAACCTTAGTGAGAGAGGTTGGTAATGCTCTTACAAAGGTTGATCTTGGCGTGCACTGTGACAAAGGTCATGAGGAATGGAGCTGCGTCCTCTATTATCAATTGACTGACGGAATAACACAGGTGTGTCTGGAAGTGTTAGAAAGAATAAGGTTAAGAATCAACAAAGGTGAGAGTGGAGGAAAGGCAAATGGGCAATGCTTGTACATTCAAATGTGTGTTATTCAAATCTCTTAGCTAAGCTCACAGACGTCACAGATTTAAATATCTCTGAGGACTTGAAGCAAATATAATGTTGCCATAGCTCCTCTGGAACTGCATGTGGCAAACTGGGTAATAACTTTCAGAAAGAAACCTTTGTACTGCTTTAGGAGTTAAGACTATGTTTTTAAGTCAGTCAGCCATGTACATTAACCCTGGTCCAATGCAACGTGAAAAAGGATCTTTGTGAATACAATTTTAATCTCTACATCAAGGCTTTAACAAGCAGAATGCATATTCATGGATAGGAAATGTTGTTCAAAATGTGCTTATATTTACACAAATTGGCACATAAAGAACTCAATTAATCTTAGACAAAATCCGTTTGAAAAGAGACTCAAAGGAGAAGGAGAAGCAGTGGGGAGCAACCAAAAGCACCTTTACTCTCTGGACATTTTCCAATTAGGCTGTGGCTCGCCAGCAGATCAAAGCTAGGATAATCCTAGGGCTGGATGGCGTGGCTACTAGTATATGGGCATAAATATGAGAGTAACAACCAATAGGGAGTCTGGTTGACAAATGAGTGTGTCAGTGTGAGTTACAGGGAAAGAAGACAAGGGTGGAGGAGAAAAGGAAGAGATGAGAGTAAAGGGAAGATATGGAAGAGATAGAGAATGAATCTGTGCTGAGTGTGTACTGGAGAACGAGAGGGAGGAGGGGAGGTTCGTGGTTGGTGCACTGGTATGTGACGTCAGCGGCTTGTTGGATTGAGGTGCTGTGTCCTGCTGATTTTAATCCTAACTCGTTAAGGAACAGAGAGCAAGTGCCTGTGCATGCCCTCTGGGGAAAGAGAGAAAGTGACAGGAGACGGAAGGAACACTAAACAATCTATCAAGGGAGATCAGTGGAGTTAATTTACGGCTTGAGAGACGCAAAAGGGGAGAAAGCATTTTATTTTTGCTTTTCAGTCTCATGCCTGCTTTCCCTCATTACCCTTTCCCTTGTTTGTCTTAAACCTCTTTACTTGCTATCTTTACGTGTGGCCTGTTCAAGCATGCCCACCAACGGAATTAACAAGGCCCTGAAGCTGCAGTTTGGCCTCATCAACTATGAGAACCGCTACCTTACGGCTGAGGCCTTTGGCTTCAAGGTGAATGCCTCGGGCATCAGCATGAAGAAGAAACAGATCTGGACTTTAGAGCAGGATGAGCAAGATGGCCAAGTAGTGTTCCTCCGCAGCCACCTGGGACGCTATCTGGCCTCTGACAAAGATGGGAAGATCACATGTGGGGCAGAGAAGCCTGACCCTGAATGTCGTTTCCTTATAGTGCCCCAGTCTGATGGGCGCTGGGCGCTGCAATCTGAACCTTACCTGCGTTACTTTGGAGGCTCAGCAGACTACCTGTCTTGCTTTGCACAAGCCATTGGGGAACAAGAGCTGTGGGCCGTCCATTTGGCTTTACACCCGCAGGCCAGCCTGCTCAGTGTGGCACGTAAGCGCTATGCCCATCTGTCTTCTTCAGATGGAGAAATCTCAGTGGACAGCAACATTCCCTGGGGAGTGGACTCCCTGGTCACCTTGGTATACCTGGACGGCAAGTACAGCCTGAAGACCTGTGACAGCCGCTTCCTCAGCAATGATGGCAAGCTGGTGAAGGAGAACACCAATACAACTAGCTTCACACTGGAGCTGAAATCTGGCAAGCTGGCCTTTAAGGACTGTGATGGGAAATATCTGACCCCAGTGGGTCCCACAGGAACGCTGCGATCTGGCCGATGCTCCAAGCCTGGAAAAGATGAGCTGTTCGATCTCGAGGAGAGTCATCCACAAGTAGTTTTTCAAGCCGCCAACAAAAGATTTGTCTCGGTCAAGCAAGGTAATCAGCTTGTGATGCAGTCTGGAGATAAAAGCATATTTTTTATATAATATGTAATCACATCTCTTTCTTATCTAATGATAATAAGCAACAGTTTGATATTTACAAAATGCAAAAGTTTCATACAGAAAATGGATTGGAGAGCTGCACTTGCTCACAATCCAGTATTAAGCATTAAGGAACTTTAAAGCGGAAATGACTTTTATTGTTGAAAGTCATAGAGGTCAAAGTACGAGATTTGGTTGTTTGCAAATATATTTTGAAGAAACTTTAATCTATTCAAAAGTGAGGCAAGGTAAAAGTGTCTTCGTAGTAACAAATGGGCATGAAAACAGTATGGCGATCATGTACGCTAAACGTAGCTAGAACTACTCTCAGAGGCTCCATGCTCTGTGAGTTCACACTTGGGGAAAGAAGAAATTGTGAATATAAAATAATGGTTAATGCATCGCTTTTGGGAACATGAGAGACACAGGAATTTTCTCCACTATTATTTTGCAATCACTATGCAGCTGTTGTAAGTCATTGTGCACTTTACCACAGTGTTAGCATGTGAGACTAGGTGAGACCATTTTCAAATCCTTTAGAGAGCACTATTTTTTTGAAAATAGAGTGTACATGCTTTTTCAAAAGACCCTTTGCTAAACTCTTGGTAAGATGAGTGTTTTTTTTTCTTACTATCCTTACAGTTTACTTGTCTGTGGTTAAATGCAATAGCCACCTTTTAGGTCCTGTTGATTTCAGATCAGTGGTCCTCTCAGATTTAGCATATGCCTTAGCATATGTAAAATAGCTAAACAACATAGCACAGTAGGGTACATCATGTGCCCTTTGACAAATAAGCATACAGTACATTCCTGAATGGAGCAGTACCACTGTTGGGTGTTGTGGACATAAAGTGATTTCAAATATCATACTTCTCTATAGTAATGAGGGATTCAGATCAACTTGAGATGGATTTATTTAACTGAATCTTTACAGTTACATTACAGTGACCGAAAAAGCTGAACAGTAACATTTACCAGTTAATGAGAGAACGCCCTGCCTTTCCTGTCAACATACTGGATCCAGAATGGTCGACAGCCGTACTGTGGAGGCAACTGTGGTAATGGGCTTTGTCATTTCCACTGTGTGTCCATTGAAGATTAGGCAGCGTGCAAATGACTCCAGGGCAGATCTGTGCCCCATGGGTGTCAATTACTATCAACGGACTTAAAAGCCTTGCAGCTACTCGATCTTTACCGTCATCCATCGAGTGAAGTTCTCCAAATTATGTGGATTTATAGTTGGCCAGTGTGGCAATGAGGTGGCAGCAAAAAGAGCTACAGCCAGGCCTTACCCGACAGATCAGTTACAAGGTCTCTTGTCAGTCTGCGTGATCTGCTCTGCCCTGTATAATTATACAAGCAAACAATGTGGGAGGACAGGGTAGCAAATTGTGTTATGTTGCAGCTTTTTAAAGCTTACGAGCCTTATTGTAGGAGTTCTTTATTGGTGTGGTTGTAAACTAGCTGTACAATGCACACGCAATGCTATAGCATATCTGAGAAATAATGTTCTCAAACTAACTTTAGACTGCAGTCATCATTATGCATATGCATGCATTAAAAAAAGGTCACTATCAGGGCAATATTTCAACAACCTGGCACTTCATCCTATAATATAATATAGGGCAAAGAATTAAAATTTTAACTGTAGTGTTTGGCCTTGTGGCAGTTCCACGTTTTTTAAGGAACAAGGCACTGAAAGCTGCTTAGTGGGCCCTGCAGTGCAGATTTGCATTTCACCACTCAGGGAATTACAGCAAGCGAATGAACGGGAAGGGTGGAGGGGTGACTGTCGGGGATTAGGGTTGTAACAGGCTTAAGAGAAAGGTTGAAGGATATTTCTGTGGCATCTAATTGGAACTACAGCAGACACAGTTCAGTTATATGTGTCTGTGTATTCTTCACCACCTGACACACCCCACCAGACAGAGTTAATACATGTAGATTAAGTATATAACACTAGATTGGCTGAAAGTGAGGCATTTAGGTTTAGAGGACAGGGCAATAACTGGAAAGATGGGCACACTCTTAAGCACATTTTGGATGTTAGTCTGTATTGGTTTTAGCTTTACTTACACAATTGCTTTTGTATGCATGGGTTGATAATATAAAATTTGCCTAAGAGGAAAGGTTCACACAGGCATGGGGACATCCACAGCTCGAAGATGGCAACGAAGCAGGTTAATTGTTTACAGTGATCCTCAGTCCAAATTCTACTTTTTGAGTATGAAACACTCAATCCCTATAAACTTGAAAAGTGAAATAGATTCCAATAATGACATCTGTTCATGGTGGAGAAAAAAAGTCAAAACATTCAAATAAACCAATCCTGGAGCACAATCCACCTCTCCAATCCAGCCTGACCAAAGCTTCTCTTTTTCTATGATGGACGATTCACCTTTCAAGTCTAACAGGGGTGAGTGTTTTATACTTAAGAGATGGATTTTGTAAAACCAAAATAATTTTTCGTTAAATGATTAAAAGAAAAATTAAAAGTTAGCAAACATTGCAATCTCAAAAAGTGCTTGAAACTACGTTTCACAAACCACCATCTTGTTAGCTACAGTAAGTCATGACATAGTAAGTATGATTAATTGCCATAAATCCATGAAGGTAACACTGAGAACTGGGTCAATGCGTCATCAAATATGTTTGCATTTGCTATTGCACTTCGATGTACCCTTGCATTATTAGAGAGGATCAGAAATTAGAGGCTCATCTGTGCAGCAGGAGCCCTGAAGCAACATCATGGCAAAGCACCACACATTTGTGTGTTGCACCTTCAGGTGGTGACATCCACTACAATTTCAACACTTATTTTGCTAGAACCCAGGACTAGCATTGCACAAAATCAAACCACTAAAATAATTCAACGCTGTGTGACCTAACAACACCTGCGGCCTACTGTGTATGAGGAGACTTGGATGAGTCATTGTAGGCAGCACACTGTATTAAGTGGTGCAACAACAGAGAAGGTATGGATTTAATGAAAATGTTGGATTACTACTGTATTACAGTATGCACACAAGTCTCATTGTCAATGCCTGAGAGAGTAAATGGTGTTCAAGAGGATGCACCATTGTGATCCATAATTTCTAGTGAACAAAGGCACAATTATCAGGGCTGTCTTTTCTTCCTTTATTACCAGGAGTGAGTATTTCAGCCAATCAGGATGTGGAGACAGACATGGAGACCTTCCAAATGGAGATTGATAAGGAGAGCAAAAAGTCTATGTTCAGGACCAATGGCGGATCATACTGGACTTTAGTGACTCACGGAGAGATCCAGTCCACTGCCACAGAAGTGTAAGTAGCTCTTATAGCTTTAAAAGAGGAGCTTCCTACCATGTTTTCTCATACTTCTTACCTGAGCCTCTCAATCTGCCCACCCATGTCTTTTTTCCCAGAGAGGTCAACACAATGTTTGATATTGAGTGGCGAGGACAGAGGGTAGCACTCAAAGCAAGTAATGGAAAGTATGTGTGTACAAAGAAGAATGGGCAGCTCTCAGCAGTCAGCGATACAGTGGGTAAGTGCTTTTCGGCAAGCCACTTGAGATTTAATGCTGTGTTTGTTTGAAAATGCTGCCACAGGTTCAGCTTAGTTGACCCATGTACAAGAGATGAACAGTATTTGTCCTTCATTGCAGGTGATGATGAACTATTCCTGATGAAACTCATCAACCGCCCTATGCTGATCCTTCGTGGAGAGAATGGCTTTGTGTGTCACCACAAGAACTCCAACACTCTGGACGCAAATCGATCCGTCTATGACATTTTCTCAATGATCTTCAATGATGGCGCCTACAATGTAAAAAGTCAGTGTTTTCACATGTACACAACATACTACATTTCTGAACAATGAATATATCTGTATCCTTTTTTAATAGCAATGATTGTTAATTTAAACAAATGTCTAAAATACAATCCACTGATATCCTTCTGCAGGTGTGAGTGGAAAGTTCTGGTACGTCTCTAGCAGTGGCCTAGTGTGCTCAGATGGAGAAAAGCCAGAAGACTTTTTCCTTGAGTTCCTGGAACATGGACGCATCGCCATCAAGGGCTCTAACGACAAGTACCTTCGTGGAGACCAGGGAGGTACGCTTATGGGTGATGGTACAACTGTTGATGCATCTTCTCTTTGGGAGTACTGATCCCTTTCAATCGGGGTCCTCAAAGAAGGAGCAAGAAGGTGCAGGACCCGCTTCTATCAGCTCAAATGAAGCGGACTGACCGGGCAACATTTTCCTGCCTGTTTTTATACTAGCTGCCAGGTGCCCGATACCATGTTTTGTTTTGGGGTTTTTTCATTGGGAAGAAGTGAACATTTTAGGAAGATATGTGTGGTTTTTCTTGTAAATGTTAAATGTTTTGTCTTTCAAATGACAATGCCAACATCAAACAACACATACTGTATGGAAATGTGTAATTTCACAATTACGGAATAAGACAGTGGCTGTCCCAATTCTTTCAGACACACTTTGTTCAATATAGGTACAGTGACAATTAAATATATGTGAGGGCAGCCACACTGATCAGTCACTTAACAGAGAGAAATTTAACAAAGAGTGTTTATGGCTTTGACACATTTTCTGTTTAGCCTATTGAGAAAGCATGGCCATGAATGGCAACAAAAGGAAAGTTTAGCCCTTCTGTTGCTTCTAAATTCCACTGGCTAAATGAGACTAAATATCTCCAAAAGCTGAAAATACTTTGCCAATTTTTCTGTCTATACAAAAACTGATACAAATCCAGCAGTGAAGGACACATCAGTCCTGAACAACACTTGCACACTCTAACTGAAAATCAATGAAAAACAAACATAGACAATGATGGATCAGTGTGGCTGCATCCTTAAGTTTACCGGTATTCAAAAAAATAAAACAGGGATACTCATTTAGAGACACACAATTAACTTCATTTGGTTTAGATGACTAGACCTTAGTCGACTATGTTCATCTATATCTTTCTTGTCTCTATATATCTCTGTTATCTCTGTAACCTCTGTCAACAATCTCACCACGTTTGTTTACAGCTTTTAAATGATTTCAATACTTTGACATGTTCTATAAGAACAGTCACTGATATCACTCTAAGCACCAGGTTAATGCACCATTGTCTTCAAAGACAGCGAATGGCTGGTGCCAATGGTGTTTTCATTTATCTTAATGGACCATTTACAGTTTCCATAAAAGCACAGTATGAAGCAAATGAAGTGGACTAGAGCAAATAGACTGTACTGTCTCAGGCACCTCTGCAATGCTGAGCAATGCATATCCAAAGAGGACTTAATTCAGCATCACTGCAAACACTGGAATACATTTTTGATGTAGATGTTTAACACATATAGAAATACAGAGATCAGACATGTTCAGGAACAAAGAATATCAATAGAAATGTCAGACATCCATATCAGGGACAAGCAAGAAACCAAAGGGGGAGCACATTTAAAGCATTTTAATGTACCAGGTGTGAACTCAGAAAGTGCTTCTCTGGTGTTCTGCCTAGGGGCCTTAAACCATACTGCACTCTATATCCCTTTATAACCTGTTCTCATGTTCAGAGTTGGGTGGTAAGATTAGAAAAACATAAGGAATTTAGATAACAGATATTTTTGAAAAAGAATACTTACTGGAATACTTATAAGTGGAATAGGAAAACTCATTAGGCCATTACAGCAGTGACATCCTATAAACCATGGAGAAGAGAAGCAAATCTTACAATCTTAAAATAATGCTTGTTTTACGTCTGTTTACCCACAGACGGATGAGGGGATGCAATCAATTCCATTTGTGAAATGAGTGCTATGTGCACTCTCCAAACCCAGCTTCAACATGTCAGCAAACCTTCAGACAGCTTTGGAGTTGTTGCAGAGCTGAGCTATATGCCTTCCCTCTGCCCCCAGTCTTTGTGCACAGCTAGGCAAAGAACGTCCCACTGAAACTGACATGAATCTTCTCGTCTTACTCTGGATATGACAGCAAACAACTGTATTTTCACAATATGCTGGGGTGTTCCTCTAAGTAACCTACCCAACACTGCTTTTGTAAAATGAGATCTGTAGCCTCTAGTATACCCTTAGCCAGCAAAACTCATTTAAGGGGGACCTTTTTGTATTTTCAATCTCTCAGATGACTTACTGAATTGATTATAAACTCCTGACACCCATCAAATCGCTAAGGACCCAAGCTGCTCAGACTTCATTAGCACAGATGTTGGTGTGTAGCACTGAGGACAACCTGAACCTGTATACAATTTATCCTGTAGACTCTTGTCAGTTATTTCCCAGGAAGAAATGAAATCTGCAATAGTTCAAATATAATGTCTAAACCAATGGTGTTGTGATGTGTGCATTTTGCAATTACTAGAGCAACATTGTAGAAAGCAACATCTTAAAGGCTTGGTCACCTATGCATCCTGTATCAGCTCTATAGAGAGCCTCCAGCCATATGTTAGAAGTTATTCAATATACATAGATGTTAGTTGTTTCACCATCTTTGTTTTCTGATATGACTTTTAAAAATGTTGACAACAATAAAAACCTGACAATATCTTTGTTGACTTTTGGACTAGACTTATATGCCAAACCGTGAAAATATGAAAGAAATGTGTGATTCAGTAGTTCAGATGGTAGAAAGGGGTTGGCCAATGATTGGTGGTTAGAACCCTGGCTCCTGCTGTCTACATGTCATGTGTCATGGAGCAAGATACTGGACCCCAAATTGCCAGAAAAATTGTCGCAATGTGATGTCCTGAAGTCAGTATTATCTCACAAACATGTGATGTTTGTGACTAAGAACTATAAAGAATTAAGTACAGCCTCATGAATTCAGTGTATTATTTGTGTATTATTATTTTATCACTGATGTTTTCAGCTCAGTTACCTGAGGCATGGAGCAGAGATTACTCAATAGGCCTCTTTTATAAGAGGCACTATGACTTGTCATAGTATGAAAAGCACAGGTGTTACTATAACATTAACATTAATGGCTCTGTTCTATTCAAGTGCCCCAGTGAGCCATAAGCGCGTTTCCATACACCTGTTTTTACATGCATTTTCAGCGTGCATTAAAAGACTGGACATTCGAAAAAAAAGTTGAAATATCCCCAAATTGTTTTCATGCTTGGCTGAGGTGTTAATGTATCGATATAAACAAAATGCATCTAAGGGCAATGGAGAGAGACTTAATCGGGAGTTAATCATGAAGCATGTGATTTGTCACTCAAGCTTCCGCTCCACTGAAGAGAGGAAATATTGCAGCAGAGGAAACATCAGATCTGTGTGGACCAATGAGGAGACTGTAGCGGTCCTGTAATTAATAGATGAAACAAACATAAATGCCATATTTCCATAATGTTGGGGCTCTTTTAATTACACCACCTCGTTGTGCTCTCATGACTGTAAGGCAGCATGCACAATACCAGGACCCTGAAACTAAAGCAGCTAAACTGAATTCAGCCACCATTAATATGGCTATAAGACATCATTATCACCTGTGCTTTTCACGGCAGCATGGTGGTGCAGTGGTTAGTTACTGTCGCCTCACAGCAAGAGGGCTCTGGGTTCGAACCTGCCGGCCAGCTGGGGCCTTTCTGTGTGGAGTCTGCAAGTTCTCCCTGTGTCTGCATGGGTTTTACTCCTGCTTCCTCCAACAATCCAAAGACATGCAGCTCACGTTAATTGGCAACTCTAAATTGCGAATGTGAGCGTGAGTGGTGGTCTGTCTCTTTGTGCCAGCCCTGTGATTAACTCGCGCCTCTCACCCAATGCCCCCCGCAACCCTCCAAAGGATAAGTGGGAAAAGCTAATGGATGGACCTCACTCAGGTCTATTATAGTTAGGGCTTAATAATATGATTAAAAATATAAGCCTGCAGCACAAACTTTGACATACAGAAGTAGAAAAAGCAGTGTAATTAATGACTGATGACTACTCAATCTAGGTGTGCTAGCTCCAGTTTCCTGATATATGCCTAGTGCATGGTGGCTCACTGAGGGACATAAATGGAACTGAGGTACCATTAATGTTATCAGTTACACTTGTAACTGCTGCTACTGTATGACGAGTCACAATGTCTGTTGAAAAAGGCCGATGAGCCCAGTAACTGGTTAAAAAAAAAACTTCAGTACATGGCTTATACTTTGTCAAGAGAAAAATTAAAAAAGGATGGCAACAATTGTAACCAAAATGCTAAAATGTAGTCTTGGCTTCTATTTGGCTGATTAATTTTAATTTTCCAACCAGAACACAGCCCAATCTTGTCAGCATTCATCCATAAATATAAGGCAGAGAGGACACTCTGATCAGCGTGGTAGTACTAAGATGTTTTTCCCATTCTCTCCCCTGGGTGGCAGTGTGCACCTGTCTTAATTAATTTTCTGTTACAGTAATAGTCAGTGACAAGTGCTGTGAAAGCAGCATATCCTGCTGCAATCACAACAAGCACAAACACCTGTTAGCAATCCACCACACTGCAACCGAACTCCTGACATCTGTTAACAATTTCAACAACTCTGAGTTTTACACTGGAACTGGCATCAGCTGTCATAAATACTTATATGCACTCAAGAAAACAAGAAGTGATTTCACAGCATGTATAGGAAGTCTTTTAGGTTCCTAGCCGTCCCCATCTCAAACGGTTTAATAGTGTTTCAAACCATTTATCCACAGCAAAGTACAGTATTTTGTTCTAAGAATTTCAGTTGTCTCTCTTGAACACACACACACACACTCACACTGATTTTTTTCTCAAGCCCAACACACTTTGCCTCCTCTTGTTTAATTCTATAATTGCACTGGCAAAAGTTTTCTTTGAGAATCACAGCCCATAAATTCCCCGCTCACTAGCCCGGATCATTAGACACAACTCACTGAACTGGAGATGTTTGAACAGATTAACTTGCTTTTAATTTGATATAGACTCTGCTTTTGGCGAAGCATTTTAACTGTGTAATGTCTGCCATACAAATGAGAGTGCCAGAGGTTTAAGCATTTGCAAACAAAGTCTAAAAGAACTCTGAAACTAAATTCATTTCAAGTAACCAAGTAACCAACCTTTCTGACCCGAGTTTCTTCTTCTGTCTGTCTGTGTTTGAACCGGAAAACTACAGAGCTTTGTTGAGAACGGATGGCTAGAGGTCCATATGTATTACTGGCACTGTTTTCTTCCTCTGTGTGCTCTACTGCAACACTGGCTAGGTTTGCCTGCAGCCAAACAACACTAAAATGGGGTTATTTTTGAGGTTGTCAGATGCAAAACTTAGCTTTTTTTTCATTTTTATTAGATCCGCCAAGGAGGTTATCTCAAAAAGACAAACATTAGACAGAAATCCAATTCTGATTTGTTTTGGATTAAAAGCAAGTGCTTGTTTTAAACAGATGGGCTAGACACTCTAAGCTTTTATGCAAATTGTGTTTAAATGAAAAGTTCAGCCAACTCCTTGGATTAGTCGCAACACTCCAGTAAAACACGTACGCAACAAACAAATGCACACATGACACAGAGTGGCTGAGTGTGTATGCAGGCATCAGTGCAGATGCACAGTGGAACTGGACAGTTTTTTGCTTTTTATGTCTTTGAATATGCCATCTTCTCAGAGGGAGAGTGGAAGAGTCAAAGAGTAGTAACCAAAATCCAGGCCCTAAAACTAAGAAAGCCAGCAGCCTTGATGGTATGTGATAAAACACAAAATTCTGCAACACAACGTAGAATTTATTTAATCTTAAAAGAGTACTCCACCGCAGCAGAACCAGAGACATAATCTTTTTTTACTCCATGCATTCTTATTCCTTTGCAAAACTTTGCACATACATTGCCCAAATTGCAACTCGACCGCCGACAGTTCAGGTGGATATTCAGGTGTATTATGCTAGAAACAGCTAATGTAGCCTCAAGTAGAGATTAGGAGCAAGCTACAGAGGTCTGGTAAGCTCACTTCTTTCTAACTCGACACCCCAAGATTTTTTAACATAACATAACTATGCATATTTCATTTGGAAAGCTTTAGGACACAAAGGAAGGAGGAAACTCAACACCAGTATATAACAACCTGAAACTGAGTACAAAATTCAAATCCATAACTGAACCGATTTTATCATAAAGCTATTGAAAATGGGATTAACACCCAACTGAAACCTTGCAAACTGAAACTGGTAAGAAAATATTCGGAGCCTACAGAAGCACACAATCCGCACTGAAACAAATCAATTTCCACTTTTAATTAGGATCTAAAAAAGAGCAGTAAAAATCTACAAACACCTTACAGCCAATGAGCCTAGCTCCTACCATTACACAGCTACACATAGAAGAAAATGAAGACAAGTGCTTTCAGTCAGCTGCTCATGAGGCTCAGCTCAGTCGACGCAGCCTCAGCACAGACCTCACACAAACAAGACCAACCAAATTATAGCCAAAGAGAAGGCACAGAAAAGAGAAAAGCACATCAAACACTGGACATTTAATATAAACCTTAAAGTAAACTTCAATGTTATTTAGCAGTGACCAGCCAACACCGAGGCAGATTAAATGGGCACTTTGAGCAACTGAAAAAGACATGAATGACCACAACCTGGAGACTGGTGGACATAGACAAACCTGGCAAACCAGAGTCAGTTCTGCCAGCAAGAAAATGTACAGACAGACAGACTCTGGGTCACAGTGACACATTGGTTTTCTGTGTAAAGGCAGGAAAAATGAACAGGAGAAAGAGAGGAGACGTTAACTTCTTTTCCTACCTTCTGATGCTCTGCTGGTTCATCACGCTGCTCTCACATCTTCATCTTCTTTATTCTTTGGATGTAATGCGGCTCAGTCAATTTCTCTTGCATTCCTCTAATGAATCTGCAAAAACAGAGTAGATTTAGCGATCTACAAAATGCATCAGAACATAATTTGCTAAGGAATCTATTGTGTCATGTCAGCAATGCCTCGATGATCCAAGGACAGCTGTGGGCAAAAAACGCTGTTGTAGCACAACATGCAAACAGAAGAACGGAGCAATACCAACAAGACAAAACTAAAACCGCTACCCCACTAGTTCAACCGTACTGTACCGTATATCTGTATTTGTAATATGTGTATGACACCTATGTGCTGATGGATGACATGGTTTGTAGAGGGATGGTGCGAAAATTTCAAAAAGCAGGATGTCAAAAAGTTCAAACTGGCTGTTGTGAGAGAGCACAGGTGAACCGCTGACTGACTTGTGTGTTACTTTACACTAAACAAAAGCCAATGCAATGACCCCCCTGCGGAAATTACGTGGAAAAATGTGTGCTTCAAGCATCAAGAGACAAATGTGGCAATTCTTGTTCATCTTGCTAACAATAATCATAAGCCAGCAGTAGTGCTATACTGTTTACACCAAGCATGAAGCATTTTAGCTATAATATTCTATCCTAAAAATGTTGTTTAAGCTTTTGATATTAAAACACAAAAATGTGGCAGAGGCTTTAAGCGAATTTCTGCAGCCTGCAAAACAAGATGCAAACCTGTTTGCTCTAGGTGAAAATACTGAAGAACACTTCAAAAGATTAAATATAATTAATTGAACCACAGCAACTCTGACACACTGTGGCATTTCATTGCTGCCTTCCATCTAAAATGGCATCTGAGTAATGCTAATGAAAGAATTTGCAAATTAACCTAGCTTTACAGGTGCAGGGAAGATACGAGGCAACATATTCTAAATTGCTCTGTTTATTTTTTTGGAAATAATATTGTTTATTTGTTTGGAAATGATATTGCTACATTTGTGAAACAGTTTGATTGAATTATCTGTGCCATATCTTCAATGCAAGACATAACGTGTGCAGTACAGATCTCTGCTTCGATAGCCTCTGTAACACGTAACAGATGAGGATCTGAGGATCAAACATAATCAGTCTGATCGTTAATCATTTCTGCCGTTGAACTAGGCTACAATCAAAGCCAACTCATCTCTTCCCAATAAAAACATGTCTTTCTTGAAACTGTGCAAAAGACCGGTAGATAATGAACACTGTAGTTGTTAGAATTTTCAACAAAAGATGTTTTGTGAGCAGTCTGTCTTTTTTGCAACAAAGTAAATAAAAATAATAGAAATCCATTATTGTCTGTGTTTGTGAGACGTCAACTTCTGATGGAATAATATGTTTTTATTTTAGATGAATCACCTCATTAAATAGAAAAAAAAATCAATCCTATATCAGAACTGATGACATTACTCTGATAAAAGGCTGTCCACTCAATAATCATGATGGATGCTCCCAAAGATAGAGGCTGTGTGTCACAGAGAGGTCACCTTCATGAAGACATGAGCAGTTGACACTGGTTGTCTCTCTCATATGGGTTCATCTCTGCACCAAAAGGAGAAATTAAATTAATTATATTTCAATGCACAGTTTAATTGTTGCAATGTACCCTTGTCACTTCCCTACATGTCACAACAAGTGCATTTGTGGAAACAGAACTGCCGGGAAATTTAACTACAAATAGACTGCACAAGTTTTGATGCTTCGGAAAATTGCGGTGACAAAGAAGAACTTCATTTCCCATCCTATGCTTGACAGATTCTTCTTCTTCTTCTCCTTGATGTCTGATATACTGCAAATGTATAAAATTAGACTTTTTATGAAAATGCTCACAATCATGTACAAAACATGCCATGCCAGAAGAAACTCTACATTTGTCTACCTATTTCTGACTAACAAAAGTAACCTGTATGGAAGAGAGACTGGTAATGTCCTACTTTCTATCGAATGAGAACTTCTGGGATGGCTGTCAAGGCGTTAACATTGTGTTCTCATATGCGAGCTGTCTGTACCTACAACAGTTTTAGAAAAAGACTGTGGAAAACCACACTTTCTTTATGAGTACAAAAAATGGAGAATTTAACTGGACTCTGCAGCACATTGTGTCAAACGATTGTGTGTAGATGTACTTTTTGGCACCAATGGGTAAATGTGTGCTATAGCGAGTGGCTGTACAGTTATACTGTTTGTGGATTTTAACAAGACGCCTGCTACATCCTCTTCCAATTGCATCACAGTGCTATACTCAAACACAGCAAGCATATGTCACTGATAGTCAAATATGTCCTGCGCGGTGTCCAGCTGCATCCTTCACCTTCTCAACCTGTTTGAAACTCTATCAAGCACAGTAACATTTGTATATCATTTGCAGGGAAAACTTCTAACTAGTGCCGAAACAATCAGCCAACTCAGCTAACCCACTTAAATTAGGAACACATACAAAATAAGTGCCATTTCCAAGACAATCTGCAGCTGGTTCCCACTGAACCTCTACAGTTTCGAGAACATTTTCTGACTGTGTATCGCCCCCCCTAAGCATGACAACATGATATCTGAGTTTTATGATTCCATGTCCGTTGTTCTTACCAGTTCTGAATACACTTCTTACTTTCCATGTCAGTAACTATACTGATCGGAGGGGCTGTGGGGTTTTGCTTGCTTTGCTTGCTTCAATCTTACTCGACATGAAAAATAATTCCACTGAACTTGGACATTAAAAGGATATATGTTGAAATCAGCCTCCTTTTAGTGCTTTTTTTCTTTTACATCAAAAGTCTAGCCATGTATTTCTGCAAAGTGAAACGTTGAAAATACAGCTATACCAGATTTTCTGGTGAATGAGAAGCCTGCTGCAGTCTGCAACAGAACTTAAGATTTATTGCCCGGGGAGACAACACCACCCAACATACTGTATAGTAATAAAGTTGCACAGGAGTGGCTTCAAAATATCCTGGAGTAAGAGTAGTGGCCGAGCCAGAGTCGAGACCCCAGTCCAATTGTGGATTTGTGGCAGGACTTGAAAATTGCTTTTCACTCACAGTCCCCATGGCACCTGACATAGCTTGGGCAGTTTAACAAGGAAGAATTGGGGGAAAATGTAGTGTCCAAATGTGCAAAGGCTGATAGACCTAACCACACAGACTTCAGGCTGTACTTAATGCCAAAGGTGCCTCTACTACCTATTGGCTTGAAAGGGGTGAATGCCTGGGCTATGTTAACTTATTTCATAGTTGTACTTAGCTTAAATGTATCTAGTTCTCTTTGCATTTTGACATTTAGACTCTATTTGTTCGTGGGTCAGTGACAAAAAGGCTAAATCACAACGAAAGAGGTTCGTGTAAAACAGCTACCTCAGAGACTGATGCTAAAGTTAGCTAGTTCAACAGGTGCCCATCACAACATACCTCCAGTGTTTCGTTATTGTCCCTCATATAGTAATAACTGAAACGTCCACATCTGTCACGAAGCAGTTAGCTACCAACACAACAGTATGCTGTCATTTCTTTTCCATTTGGACTCAGTCGAGCTTGATTTTAAACGCACAACATCAATTATCTGAGCTACCCCACCTGCAGGACCCTTCCGGTATGACAGGAAGTGTCCGGTCATAAATTACAGGTAAGTTTTAATTAATTGTCTGGTGTAGCCGGGAGGGGGGGTGTTATGTTATTGTTATTGAGTACAGGTACGCAAGGCAATGTTCGTAGTCTTAAATGTTTTTTATTGATTTTTAATGTTAAGTCGGTATTTTACCTCATAGGCTGCCTTTTCATTTAGGCTAACACTGTGACAAAAGCTACAGTTATCTATATCTGGTCACAGTAGCAGCTGAACATAGGTTACAATTGAGTTACAATAATAGTCAGGTCAACATCAGATAACTAAACTGTGGCAGGATGTTGGCTGTTTTGCATCTAAAATAAATATTCAGCACCCTCACAACACGTTTTCCCCGCTCGGGGATTTATTTTGGCATTCCGCACCGGAAGTGTGAGGTTTTATTCCCTTACCTTGACTCTGTGGATGAGTCCAGGAGCGCTGCTGCCGCTTTCAGCTCCAATTACATGACAGTGTGTTATAAGGTGATGCCGAGGAAGACGCATCTCTCTTCTCTTATTTATTTATTTTTTCCTTTTCAAGTAAACTGGAAACAGTTAATGGAATTTGGGGTTTTTTTTCTCAGTTTCCATCCTAAATTACATTTTAGGACCGTGGTAGCCATGGAGAACCTGCACTTTACAGGGAAGGGTCCAGCTGGAGAGCTTTTACGCATCGCACATCGTGGAGCGTCGATACAGATTACAGTGTAGAAAAATATTCAAACTTCAGACTTCACGCGCACTGCGTGTGGACTGTATAGCCTAGTTATACAATGAGGTACGGGCTGGTGGTCCTTACTGCTGGGTTCACAGGTTTGCTCAGTTTTAGCCTCCTCGCTGTGGCTATTGGGACTGATTACTGGTACATCATCGATGTAAATAAACCCAACCACACGGGTCCAGACGACCTGAGTTCACATTCTGGACTGTGGAGAATTAATGAAGGTATGTCAACCCAACTTAAACCTACATATTGTAGTCTGTAGTTTGTATAGGCTTTTAGTCAGAGGGTATATACTCAAGGTGTGTGAGCTGTTATACAATCGGACGCAGCCCTCATTTTTCCAGAATAACTTTTGCGTTGCTCCTCAGTGTAATGTTGGGAAGCCGTTATCGTGTGGCATCGACGTTGTTGTGCGTAAAACGCTTTGAAGGTTCAATCACAAGGTTTATTATTTTTAAATTTACTTGTAATGTTGTCAATGCCGGAATCAGGCATGTTCTGACTTGTGCAAATACCAGTATTGATCGTTTGTCCTGTGATGCTGTGGTGATCTAACATAGTTCACACATTGTCCATGGATCATGGGTGTCTGGTGTTGCTGCGTTACCGTGTTTATTGTCAGCAGCGGTCCACGCAGAAGCTACACTTGCCTTGATTTATTCCTCATCACTCCGCTGTTAGGGCGGCGGAGAACTCAGGTGCGAAAAAACTGCTTGCAGTGAATCTCAGTTTTGTGACACTGATGCACAGAAGAGGTGATTTTAGCTTGGAGAAATTAATGGCAAAGACGGCTTTGTGCTGAATTATTAACTCCTCAAGAAGATTCTTAAAATTATACTTTTTCATTCAGTGACAATAATGAACCACGCAGGGATGATAGATATATAACAATAGACCCACAACGTAATATCCGCAGCTTTTTTTCCCTTTCTAAGTAATAACTGTAGCAACTGTAACCCCTCACATCTGTTTCAGCCCCTGCAGGCAGCTGCAGGCGAACACGCAGGAGGTTGCAGAGAGGATCTAACTGATATTTTTTCGACACAGCTACAATATAATCTGCTTCCTGGCTGCACAGCTTGGGATCCCAAAGGTGTCCAATTTGTTGCTGGTGGCGCCCACTGTTCACACAGTAAATGTCAAGTAATGAGGAAACATGCTCACCTGCCGGAAAAAAAAAGTGGCACATGCCCTGACACAAATTCTTGGTGCAAAACTGTCTCATATGCAGAGCTGAGGACAGGTCTCATACAGAGACACCTTTAGTTGATTTGATTAATTTAATCATGCAATGCATTTCAGAATATCGTTATCTGTATAAGTCTAGGATAAAAAACTGACACTGGTATCCAGGAGCAATTTTGCAAAGTCCTACAGCTCTGTCCACACGTCCTGTCATGTGTGACCTTTTCCCTTGACATTTTCAGGAGCAAACAGGAGCTCAGTCATCCCTTCTTTCACAGCAAATATGTCCAGCCTGTCAGAGGCAGAAAGGCACCTTCTTGGTGAGTGGTTTTATTTATCAGCTGTGTCAGTGATTCCTGACAAACGTAATTTAAATGTGTAGTTGGCTGCTGAAGAAATCACATTTACAAGCAACAGTATGCTATACAGTAATAAACTGTCCACTGTGATATAAGCTATCTTAAGTTTCAACACTCTGCAAGTTGATTTTCATACCCTGACAGTGGAAATGGACTCCTTGGATGTTAATGATCAATATTTAAAGCTTTTGCAAATGGTTGTGCTCAGCAGTCATTTAAAATCCAGCTGACTTGTAGATAAGGCACTTTTACAAAATCACAGCAAAGTCCTTTAAAATCTTTAAGCACAGTAACCATTGTGTGTTTGTATGTGCGCGTGTGTGTTTGCAGGCTTGCACAAGGTGGTGGTCATCATGTTGCCCCTCAGCCTGGTCCTGCTGGTGTTTGGCTGGATCTTTGGACTCGTCAGCTCGTTGGCCAGCAGTCCCAACTTGCTAGTCGGATCAGCATCCTACTTTCTCTTCTGCAGTAAGTCCACATGAATTTGTATTGTTTCTTTCCTGAGCCTGCAGCAATTGCGTTGTTGTGCTTTGCATGTAGGCTGGTCTGAATCCTTTGCTTGGTTATGTCAGGGTGCAAGATGTACAGCGCAAGAAAAATGTGTAGGCGGCACATCATACACATGTACGTAGATACATTTATGTGTGTGTTAACTACACCTAGAAAACCCTAAAAATTCAGTTTTATCTGCTCTCTCTCACTTCTGATTCACTTCTGACTTGAAGGACCAGTATGTAGGATTTAGGGGGCTCTATTGGCAGAAATGGAATATAGTATTCATAATTATGCTTTCATTAGTGTATAATCACCTGAAACTGAGAATCGTTGTGTTTTCGTCAGCTTAGAATGAGCCCTTCATATCTACATAGGGAGCTGGTCATCTTCCCCGGAGCCCGTCATGTTGCCATGTTTCTACAGTAGCCCAGAACGGACAAACCACACACTGACTCTAGAGAGGACCTTTCGCGTATTTACGTTGAAGTGGCAGCCACCGTAGGTTCCCCTACACGTTTGGAAAGGGAGGGGTGAGGGGAGGGATATTCAGTTGGTTGCAATCTGCAACCTATATGCCACTAAATCCTACACACTGGTCCTTTAAGCCAACTGCTAAAATCTCATTTTAGCAGACTGAGGGCCATTAAGGAAACAGTGATTAGTACTGAGTAAGTGTTATATCTTGCAGTTGGCTGGAGAGGACTGTTATAACTAGAATCCGCAGATACATTTTAAATATCTCTGTGTGGACATCTAGAATCCCATTCGACTTAATTGAGTTGAGTTAGGTAATGATCTTTTTGCTCACAGTGTTATTAGAGTGGGCGGAGATGGGGACTGCATAAGGAAATGAGGAGAAAAACAATTTAAAGTGGTGTCAGTGTACTGTGCAAGACTTCTGTCTCTTTATTTGATCTCTTTGTCAGATTTTGTGAGTAGATTTTGTGCATGATTGACTCAAGACATTCAGGTCCAATTATACTATTATACTATTGTGAGAAATGGTCATGCTGCTCTGACAAGGACTCCTATGTATGCTTAATCACAGTTTTCCCAACACTACAGTGCTGTAGAATGGTGTGAATAAAAACGGTTTGAGGTAATAAATGTACTGAAGACATTTTTTTCTTTACACTTGCAAGTCAAATTTGTAAAATGTATTAAATAAGTCATAATCACAGCCATTGCTTTCTCACTACGGCTATGGACATAATCAACAATATTGATCACAGCATGTGGAGTGCTGATCATGATGTAGTGGTACAGAGGAGCTTGTCCTTGAATGAAAGGTTCAGTCGGTCGCACCCCTGAAATAATCAGTGGGCTCTCTCTCATGTCATTCTCTGTCCCTATAAAATATCAACAAAGTTTAATTTCCTTTTGGCGGAAATTGAGTGTGATCGAACAGACAGCCCATTAAATATATTGTGGCCTATTACACAGAATGTAATCTGCAGTCAAATCAGCCAGACCATCATTTTGGTCCAGAGTGAAATAACTACAGCATGGATTGCCATGAAATTTTGCCATGACATTCGTGATGCCGACGGAATGAATCCTACTGAATTTGGTGATCGCCTTGGCTTTTCCTGTAGTGTCACCATAAGGTTGACACATGTGGTTTTGGGTGAAATGTCTTGACAACTATTGGATGGATTTCCATTATATTTGGTACACACATTCACATTTCCCTCAGGATTAATTGTAATAACTTTGGTGAGCATATCGCCATGCTAGCATTAGCATTTAGCTCAAAGCATCACTGTGCCACAGTACTGTCACAGAGCTAGCATTGCTCTAGACTTTTAGTCTTGTTGCTAACCGTCTCATATATGAATGGTGACCTGATGAAAACATAACATAACCCTTGAAATAATTCACATATTTTTGTATCTGTCCATAAAAGAGAGTATTGAATGCTCAAAAATACAAACTGAATGTCCAACAGAATAGGAGCTCAAGGATAAAAGTGCGAAGCACCCTCTTTGATGACACTGGAGAGCAGAAATGCCCCAGGTTTGGTCTATACAGTAAGAGGGCCTGATCTTCTGGTTCCTTAAATAACAGTTTACGGACACGCTTTCATCAGCAGTACAGTAACAGAAAAATTCCTTTTTTACATCACCGTGTTGGGTTCAGCTGTTGAGCAGTCACAATAAATAGAATATCCATCAAAGAATACATTTGATTAGGTCTGTACTCAAAGGGAATGAGTTTGAACCTCAGTTTGGGCGAGGTTGAGGGTGAATGCATGAATCTGTCACAGAGGTAGAAGGTCTTATTATATACTCTGCTGACAGGCCCAGCCTCTCATGTCACACAGAAGAGAAAGCTAATTTCATGCTTTGCACCGAATGTCCTGCCCATATCTCTATATCAAAAAACCTGCAAGCACCAAACACTCTGATATTAGGTAAACAGAAAAGGAGGAATGGGTTTCAGTGTTTTGTTCGGTGTTTTTTTATATCTTCTACTTATTTAATACATTAGCAACCTATTTCTGAGTTTGACATATTAGTGTGAGAGATGGTATATCCAAACACACGTTTTATGTTGAGCTATATATCAATAGGTCTTTGAAATCCCACTCTGAACACTCACATCACGTACTGCTGTGCTGATGAATCTGTCTCTTTGGACTTTGGACAGGCCTCTATGAATGTGAGGTCTGGCAAAACTGACATTTCCATCTTGGACAATATTTACTTCTTCCTCACCTTTGACTCCGCAACTCAAGGTTGTTTTAAAAAAGCTACCTTCACCCAATTGATTTTTTTTTTTTTTATTGCTTTTCCAAGCGAGCACAATAGATATTTAGCAATTCCATAATGTGGTACTGGTACAGTAACAGTTCAGACTTCACATAAAGTGTAATCGAACTGTAAAAGTCATACTTAACACAGGAGGAGACTACACATACAAAAAGGATGTAGAGTTAAACTAGAGGTGAAACCTTGCCCCTGTGGGAGGACTAATCATCCGCAATGGGCACCTGAGTGCATGACAGACTGAGTACTTTTACAAACCAGTATAGGTATTTTCTACAATTTCACTGTAATTTAAAACATTTAAGTCTTTACAAAAATTATTTGCCTGCCTTGCACCGAAGGGAGGTCTGCAGAACCTGCTGTGCCTCCTTTAGCATACACTGCTCATAACATTACCAACCTTTCTTCAGTGCTCAGTTATTAACAGAGGTCAACTGCAGCAGACGATAGTGCAGTGCGTAGTGGTTTTGCCTTCCATGCTGCCACACGAAAGGTCAGTCTGAATGATGCATGTAGTGGTGACTACTCAGTATTTAAGGTGTTTTGGGGTTGACATTCAGCGATATGTTATTACTTTTGGCCGACCTCTGCTGTAATTGTTATGGGAGATGTTTCATTTGTCTGTATGGGAACACAAGAAATCAAAAACAGCACACAGTGGAAACTACATACTTACACCACAGGTTCTGATCTGATTAAAGTTAGAAGCACCTTGCTGGAATAATTTGCATATGAATGAGAATTCTTTCTTTTTCTTGAAGCTGCTTTAAATCTTTAATGCTTTATGATTATACCAATTGTTTCTCATTAATGGGCTAACAGTCTATATTATCTAATGCCATCCACTGAGTTATGTGAAGACAATTATGTATTAATTTGCTAATTAATGCATTATTACCTTAATGGCCTCATTGTAATGTATCATGGTGATTATGCTGTGTAATTAAGCAGAATTCATTCAAATTCCTCAAGATCTTGTTATAGGTACGAGAGAACGTGTGAAAATCTGGACCGTTTTCTTTTTCTAATGGTGCCATCTGTCTGTTTCTATGCACCATCAGGTCTTTTTACCCTGACTGGGGTCAGCATCTACATCAAATACTCCAACCAGGCTATGGAGGAGTTCCAGCGGCTCGTGTCCCCGGAGAATCTCGCCAATGTGGATGTGTCCTTCGGCTGGTCCTTAGCCACAGCCTGGCTCTCCTACAGCCTGGAGGTGGCCACCGGCCTGCTGCTCATGCTAGCTGCTAGAATAACTCAGATGAAGGGACACTATGACTCTGGTGTAGCCATCGCCATGTTATAGATTGACACTCAAGTGGAGCTTAAAGCCCACAGGTTGGATCATATTTTATTGCTGTTGTTATTTATTAATTTATTTTTGGTAAAAAAAAAAAATTTTAAAAAACATATTTGAAGAGTATTGTGATACCATCAAGCAGATCAAGGGCCAAGACAACAACATGTAGATGCAAGCTGGATTTTCATAACTGCAATGATAGACACATAGATGCTGAAGTGAACTGACATTGTCGAACATCTGTTTCTTTCCCTGGCTTGTTATGACGCCGGTTACCTCTCATCCTCTCAGTATCATTTTCTGTCCATTGTCCCCGTCCACAATGATCTTATAAACATGGCCACACAAACAGAACAAATAGGGTAACCATTCAGAGTGTAATTGCTGCATAGATTAGATAGATTTTTTTCTTCTTTTATTGTTTTTTTGAAGTGTTTCTCAGTAATTTGGGCCTCCAGTCCATACTAATCACCATTGTATAACGTATATATAATTCTGTAAGTGTTTGTGGGTCACATTTTATTCAGCAGTAGGTGTTCTGTAAGATGTGTCTTGAAACATGTTTGTAATTTACAGAGAACAGCTTCATCTGCGACCCAAATGCAAATTCACTGCCTTGCAATATGAACGCAGGCAAAACAAGAAGATGTTATATGGGATCATTTTCTTTTTGACGTGTGCTATATGAGGCTTTTCGACTTGAGGACGACTTCTGCACCTCCTCTACACTCATATGTTACACTGTAAATATAGTTCAGGGTATTTCATTCAAGTGAAAACATTGCTGAATCTGCAACAGAAAACCACCAGGCAATGGAGCCACCTAGACTCTAGCACATAGTCAGAACTGGTATAGTTTCTTGTATTTCACGCAGAACAGCTGCTGCATTGTTGATCCATGTGCAAGAAAAATGTGCACCTCACAGCTTTTGAAAAGCAGTTAGCATTCGGTCGGTGTAGAAGTTAAGGCAATTATGGCTGCTGAGTTTTGTGATTTTTAGAGAAGCATCTAAAATGTTAGTTTGTGTCTCCTGCTTACAAACTTTATTCCTGTGCCCATCCTACTGGTAGATGCATTAATCATGGAAATAGGGCTGAAGACAAGTGCACTCTGGGGCATCCTGCCAGCTGTTTTTAGCAATACAGAATATGTGCATGTGTTGCTGCCTGCTTTGCCGTAGTTAACGGCTCGATATTGTAGTATTCCCTCTGTGTTGTCCATTTCTAGAAATAACACTTCTCCTCTCTGCATACTGGAAGTAAAACAAGTACTGTGAAAATACAACATTTAGCAATGCAGTAAGATGTATAGTGTTGTTGTTCCCTTTTCACTATCGTAACAAACCTTGCTTATGCTTTCATAACTGAACGTTTTTTCCTTATTAACTGTGAATCAATCCAGCTGTAGTGTGAATACATACTGTAAGTAGGCAACAGAAAAAGGCCACACTGATCAAATGCTTGCAAATGTCAGTGACACACTGCAATCAAATTGCACAAATGTCCTGAAGATTTTTGTGTTGTGAGACAATAAGAAAACATCATGATTATGTTCATTCATGCACTGTATATTTGTTTTACCTCTTCTATATATAATACAATTCTCAGACAACAAGTCTTGCAGTTACTAGAATATCTAACCACCATGCCTTGGGTTAAACTGGGATTGCCTGCCTCTGAATGTAAATGAAGCACCTCAGGAGTCAGAAAAGCAATTGTGTAAAGAATTGACAGACAGCCCCAGAAGAATTCAGAAACGTCTGATCAGTATGTTGTAACACTGTTGTCTATTATTAATTCAAAATATTTTTGCACATTCAAAACCATTGGAGATGTTGTGACAACAGTGACATTTAACAGAAATGTGGGTTCATAATATTCAGTGCATTACTGCCTTTTATGGGGGTAATATGCCGTAAAAGGTGAGAATGTGCCGATAAAAGAGGTGAAGAAGACGATAGCAAGGCAATGTAAACAATTCAGTTTCCGAAGCATCCAAAAAAGCAAATGCAAATGTTTCTGCATTCAAAAGGGAAATGCGTTTAAAATAGTGAGAAATATGAAATGTACAAAAACGGAGCTGTTTACAAAGAAAACTCCACAGGGTACTCATTAAACAGCGGTCATCCTCCAATACTAGCAGCCTTTGGCATCCATTAACATCCCTGACATCCTGGCTTTCCCACTGCTTGTTATTAGAAATGACAGGATTTGTTGTTTCTAGCCTCCCTATACATTATGTCTTTCCCATGGCTGAATATAGTACTTAAAGCACAAGTGAGAATATAGCTATGAGCAGCGACACAGGGTTAAAGCAAACGTGTTTGAAGCAAAGTATACAGGGACAAAGAGGACTTGTTTATCCACTGAGCAATTTCAATCATGGTTGGAGAAGCCATTTGCAGTGACAGGCCCACTTCCTTTTTGTGTGTTCACTGACAATTTAGTCACAGCCGATAGCTATCAACTACCACGAAACTGATACGCTTATTCAACTGTCTTGCGTTGTGCCTCAAAAGCATGACTGTAAACACAGTAGTGCATGAAATCTCAGTTCAGTAAATGTGTTTGCAGGCTCAAAAGCCAAAATGTACAAAAAAAAGCGAAACAGCTCTTGACAAAATTTGCAATGGTAGCCAAATTAATTGACACATTGATGATTGAAACTCATGGAAAATAAGTTTATTGATACATGAAAAGGTTTAGGAGTTGCAGCGATGAACCTCCATCTAATACTGTTGTAAGTGGAATTTTCGACCCTAAGACGTGGACCTGCACTAAACACACCTCTAAATTACACCGCTCAGCGCTGTAATTGGAAAAGCAGACTCTTCTAAGGGTGCTCACTGCAGAGGTAGACGCATTAAAAGGTGTGGTGCTTATGTTTGCCTAAGTGTGATTTGCTATGTGATTTAATGTGCCTCAGCCAGTGAATCAAAATCCCAACCATGAAACATTGTGTCCACTCAGCTGTTTGTTTGGCAGCCTCCTGCCCAGTAATCCTGTCTCAGATGGTACAGAGAGCAGAGAGCCATAAAGGAAGCACCAAAGCACAGCGACTCAGTCTTGCAGCCCTCCTTTTATATATTAGGCCTGCTGAAATCCCATTAAACTTTTATGGAACATAATAATTCAATCCGCACTGGCAGAAGAACAGCGAAGTTGGTGCTCAGCCATTACTCTTTAGTTTGTGCCCTTGTCCTTGACAGAGTGCAGTAATTTTGACTTGGACAACCTCTAGGCTCTCAGCTTTAAGAATTTATTGAAGAAACACGGCCTGTTTTTATCAGAACTACTTCCCTCGCTTAGTTTCTCCTTGGACAGCTGTGTTTTAAAACTCCCAAACATGTAATCACCCAATACATTTACTGCATAAATTAATCCTCTTGTTTTGTGAGGCGGCTTTGTGAAATTTGTTTCTAACATATTGTCTTTTGCCAAGCAAAAGAGCCTTTTGAACTGTCCATGATACCAATCTTAATTAGGCTTTTAGCTTCTCTGTGTGATTGCTCAAACACATTTTGATTCATTTTCAGGTGGCATTGCTCGTGCTCGCCTCAACAGAACACTGTAGCTATTTCTCCAGTACACATTTATTGCCATCAGGGATGTTAACATAACATATTACATACCCTTACATGCAGTGTGGGAGCTCAAAGAGTTAACTGGACCCTAATGTGTTCACATGTCTATAATATGACCATACAACAGTCACAGTAATGCAGTGCAACAAATATTTTACAGAAAAAACACACTGTCTTAGGGAAAGGTTAGAAACCATGTTATTTTCTAAATCGATTATCTCAATGATGAAAATGCTGGTGTGAGCCGTAGAACATAAACTAAACAGCTTCATCTATTGATTTGCTGTATGAAACAAAGGTGTTATACCTCCAGTCATCGCCATCAGGTCATTGCTTCCTTTCAGCAGGTCTATCATCATAATGAATAAGCCACTCACTAAAATGTTACAGAAAAGTGAATACATCACTGTCCCAAGGGCAACAATCTTTCTTACTGAATCTTACATTGCTGAGAGGGATTTCGTCCTTGTGGAGAGCCATGTCACGGCATTGATTAGACCGTCCTTCAATGAAAGCACATTCAAGAACAGCACAATGAAAAATACTCCAGTAAAGAAGGATTAAAAATGAGTCGGGCCATTCCTACAGTAGGACA
>NTHP01000055.1:724554-795635 GCA_003416845.1 Oplegnathus fasciatus
ATAGGGGAATGCAACTGTGACTAACTTCTGGCTTTATTTCAGTGATAGTGTTCAGGACGTCGCCACTGTTTAATTACAGTAGAATTACAGTAACATAGTTTAAATTGCAGTTACCGTAAGTTGGATTTATTCAGCTTCTGAGGGTTTTCTACCTTATTTTCACTCATACTTAGCACACTGAATGTAAGCAGCCACATTGAAGGCATGGTTGTCTTACTAAGAATCCTTAACTAAACTACTTTACGGGAGAAGTGACCACGTGAGGCGTAGTTGTTTCCTGCTCCATGCAAGTACTGTACACTCTGTACAGTGTTATTAAGGCGTCTATTCCAAGCAATTGTCTGTTTTTGTCTGCCTGCCAATCAGCACATTATCCCTGGCTGGCAATAGGTGACACATATGTGTCATGTAAGGAAATCCAGAGGGCAACTCGCTTCCAGGAAGGTCCCGCAGGGTGTGTGTCTTGGCATGGTTTCCTGCTATTCTATTCTATTACAGTAAGGTCCTGTGCCATGTCCTGCAGTGGCTGACAGTTTCTTCCTGTAGAACCTATGCAAACACTAATTGTCTTTGAATAAGACTTCTTTGCATAAATAATGACAACTTCCTTAAAGTTTTGCATGAGCAGCCAACAGGCCAAAGGGATGCAGATGCTTTTGGCTATCATCCCTCTCTGTACACTTGCAAACTTCCACACATTTTTTATTTTCAAGTATTTCCAGTGTTTATTGGCTTGTACTCAAATGACCCCGTAGTCATTTTCTCTTCCTGTTTTTTTTTTGGGGGGGGGGATTACCATTAAATCTGACACTTTTGAACAGGAATTATTGTCTTAAAGGTTCAGGTTTGTCTCAGTCATGTTCTGCAGAAGCTTTTGGCTAAAATAGTTGACTGGGGGCTTTCATGTGGAGGCTGTCGACGCCCATGTCTCGTAGGAGGAAAATTCCTTTGTTTAGTGTTTGGAATTCCTTTTTGACCTGTTTTTGATCTCTTCATGTGGATGCAGAACAAAGGCCCACATTATGGCCTTTCTGCAGTGTGTGGGGGTGAACAACTCAAAGCCGCTCTGAGTCATATACTTATATGGTAAACAAACAAACAATCAGCAGTGTTTCCAAGGATAGAACTCGTTTCCATTTACACAGCTAACATCTGTTGACTGCTACGTCTGCTGAGTCCTAATTCTGGATCCAGGGCCATCAGTTTGGCTCAGCTGAGAGGTGTGTGTTCGTTCCCGTAGACATGCGTCTGCTGCCAAAGCAAACAGTGCTGTGGGATGGTCACTATGCGCCCTTTACCATCTTAATCCACTGTGCCCTCCACCGGCAATGCAAGATCCCTCCCACTGCGATTCAACAAAGGGGCCCTAAACACCTCACCGTGAAGCCCATCGTACTGTATGCCCCTGGGGGATGGAGCAAAAGTCAAGCCAAGATGGGAAGGGCCAACATGAGCTCATTGTTGCTGTTTCTGCCAACCTCTCCTGCCCTCCGCGCACACCCGATCTCTATGCTCCCCTCCGCCTCATTCCCTCCGTCTCCACAATCATCCAATAAAAACAGACGGGAGCTTGGATTTGGGTTGGATGAGGTGGTCACAGGCTTTATTCAAATACACTCCATGCTGCAGCCAGGTGTTAGAGTAAAGAAAGTTTTTTTTTTCATAGCCTGTTTCCACACATCTGTCCAAAATTTCTCTCTGCTCTTGTTTCTCTTCTCCCATCCCTTCCCCCTCTCTCTTCTAGGAAACAGAGTAAGCCTGAACTGAATTTTAAAATTTCTTTCTCAATAAAGCAATATTTCTTGGCACTGAAACATTACTGTACAACAACGAGATGGGGGTCACAACAAAGGCAGACGAATGGAGACAGTCCTTTTGAGTGCGGTGTAGCCTCGCCTATCAAACCTTTGAGAGTAAAGTTTAATGGGTAAAGGTCACCTCAGGCTGCGCACATAACCACCAATCCCTCACTGACTCACCCATCCAGCCAATGAGCTCAGTCACAAATGCATGCTCTCACAGATCCCACGTTATGTTAGAAGCTAATGATTAACCAGATGACTTTCTGTTAAATTCACGCTGATAGGGGGGGTTCTTGCCATCTGCTTATACTGCAAGTCAGACCTGTCGTTCTCATCTGATTGCTGGGAAAGAGGAAGCAGTTGAGCAAATCATTTATATTGTGTCACTGATAAAATTCCATGTTAGACCGTCTGATTGGGCAGGTGGCCATGATTCACATGAAATTGTTATGTAAACTGCAGCCACAACCGTGCCATCTGTCCAACCTTGAATTAAACAGAAGTGTGGTCGATGAAATCTCCCTCAAAAGTCAGTTCCACACAAAGGGACTTTTTTTCTGAAGAAGTCTTGAACACAAGGGCACGGTGTACTTAGCATATAGTTATTTATTTTAATAATAATATAAATTAATTGCTTGTCTTTTACCTGAGTGTCTCCATTTTGTGCTTGTACGTTATACTTCTACTCTACTACTAGAGTTACTTTCAGATAAAGATTTTACTTAAAAAACACACGATCCGCTTTTAAGCAGAAAATAAAGTGGTTAAAATTAGCTATGTACTGTAGGCTGAATATGGGCCTATAATGACAAGGGACATTTTGCATGAGTACTTTCATTTTTGATACTTTTGGTATCATTTTGCTGAAAACTCTGCTGTACTTTCACTTATGCAAAATTTAGAATACATGACTTTTTCTTGTAATGGACGATTTTTCCAGGGTATTCTTGTTACTTTTGCATGAGGAAATGGCCAGAATACTTTCCCCCATACTGCTTGAAATACACAGTCTCTATCATATGATCCATTTGAAGCCCCCTGCATGTTTGTGGAAACAGACTGCTCGTGCTCAAACTCATACGACAACTTGATGACCCTGTTACTGGCAGAGAATTTTGGGAACGATTGTACATAGAAGGGAATGGGCCAAAAAAGATCATAATTCTAACCACAATCCTCCTAACCCTAAAACTGCAGCCTTGTCGTGGACTGTCAAAAGTAATTTCTCTTGAATGCAGATATAACCTTACCACACACACACACACACACACACACACACACACTTAAATTTCCATTTTACTCTCCTCCCACATAATGTGGAAAATGTTTGCCCTTTGATTGCCATTCAAAGTGATGCAGTCAGACTTTGAACACTGTGCTGTACTTTTACAGTAATATTTCATCAACGTGCCTGTGAAGTGTGAACTGTGAAGATTTGTCTGTATCATGTGAAATACTCAGGTGAGTGTGTGCTGAAAGCGTCCCACCACCCATTCTCTCGAGTGTTGACAAACTAGTCTGTCTGTGCCTTGAAGGGTTTTGTGTAACAAGTCACCTAACACCCAGAGGAACCTGTACAACCCTTAATATTTACACTGTGCTGTAGTTCGACCGATTCCAGGATCGTGGGAACAAAATCAGCCAGTTGTGTGTTGGCTGGTTTCGGCACTTGTGCGTGTTTAGTGCCACAAAACTGCTCAGCAAGTGTGAGGTGTGACGACGCCTCACATTTACTATTATGTGTTACTTTTATGCCTCTAGGCAGCACTTTATAGCCAAAGTGTAACAAATATACTACCTACCATCAATGTATCTTTAATACACACTTTCAGAGGGAGTCTCTCTCTGAGGAGGTCACTGTTTCCGCACTTAAAACTCTTCTTGGAACTTTCAATGGCGGACAAAAGAGAAACACATTTCTAAACACTATGCTCCTTCAGGATCGAGCCGTCACCCTGACAAAATAAAGTAGTTTGATCAACAGGCCCAGAACATCGTTTTATGCTATTTTCAGCTCTAGGAGAGGGAGTAACACTGTGTGTCAACATGAAAGAGAGAGACGGATGGACAGGGTGAGGAGGGTGATTAAAAATGGAAGTGTCTCTCACTGGTCTGCTGTCATCTGATCCACTCGCGCAGCCGTCTGCACACACTATGGCATTACCTCAGACCGGAGGAGCTTGGGTTTCTCACAGTGGACACCAGGCAGGCCAAATGGAGTCTGGCCCATTCATTGTGCAACAGCAGCTCTTTCTCCACCATCCACAGCATGCCCAGATAATAGCTCAAAAATGTGCTCAGAGAGTAATTTATTACATCTTAACACAGTCATTTTATCTGGCTCTGAATAATATAGTACCCTGTTCTTTCTTTTTTTAGAAGAGAGTCTCCCAAGGCACTGAGATGATTTTAGCAAACTCCATCTGCTTTTTTAGTTAAATGTAACAATGTTTGAAAATCAACTTGCAGACTTAAAACTTGTTTGACAAAAGGTATACCTGACACAGTGAGTATTATTATTCTTATATCATTGTCGCATTTTAATGCAGCAGAAAAGGCAGGTATTTAAAACACCTTCCAGGTTGGTGTGTTCAGGTGCTGGTGGGGAAATTTGACATGCAAAACTTCATAGTTTGGTACCATAGCCTACTAATTTTGTTTAGATAAAAAATAATAAAAACCCCCAAAGAATGTTGACCGTGACAGATTACCTATCTCAAGCAAGTCTCTGCAGATACATCCTCATTCTGAGCTGAAGTCAACAGAGGTGGCAACTTTTAAAGTGTAAAAAACTGGAAAATGGCAAACATAATGTAAAGTATAACTCGTTTTCCACAAATACAACAGTCATCCGTTAAAAAGTAAAATCAGTTTGCACAGCTCTGGCAGGACTTGTTCTAATGTTGTACTTTTGAACCCATACAATGAAACCTGAATGATTTGATAATTTGACAACTGATTTATTGTCCACTGACCCACACGACTTATTCAAGCTGGAGGTTTTCACTACACTGTGTCAAACTTCTACGCTGCCTGCCCATTCTGTGTGTGTGTGTCTGCTGTTTTCCTGCACAAACGTGTGTGTGCATGATTGTATCTGTGCTTATTTGACTGGAAATGCTCGAATGACTCAATAGAGGCGGTTGGGTGAACACAGGGCTTTGGCTGGCATCACTGCCGATCTGCCCCGGTCAGGGTCAGGCACTGTGGTCCCCCATACCCTGTCAGGCTGCCTGACCGCTGGGCCTGTTTGCTCAGTGAATAAGGGCACAGCATGCCATGTCACCTGGTTGCCACAGTAACAGTGTGGTCAGCCTTTCCTGAAACTAGTGGAATAACAGATCCATATCCTGCATCACAAACAGGGTTTAGCTGGGAGGATTTATTCTCTTTTCATGTGCTTGCTTTTAGCCAGTTTTTCTTCTTGTTTTCTCTTACAGCCACACATTTTGTCTGCCTGTCAATCTCTCACGTTCTCATTTAGCCTCTTCTATTCTCCTTTTGTTTCTATTGTTTTTTTTAAAGTTGATTTCCATGGGTAGCCATCTGTGGTGACTGTAACAGGCCACACAGTTTGTAGATTATCAACCTGGTAGGTGTCCATGTGTGGCATCTGTTTCCTGATTCAGGGCATCGCTCCAGAAATTCATTCCAAAAATTCACTCCAAAAATCAACACACTAACCTTTTGTGGTTCACCTAGGGGAAAAAAAAGCCCACAATCACAAGTTTCCTCAGAACTGTGTGTTACACACCGTAAAATTTTCACATGACTTTTAAAGTAGACACTGCCTTACTAAGGAAGCTGTTGATGAACTTCCTTATCACAAAATTCAGGGTTATCCTATTGTATTGCCTTATCATTCTCATGTACTATGAAGTAATGATTTGTCAGCTCAAACCAATGGTCTTCAAGGGAACTGATAACAGCAGCGACTTCTTGGTAATAAGATGCTCTTTCTTGAGAACAAAGAAAACTGAAGTAAGCAGTACTGACCGCTTTACTGTAGGTTCCACACACTACATGTGTGCGTTGTCGCACATCTAGTGTTTGCAATGCGAAGCATTTTGGGCTTACTGTAACTTCTGAGTTGCCAGCTGTCTTTTATTGGATGAAATCATGTTGACAATATTCATCTGAAACCAACTGTGCTGTTACAGAATGACAAATTAGTGTTTGTTTGTAACAAATTAGCAACTAATTAGCAGCACACCACGTATAACAAGAGAAATTGCTCATGAGAGCCGCATAATGTGCCGCAGCTGCTTTTGTATATTCTGCCATGCCTGTGTCTGACCTCATACTCAAAGCTAATGGAAAATCTTATGACTTAGTTAAGACCCTTTCCCACATGTACCCTAAACAAATGTTCAGATGGGTTTCTGTGCATGCATGATGTGGAAACGGAAGCTGCAGTTGCTTTTGATTGCAAGACACTTCTGCAGTTTTGGTCGTCGTATGTGTCATCCTGCATTCCCTAATTTCCCTAATTTCGCAAGCCATTTGGCAAGTGTCATCATTTTTGGGAATGGTCATGTCATATGGGAATACAATCAATTTGGGTTTTTTTTTCTGTGTATGAGAAGGCAAAAACCACGATTTTATTGAGTCTAATGCTCNNGGGCTTTGTGGGAAAGGCTTATCTGCTATCTAAGATAAATATTAACTTTATTACTTCCACAGAAAAAACTGCCCTAGTCTTTGAATGTAAACCAAGAATAATTGGAGGTAAATCAAGACTATTTGAATAGTATTGCAGTGTTTCTCAACATCCACCTGTACAATGAATTCAAGTCAAAACAACGTGAAGAGTGTATAAATCCAAACAACCATCTGGTGTCAGGCCAGCAGATAGCCTGTGGTTCTGCTTTTGCACATGTGTGCTGACAGCCTTCCAGATGTGCTGTTTATTGATGTTTAATTGGAATGTGTTTATGCAGAGACAAAACGAGAGCTCACTGACCCTTGCGTCCCGTTTGTTAAACATTTACATGTTGCTCTCCCCTTTTACACACTCCATTTAACAAGCAGCTGCTCTGTCTGTCCTTGAGCCACCAGACAGTAAAGCTGACCAGTGGGTGACTTTATGAGAGTGATGAGGAGTCAATACAAGAAGGTGTGGCAGGAAATTTACTTTTTTTCTCTTTCAATCTACCTTTTCATATTCTGGCACTCATATTCTGGCATGGGTGCCTGTGAAAATAAGTATGAACTACAGATAATGTGCATCAACTTGATGAAAAAGGAGCCATACCTATGGTGGGAAAGTTTTGAATATCAAAGCTAATGAATGACAGGAAATGCTGAATACAGGAGGCTACATGTGATGTGCAGTGGAGTGTAATGAGGCATTTCCATATGTCATATCTGAATTACTGGAACAAATGGTCATTTGAATGGTGCCTGTGTTATTTGGCTTCCAAATAAGGCTACCAATTTGATTTCCAGGAAGGCCATATTAGGGAAAGCAGTATGCAAAAGTAATTTTAAGACATTTAAATCTAAAAGTTTAATTAGACCATCTTGCTCTAGTAAAAGGCAACTTTTACTTCTGCATGTCATAACAACATTTTATCCCTGCCTTTGTTTCTTTTCGTGAGAGCCAAGTGCTTCTGTGATGGTGCAGGCCTGTAGTTTATGAGAAGCTTATGTTTTCTGGTTACCTGATGTGTGAAGAAAAACTTTTAGTTTTGCAAGAGACTTTTCCAGGAAGCAGGGAGAGGGCTTCTTTGACGCGGCTCACCTGAGTCAGATTAGCATAAAGATATGAGGCTGACATCTTTGATGTCCAAAAGCCTCAAGTGTTTCACTCTCACTGAGTGAGTTTATCTCGCTGCATCTCTTCTCTCCTTTGTGTCTTTTTCTCTGTTCTCTGCCTCCCCCACCGCACACACACACACCGGATGAAGAAGTAGCATACTTGAGAAAAACTATACCAGACGTGGTGAAGTGAGTGAATCTGTTTTCTCTCTTTAACTAAATGAAATAAAATACCCAGTCTAGCATGGGATAACAATGCTCTTACCATCAAGTATGCACACAATACAACTCCATTTACTTTAATGCATTATACATAGATAGTACTTCATTGCTTATGTATGACAGAATCAGTACCTGTGAAATCAGACAAAATCAGAAATTGTCCCCATTAGTCATCAGTAAAAAATAACACAAAAAAAGATTTAAAAAAAGGTGATGATTAGATTAACAAAGATGTTTTTATGATGAAGATGAATGTGTTCTCATTATATGTCACTGTATGTTGCTCTTTATTTAGTCATTTAGTCAATCATGGAAAGAATCTGTATTTAATCACAAAGTTAAACTCTCAGTGAGGGGGCTACTTGCTACCTGGTGAGTTCCTGTGCACGTCAGACCCCTAAACACCACAACTGTGAAATGTTGTAAATCTTACAGGAACTGCTAGTACTCATTTTCACTTTGCCCACCCGACAACAAAGCAATGGAATCATTCAATCTGACTGGATACTGCCGTTACCTTTATCTGACTAAATACGACACTCATACTTTTGTGGTAAAGATACTGAGTTTAGAGGAAACGAATCATCTGGCAGGAGTGGGCCTCAGGGTGTTATCATCACAGTTGAAACACAGGGGTCCCAGCGGTGTCACTTCCTATCACTGTCGTGGGTAAGAGGAGGGGGAGGGCTTTCTGTTCTCTTGGCCTGATGTCACACCCCATGAACGAGAGAGAAACCCGAGGGAGTTTCTCTGTCTTTTGACACCGATGTTTTATTAGAAATAGCCGCATGTTTAAAGAATGAAGTTTGCTTCATTTTCAACACAGAACTGAAACTTGGTAAAAGCTTCTGATGGGGCTTACACACATAAATTCCAGATGAGTGAATCAGATGTTGGCAGGAGTTACATGCCCCGATTCCTGATTCATTTGTTCTTTCCAAATGCGTTTCTGTCGGTTGAGCAACTCGTCCTTTGAATTGCTTTTGTAAGTCTCACAGTTTACTTATTGGTTGTAAATAATGCACAACCAGTAATTGACTACAGCATGTGTCTCTGTTATGGGAAGTGGGGATGAGGTTTATGAACAAATGCAACTTGTCTGATCAGATTGGGACGTGAAGTTATCGGTCTGTGTTGCCACTTTCAATCACCAATGTGTCAATATCCTGCGTGAGTTTTAGAGTAAAGTCAAACAGCGGTGGGGAGAAACAGAGCAGCTTGCGTGGGGGGCAGAATGTGGGGCCTGCGTTGCCCACACATAGATGGTGTAAGTTTTGAGAATGTGAATGACTTTTTTTAAAAAAGAGAACAAGAGAGAGAGAAAGAGAAAGAGAGAAAGAGAGAGGTTAGGAGGAGTGTTTTGTATAAGATGTGGTCACATTTGCCTAAGGCACACAGGTTGTGACCAACATCTGAAGGGTTTCCTGATACGCCACAGGATGAGTCACACTTCTCAGAGGCCACAATCAATTCCTTGAATTGTTACTAAGAGAGCAACTCCCCTCCCCTCCCTCCTCTCCTCCCTCCTCTCCTCCCTCTTCTCCTCCCATTCTTCTATCTATGGTAGTCATTTTCTCATTCATGCCAAGTGTGTCAGACAAGCTGTTCTGATAGCGACCGACCCTTCATGTTACAAAGAAATCATCGTCCCATCTGTCTAATATCTGTAACAAGTATATGTGTGTACTTTTTTGTGACTTGTGTCATGTTCTTTTCCCTTTGATTTACCGTAAAAATAGTGAGTAAAATGAGAATTTAATTTTACTTTCCCCTACACTTCTCCAACGAACTAGAGATGACTTAAAAAGTGTTGGTCATGGGTCTAACTTACAGACCAGAAGTGGAGGTAAGTACATTTACTCAAATACAGTGTTGAGGTACTTGTACTTGAGTAATTTTATTTTATGCTACTTTACGTTCCTGCTCCTCTACACTTTGGAGGCAAATATTGTACTTTTTAATCCATTACATTTATTGTAAAGCTTTAGTTACATGTTACATTGCAGATTCACATTATGTGTTGATATAGTATAAACTACCCAGCAGTATATTAGTCAGAATAAGTCCCGCCTTTTCCAGCTGCAACATTAAAGTGATTCTTAAGTTAAGTATATTTTGATGCCAATATTTTTGTGCTTTTACTGAAGTAAACATTTGAATGCATGACTTTTACTGTAATAAAGTATTTCTACACAGTGGGGTTGCTACTTTTACATCAGTAAAAGATCTGAGTACTTCTTCCACTGCTGGTTCACATAGCAACAAACATTATGCCCTCATGAACACACTGTAATGATGTCAGATTACAGTGAGATAGATACCATCACACAAAGACGCCCAGTTCCTTGGAAAAAACATCCAGAAATGCATGACTTATGTATTATTTCATAAGAAATCGTGAAAGCGCAATAAAAGCCATTTAGCCAAAATCGCTCCATTTCATCAGAATGGAAGTGATGCGTGACAGGTTCATTATCACACAATTGTCCATTTCCAGTTAATTACAGCCACACCAACACAGAGTGACTATTGCGGAATATTTTTGCAGTCTTTCGTCACATTAACTGTAAAAATGACCCACTTCCCCTCTCCACGCACGGTGTCAAAAAGTTCTAAAAATGCACAATAAAACCTCACAACCACACACACAAACCCAAATGCACCATATGTGCATGCATCATTGATAACGAACTTCTCTGTAAGCTAAGAGTTCACGACAGTCCCCACTCCCTACCCACCCACATCCACCCACCCCTGTTGCTGTGTTTCTCAGTGGTCCGTTCACTGCTGGTTGGCAAGATATCGCATCTTCTCACATTTGCACCTGTGCTTTAGTCACACTCACTATTTTGCACTTAATACAAAGAGCTATTTCAGCACTTCCTCTACTATGAAAATTGAGCAAGTGTATTTCTAGTTAGAGGTATTTTGCAAGAGTGTACTGTACATTGTAGCATCTTTGTGCCGGGATATACTGCAAATACATTATGTAGCAATGTTTTTTCCTGTTTTCAGCGATGTCGCATTTATTACATTAGTTCCCTTCTTTCTGTAGTTGTACTTCCCACATGGATATTCATTACGGCCAAAGGTTATCTTAACTGGACGAGATATAACAGACCACGACCGACCCAGAACATTTTGTCACTATGGCCTCACATTTGGACAAACTAACAAGAAACATTTTTTGAGATAATATGTGTCCAGACAGGATGTGTGTGTGTGTGTGTGTGTGTGAGTGTGCAGTTGATGGGAATAGTGATCCATCCCTGTTTACAGTCACTGTGTGTACTTTGTGACTCAACCTGCAGGAACGGAGTCTAATAATCACCTTTATTCATTCCAAGGCTTTATGAGATATCTCTGTGCACTGCTTAAGACTTTTCCTCAGAGTGTGATAAACAATCACTCGACGAATTACAGTCACAGGCCCATTAGAAGCCTTGATGATAGTATCCTCTGGGAGCTATTTATTAAATACACCTCACCTCAGTCCACGCTGGTGTTTCGAATAAGTTGATTCCCAGGCCGATGGATGTTACTCTGGTGAATACATGTTGAAAAGTGGTTTTGTTTGTCTAAGAAACAGGAAGACTGTGTACTTTATTCTTGTGACATACTGTTAAACCAGCTGGAACAACCACCGACACCACAACACAAACCAGCGGCAAGACGGGGAAGACTATTGTGCTATTGTGAGTATTACCTAAACTAAAATAGAATGAATGCACAAAATGACCCTTGCACTTAAAATGTTATTTTAAAAGAGAGAGAGAGAGAGAGAGAGAGAGAGAGAGAGAGGAAGAGACAATGTGTTAAATCCAAGTTTCCACCTCCTCCAAATCTCCATATATTAAACATACTGTATGAGTCAGCCCATGAAAATGAGTCCGTCTGCATGGATCCTGTCCTCTACTGACCTGTGAGCTCATTTTTCTAAAGTGTGTGTTTACTTACCATCACAGCCGCGGAAATGGCATTCAGCAAAGCTTAAATATTCAACACATACTGCTGAAGTTCCATCTGTACTTTTTATTTTCTCTCAGTTTGTTACTAAACAACATTCTGGACTTTCCTCATGTAGGACCTTGCTGTTTCCAACAGTGTGAGTCAGCCCACTCCAGCTGCGATTATTACTGTTTTCCAAGAGAAGTGATCTGAAGTTTTCCTTTTCTTCACTAATGCACATTACACCACTTTAAATGTATGTACACACTCTCAGCCCTATGCTCAGCCTTTAATAAAGAGCAGTAACACACCTCAACCCCTATATGTTTACTTTAATATGAGGCCCACTTTTCTCTCCAGAAAAGACACAATTCTTGGAAGCTTGCACTCAACAAGACCCTAAAACTGTTTCACAGAAATCCCGGTCCATACACAGTCACGCTGCAAATATCTCATTCCACCTCAGCCATAAGGTCTGTGTTGCAATGTTATCTGATGAGTTCACAGCCCACTGGAGGAAAACAAAGCCAGTGATTATTTGGCAAACACCAAGAGGTGCTAGTCTCTGATAGAGTGAGTTGATCACATGACGAGACCAGCACCTGGCCACCTGTAATGTAAAATTATACGATCACATTCAAATGAGGCTCAGTTGCTACTAAAGGGCTTCACATAGCCTATGGCATAAAAAACACTCCCTGCATCATTACACCTCTACATTTAACCTGCACTGACACCTGGCAAGACTAATTCTGTGTTATGGTTGTGTCAAACTGAAGCTTTGCATGTTGCAACAAAAATGAAATTAGTTAGAAGGGTATTTTCTATTTCACCATTCAATCATTCAGGCTTGGTGATCATTCTGTGCTGTAGCCTCATTTTCCTGTCTTTTTTTTTCCAAGATGAACAAAGTGAAAAGCAAAAGCTTTTTTCTGAGCTGTTATTACCTCCCTTTTCTCTCATCGTATTTTACAGGAGTGCCACAAAAAGAGCCACAGACTGGGTGTTTATAGTGGACAGCACCGTTCTTAATAAACCCTTACCACAGTGATGAAAAAAATCCTATTTACTTGACCCAGCACATCGGGCATCAATGTTCAAAGCAGCTTAAATCAAGCATCTCCTTGTGAAGCTTAATTGGAAACTGAACCTCTTCACCCTGTCAGCGTGTCAACATATTTCAACATATGTCAACATTAGTATGCTCTATGCAGTGTACTGTATTTTAATTTATATAAACACAAAATATACCCTTAAGTGCTACATGTACTAAACTATTATGCCATAAATCTTTACTACAGCTGCATTTTTGATAAACATCAAAGTCACAAACAGCAGATAAAACTCTCTTTTACACGCATGCACAAACACAAAAACACACTTTTCACAGTAAGGGTTTGAAGCATAAATCGAAACATTCGCGAACTTTTCTTTTCCTTATTGAGTGCATTTTTCATAGCAGTGGAAAGCACCAGGACTGAAGCCTTTTTATAGTAGGGTTTTCCCAATAAGAAAAGAGCAAAAAGACTAAAAGAGTCTGTTTCCTCTTCAGGCCAGTGGGCCCATAATAGTGGCCTTTATCATCATGGCAGTGACATTTGAGGTTGAGGTTTGTTGTGTTGTGAGAGTCAGCGTGCGGCGGGACATGCTTTGGAGTCGGTGTGTGGGCTGCACGAGGCCTGCTGGGACACAGCGAACAGTGTACAGTATCGGATTGTTCCCCGCTCACTGTGCTACGTTTCCATGGAAGTGGCAGGAGCTGTTTCTGGGAGCACTCTCCGTGCCGTGCGGTTTCCTGTGACGTGAGAGACCTGAGTGTCTTCAGCGGACATCTCCATGGCAGCCGCTTGTTTTTCCTGGGATACCTTTCATGTCCTGACAGGGATTTTCTACTGAAAACAGAGTACAGGGGTCTGCCCACAAAAGCTTAGTTTTTAGGAGTTTTGAGGGAAATCATTTTGACTAATTTTCATAAATATTCCCAGATATTTTCTGCAGAAAGCCCCACATGTCCAAGTGTGTGTCTCCAAGGCTCATTAGGTAAAACTCCTGAGTTGCATAACATTTTCAAAAAGTACAAGTGAGGACCTGCTATAACAAAGACATGACAAAGAAAGTGATAAGCACAACTTAACACCCACACTCCCAGATGATATACGAAATCCAACAGGGAGCAGGAGCCCAAAGCCCACACACTGCAGGTCCAGATGCTGAGCACTTCTCAAACTAAATTGGGATGCGCTAATGTTGAGCTAATAGTTTTTTAACAATATAGTCTTTCTTGAACGGACTACAGTACAACACTGCTCAATAACTAAACACAGGCAAGAGCTGGGGATGATTTAATACTAGCTCTTTAAAATGGATGTCCTCTGTGATCCACAACATCCATTGTTGCTTTTAATTAATGGAACATGACTTCCTCTGTGTTTCCATATTTTGTTTTGTTAAGTGCTCTTTCTTATGCATGTTAACTGGTAGCACGACCATACAGAAGAACATAATGTATAATGTTAAAGCTGGCAAACTTGTCTGAGCTAATATGATTTGCAAGAAATCACATCTTACTGGGCCAGTGATCTTTGTACATTATTAATGTTTGCATGTTTATTGATTAGATATTAGATGACACATACAGTGTGCACACACAGTAATCACAATGTCAATACATTTATTTGTATATATATATATATATACATATATACAGAAATTGTATTCTTATATTATATCATGGCCACTGAAATTTCTCAATTCTGATTGGTTGGAAGGTGTGGATCAAGTTTTAGCAACCAAACAGTATAACCACCTGTGATGCAGGTGTTTGTTTGCAGTTCTAAATTAATGCACAGTATTAAGCTGTACGTAAAGATAGCAACAGTGAGGCTTAAGAGATTTGAGCTAGAGTTATTTTGTGTAACCAAAGAAATAAAATAGATAAATAGCTTCTCAGTGAGAAACACACATTTAATTTCAAATGTATTTGATGTTTGCATGAATTTGGACGTACAAATCAACTTGCATCGGGTGATGTTCAGCCTCCACATCATCTGTTATAATCATGGAATTTAAGTCGGGTACTAACTTGTACTAACTTTAACTTGTCAGGTATCACTTCTTACTTAAAACATCTGTATAAATCTTATTTACATTGTAAATACATATACTGTGCATCAGAGGAGAAAAGTAACAAAGTACATTCACTCAAGTACTGTACTTAAGTACAATTGTGAGATATTTGTACTCATGCTACTTTATACTTCTACTCCACTACATGTCAGAGGCAAATATCGTACTTTTTACTCCACTACATTTATTTGATGGCTTTAGCTACTAGTTACAGATTCAGATTATTAATACAAAATCAACAAATAAATTATGATGTATTTTTATACATTAAGCTACCAGCCAGTATATTAAGTAATTAAAATTAGCTCCACCTTTACCAGCTGCAACATTAAAACGATGCTTACTTTGAGGCATCAAAAATTGTAATCCATTAATATACTATACATTATTCTGAAATGGGCTGCACAATGATTCATTTTACTTATGTTACTTTAAGTATATTTTGATGTTAGTACTTTTCCTTGTATTGAGTATTTCTACTCTGTGGTATTGCTATTTTTACCAGTAAAAGATCTGAGTTCTTCTTCCACCACTGCTCTACATCTTTGTCATATTAAAATCATGTAAATATGTGGTAGTTAGTGTCATATGCTGTATGTGAAAGTACAAAATTAAATGACATTCTATTTTCATATACAAAATTGATCATCTGTACATTTTTACAACATTTTTATGTCTTGTCATGTGTTTTTTTTGTTGTTTCCTTTTTTTTCTGCCAGTGATCCAGTAATTGGCTGCATTATCTGCTGACACACCATCCCGGCACTCCTCCAGGGCATTCAGGGTCACTTCTGGTCACCTGACGACCTCTGTTACAGGAAAGACCTGATCACTCCACCTGACTGAGCTCTGGTTTCAGCTTTTTGTTCTCTTATCGTAAAGTTCAGCCCTAATGTGCACACATGCGCACATACAATGTAAATACTATGCAGAAGCCATGCACACATACACACATACTGACAAGTCCTCTCTTTATCTCTTTCTCGCTCTCTTTCACACAAACACACACACACACAGTTGCCAGTGTGAAAATAAGTGGCTTGATGTATTGAATGGCTCAACTGTGTGTCAAATGATTAGACAGTTTCCAGGAAAGCTCTCGCTGCTGGCTTATGATCCACACATGATCCAAAAATGTGGCTTTGGGTCATTTTTTTGTTTTTAACTTCAAATGACCAGTGTTTGGTCACAGCATGCATCGATTTCACCCTCCACATCGGACAATCAGACACTTTGTCTGCTGACAGCCAAGCTGATCCGTGGAACAGAAGGCGTTATCAGGTTCGTCTTAATCCCTCAACCCTGATGCAGAAGATTTACGTTTTGCTTGACACTGAAGTATCAGATTGCTGCCAAAAGCAGGGGGATGATCAGGTTTCTTTCATGCATAAAAACACAGTGAATGAGCTTGATAGTGTTTACATATTACTGTGTTTGACTTTTGCTCCTCCTTCTCATCCTCCTTTACTGTAACTGACACTTTTATCTTGAGAGTCAGATAGTCTTAACAGGAACACTCCACTGATATTGGACAATCATTCACATATTCACTGTTGTCACTTACAGAAAAGAATTATATAAAGTATCACTCACCTGATAAGAACCTGATTATGTAAGAGATGTATACCCACACACATGATTCACAGTTGTTGCCTTAATGGTGGTGGCTTTATGACTGGCCATAAACAGAGATAGTGATTACTCTGTGCCATGGAGTGCCAGGAGTATGCAGGTGTTCAGCCCAATCACCAGATATAGTCTTGAGTCAGCATGAAAGCCTGCAGGCATCTGCCATATGGTTTCCAAGTCTTGACTTACAAGGATTTTCAGCGCATCCCTAGTTCTTTGGAAAATGTTTTTTTTCTATCGGCTGATGAAGGCCACGATAGCTACAGCTGGCAAATGGAATCAGAAGGGTAGAAGAAAAAAAGAAGAAACAAGAGACATGAGTTAAAATTCTGATAGCCGAGGGCAATATCAGACCTACTTTGTATGTTACAGGATGAGGCTGGCGCTATTATATGTCTGTCAACAAATCCAGCGGAAAGACCAAAACCAACAATGTGTTAGCCCATCTCTCAGTACTTTCTGACTTCCCTACCCTGTCTGTGGCACTCAGACACAAGCCCACTGGTTCCTTCTGAAGATGTAAATTCAAAAGTGTATTTTTGGGGTCAATAATTTCCTAAAACAGCTGGGCATTGTAGTTTTTAGCAAACGTTACTTATACAGGAGAAAACGTGTATTTGTTTGGGACTATTTTCAGCTGCGGACTAATACACATTTGGTGCTCTAGTGAGTAGTGAGCAGCAGGAACATAAACTACAGTGTCTACGTTTGTTGTAGTGAAGGAACCTGTCACCCAGTGCGACAGTGTGGCTCATGAATGTGTTAGTAATAGTAAGAGTAATAGTTTTTAGACAACGATGGAGCAATATGGTACAAAGGAATAAGATATCAGAGTCTGGCTACACAGACAATACTTGTTGGTGGGTTAAACTCATTGTTGGTTTTGGTCTTTTGAGGACTCAAAAAAAAAATATAGAATATCACCACACTTATTCTTTAAAGTAAACTTCCCAATACTGACAAACACTAACCAGTAAAATAATACAGTGAATAAAATACTGCTGATTATGATAAGTTCAGTGAGCATATTGACATGTTGATACATCTCTGACAGAAGTTAACGCGTGTCTACATATCACACACAGGCGACTCAACCGAAGCATATCTCAACGCACTAGTCAACATAACTCATCCATACATGCTGAAAGTGACAGAGAACACAATGTAGATAAATTTACCTGTTAATCTATTACACGCCTTGACAGCATCTATAAAAAGTCAAGCTCAGAAGAAATTTCTGAGGAACTCCTAGTCACGCCCCATGTCATGATTGTGTGTCTGCCAGCTGCTACTTTCTGTGTCTGGCACACCACAGCCAGACAGACAGCTGCAGGAGTGTTAGATTCCCCTATAGGGTGGAGTGGGTGGTGTTGTAGGTAGAGACAGTCTTTATCTTTACACCGCACGAGATCTAAGAGGGTTTGTCTGGCGAGATACACAAGAAAATTTAGAGGATAATCAAGTTAGCCCTTGGAATATTGGAGGAAGTACTTGAGTATTTCTGAGGAAAAGTGCTTGGCTACTCTTGCAAAACTATATGGTTTCACAGGAAGAAGGAAGTTCCTGTGTTGTTTTTAATCTACAGTATTCAGTATGCAAAACTGCTGACTTTTCTGGCACTGCTTTTGCCAGTGTAATATATTCCACACAAATTGTGTTACTCACTGAATAATGAGAACAAAACCAAAACTTCATTTCTCTCTTTAAACACGATAGAAATACTGTTATTAAAATCCCATTTGTGGTCAATGTGAGCAGCATGTACCCTGAACTTTTACTGCATAGATGGATACATCTCTACGCACAGTACACATAGCCTACATACAAATACGGCATTATTTGGTTCCCATGGTGATGAAAACCTGTGTTGGAAAATGAATAGGGAGAGTATTAGCGTAAGCGTGCCGCATTTATCAATTACATCAGAGTGCAATCCAGATCAAGCTTCCTGACGTGACAGAGACACACCCTGTTCCAATAAAAGACTCTTTTACACACACACAGTGGTGTGAGTACAAGACAAAAACTGTCACAACAATGTGTAGATTATTTTGGGAACAAACTGTTCGACTTCTTTCGTCAACAAACACTATTGTCAGCCAAAAGACGCACGTGTATTCAAGTGAAACGTTCCAGAAGAAAATGCTGGTTTTCTAATTCTTCCCAACATACAGTAGACAGAGAGAAAAGTATCCCAGCAGAGTCCAGTATTGCAGCTTGTTAGTTTGAATGTATGATGATAACCAAAGATAGTGAACAAATGTCAATCGTTTGTAGTGTTTTCCACTCAGATGAGATGATCAGGAAGTGAGTCAGGGTATCACCAGAGCGGTGCACAGCGACAAGCTTGTCAAAGGCCTCGTACACTATCTGTTCCGTGTTATTTGATATCCGATTACAATTTTTTGTGCGGCTTGTAATGTCCTGCCGTGTATGGATGCCCTGTGTTTCCCCATGTTGTTGCACAGTGTATTGAAGTGTCTTGTGCAGTAACCATCCACCAGATATACGTCATTTCACTGCGGGCCAGCCTACTACAACACACCAAGGCTGCTTCTTGCAGCAGTGACTCAGAGGGTGTTTCCCGGCAGCGCAGGAGGACTGTTAGGGATTTCTCCTCGTCTGACATTGTTTACATTTAGTGCCTGCTTGACAATTACAATCACTCCAACTGTACTTCGGTTTCTGGAAATGCAGAAAAGAAAGGAGAACATTTACCTGAACTAGCTAACTATTTCAGTAACTTCATAACTTCTATTAAATGAAAGCAAAACAAATGAACTTATCTGGTCACACACGCCACTCTTTTTCCAATTCATTTCCGTGCACTAGCTTGATCAATGGTTTGTACACAGTGTAAACCTATAAGGCGTTGAATCCGACTATCAGCTGCCAGCTATTGTTAGCTCACTGTGTAGGTGTGCGGAGCCACACTCTGACATGGCCTGATTGTGGCTCCTGCCTGACTCAAAGTAACATTTTTGCTACGAGCACACTCTCAAATGTGACAAATTATATAACATGGGTCAAACTACCAAGGAAATATGAATATTTCAAAGTGCCCTGTTGGTACTTGTATGGCTGGTTTCCAGTAAAACAGTAGGCAGATTTTCACACTACAATGGGAGCTACAGTAGGAGTAACACTTTGGTGACTCAAAGCACTTCTACATTATTCCACCCTCGACTGACTACTTATGTAAAAGCAATAAATTACCACTTCTGGAAAAATAAAAATACATGTATGTACACATACACTCAGTTGCCACTTTATCAAGTACACCAGTAAAATCTACTGCAATCCAAAACAACAGCTCAGCCATAAATTCTACCTTTACAAAGACAATAATGTTCAGTTTTGATTGATTAACATGTAGAAGAGATATTAATTCAGCTATATGTTTATTATTGCTTTACATTGAGAGGTGTTTTTAATGTTCTAAAGTTTTGCCCACCATCTTGTGCACTTTTTGCGCAATCTTAATATTTTTGTGTCGTTTTTTTCTGTATTGTTTTCCTGTAATCTGGGATCTGCAAAATATGCTAAACACTAAAATAGCCAAGGTCATTTTGAGAACTGCCAGATGTGCTCATGCACAATCCCGTCAGTGGTAATGGCTTATAATCAAGGTCTAATTTTGTAGCATTCCCTCATGTTCCTGCTTCATATGTTGTTTCTCTTCTCTTGCTTGGAAACCCCCCTCCTGAGGCAAAGCAGAGCAGAGATATAACAGTCTGCAGAGAGCTGCTGAAGTGCAGGATTCAGGCTCTAAGAATACCATGAAGATGGAGGTGCAGATTTATAGTGTTATAGCCAGGCAATAGAGTGGAGCCATAGACTGTATGAGTGGAGCACAGGGGAGTGGAGTGCTAACAGTAAATCTGGAGGCCTGGGGGAGGAACAGGAGGAGCATGCCCGTAGAAGAGTCTCAGAGGGTGGGACTAGCGGGCCATGGTGACTCACTGCTGCTCCCTGGTTGGCTCTGAGATCTGGCATCTGGAGCTCATTGACAAGGCTCCATGGCAACCAGCAGTTGTGGAATTGTAAACAGACTGAGAGACTGGAAAGGCGAGCGGGAATCAGGCTTTTGCTGTTTCTCCACCACGCGCTCAAGAGCTCCAGCGGGGCTATCGACTTATTACATAGGCACATGCTGAGGTCAAAGTGAGAAAGTGAGGTTAAATGACCGGATGCACATAAAGACTGTGCGATAAAGGCCTTCCCCCTTGCAGAGTATGAGTGTAATATGCAAGTTTCTGCAGTCTTCAGGAGTCAATGAGGCTTTTTTGAGGCTTTTTTTTTCAGATAAGAAAGATTTAAGAGTTATTTTTGCCACTGTAAAAAGTGAAAACAGCGTAATAATTAATGCTTACAGTATTTTAACTTATTGTACATTGCACACTTGCTCAAGTTCTTGTGAGATGACCAAACATGTTTATTTTGCTTGAACAAAATCTCAGAGAAGAAGAAACTTTATTTATATAGCACTTTTCTTAACAAGTTTACAAAGTGCTTTACGGGAGGAAAAAACAGCTGATAAAATGTAAACTGGCAAGAGTGGAATGATAAAACCCAGCAATATATTGAAGGTCCTGTATGAAACAATTTACATGTACTTATCGTTTTTATATTGTTTTTTATTGCCAATGTGTGAATGGATTCTAACATAACTTAAAAAAATGAGACCTTCCCCGACTTTCTCGGTTGCATAACAAACGTTGGACCGATTTCTATGTAAAGGACTCAGGACGTATTTTTCCCGGGAAAATCCAACGGATGTGACGTTTATGTGCGCTCCCGAGTGCCTAGGCTCTCTTCTGCTCTGCTACAGCGCTAGCAGTGTGCAACACTAGCTAACGTAGCTCTGTGATACCACTTCATATTTATACAGATATAATTTTAAAGTTGCACAATATATAGGTATCTATGTGTATAAACAATAACGTCGCTTTAGATGACATTATTTTGAGTGTTGATGGAGCAGCTACAATGTTAGCGTAGCATAGCCCTGATCGATCCGAACTCCATTCAGAAAACAAGCATTTTAAGAGTTGTTTGCTTGTTTTCTTGCAGACAGACCTGACAGAGCATGAATTCAGACTATTTGCAAATCGGTATCATAACGTAGTTATTTCGGCATCCTTTTGATCCGTTTATTGCAATTAAATCACAGCAAAATGTGTTTATTTTGGGATCATACCGCTGTAGTAAGTGGAGTCCGCTACCGTCGACAAACGACTGTGACACACCACAACACAGACTCCAACACAAACTCCACGTAAGCACAAAAAAGCAAACGTTTCATCTAGGTAAGCCCATCTGGCAAAACGGGAATGTGACTGACGTCGGGGGAAAACTCGGGTCATCATATTATGTTGAAACATTAGCGCATTGATTCAGCGAAATGAGAGTTGTGATGTAAATTATCACGTCAATAATGAAGTGTGGAAACACATCTTATTTATAATATTCCATCTAGTTCACTCACCGTTAGCGTTCTCATCCAGTAAATGTAGCTATGCTGACGTTGCTGAGCCTCTCGGTGAAAGCCAGACACGTGTGTCACGTCACTGTTTTGGCTGATGCCCTGGTGCTTGTTCCTTTAGCAACAGGATGCTGACTGCGGTTGACTTAACGGCTACTGGCGTCATTGTTAACGAGCATTTTCTGAAAGTCACATACAGACCTTTAAATATATTTATAAATGCTTAAGGAAGTTTGAAGAAGGGATTTAAAAGACGCTAAGGATGTCTGATCTCAGTGTGCAGAATGTTAAAAGATAATACGCCCTACTTTCCTTGCATCAAACTGTGCTTTATTTTGTTGGATTTAACCTGATTTCACTGTGTGACCTGTAGCAAGTGGTTTAGCTTCTATAACCTTCCTCATTTTTTGCATTATCAATTCTTATAAAAAATCATTAGACAACATATCAGTAGCCTAGTTCCTCTGGAACTACGATTATAATCTTTCTCAGTAGTTCCCCTCCTCCCGGAAGTACCAGTGTCCCCATATAAAACCTTATCAGTTCAAGCCTCAGTGGCACTTAGAGTGAAAAACTGTCAGGCTTGAATTCAGTGTGGACAGTCAAAAACCTTCTAAATTTAAAAGATAATTCCTGCTGCTGATGATCAGACAACATTAGCTCGACCACATGCTAATGCCAGGGAACGGCCCTTGCATTATTCAGCTTATGACACAAGTAAACTAAAGTTCATGTCGCAAACTTAGGTCATGTAAAATGTGTTTCTTAAATTTTCTCAGGATTCCAAAGTCGAGTGAGCTGGTGTTGGTGTGTCCTGGTGTTGTGCATACTGGCTCACTGTCACACTGTTATGACTTACTGGGGCGATTGAATAGAACAGAGCCATCGTTCATGTTATTAGTAACATCTGTCTGCTGTGAAAAAGGCCTATTGGCTAAACTGGGTTAGTTAGTTCAGGAGCTACACTTTGTGAGCCCCTGCACACAGGTGTTTTCACTTAGTTGGCCTGATTAGACTTCCTCTCAGGACCATATGTGTGAGTGTGCAGACTGTGATTAACATCTCTCTGGCTCTTCTATTAATTTTGTTGCCCTTGTTAACTAACTTAAACAGTTATAATAACGTCTATTGGTACATGTAGTTTGGTGACATCATGTAATTTGCAGCAAGGCTATTCCCAGCTTTGACCTACAGGACATAGCCTGTGTGAGCAGGGCCTTTTAAAAACATGCTATCAGGAGCAGAAGCTTCCCATAATTTTGGCCTTCCCTGGGTTTTATGATGTCTTTTTGCACAGAATCATTTATTTGATTTCGTTCGTAAGACCCCGAAAGACTCAACTTCAGCTCCCGTGAGTCTTTGACAAATAGGCATCCTGTCCAAACATCATGAACAAATTGAACATATGCTTGCTCAGCACTGCAAAAACCTACGTCTATGTAAATTTGACAATCTTATACCTGGAATCAAATGTAGCTGGAATTGATTTGAATATGAATGGATTATCTGACTATGCAAAATGGTCTGATCATTGACCGTCGCTCCTGTCTTTGTCCGGGCTAATTTTAACCATGCTTTCTCATGAATACATGGTCAGAGTTCAGTCCAGCCGTCCTGTGAGCTCTATCACTTCACCAACCATTTATGCCACGTAGATAAATTGTGGGAATTAAGCGGGATAATCTTAAAATCTAGTGGGATGATTCATGTTTTGACAATTCCTGAAATTTCACCAAAGTAAGAGGCTTAAAACAAATACAAATATTTAAAAGTTTTATTCGTTTAAAGGTCTCCAGGCTTTTTGTAGTGCAAATCTCGCCGCCCGACTGCCAGAAGTTTTTTCTTGATTCCAGCGAATTTCATCAGATTACAGTATTTATCTTGTTTTTTAAGTACAACTCACTAAATTCTTTTTATTACAAAAAAATGTTTAAAAAAAAACAAACAAAACAGATGAGTTACAGTGGACATGGCACTACTTGCTTTTTACAAGTGGAGTTGATAATATTTGTATAAAGTCTGTGTATTATTCATCTTTCTGTAGTGTTTTTCTTCCGTGGAAGTGTCCACTTCAACAATTTGTGACGTCAAAGTGGAAATACAGGAGTCAACAAAATCCCATGATCTATTTGTAATGCAGCTAAGAGGCTGACGTGAATGGATTTTCCCTGTTGGCTGGTTTGTATTTATCATAAATCCAACATGACATTAGACATTGTGCTATAATAAGTCCATTTCTAAAATTGTCTTATTGTTATACAGCCAAGGTCACAGTTTTGTACAACCATTACGCTTCGAAAAGCAATTTTAAAGTCAAGTAACAAGGTAATATTGAGGTACTGTTTTTAATGTGGCAATATTATCACACAATTAATAAGTCTCATGTCTGGCCAGTAAGGCTGACAAGTAGGATTATAAATAGTGATATCAGGTTACACAAAGCACTAGAAGCCAAAAAGCCAAAAAGCTTTGACTTTTGACACATTTAACTTTTTTTTAAAGTTGTATAACTGACAAAATAAATTCTCTATTTTAAGCAATACTGGTGTACTTTAAAGTTAACTGTACAATCCCATGAACACAAACAGCCTTTAAATAAGTGTTCCTAAGAAAACAGAGTTTGAACTAGAAATGTTATCATTCCACCTGTATCAGTTCTCTGTTTTCTGTCAACTGTGTGACAGGTTTGGGCACAGCTGTGGAGGACACACGGGTTCTTCCGCAGAAAAACCTGATGTGGGAGCTGCAATGGTTTCAGATTGGCTGCCTCAGACACTGCAACTGGCTGGGGGGAGTAGCTATGATGACAAATTCATGGCTTGTGTAAGCAGCGCTCTGACTCTTCAGCGCTTGTTCTCTAGAATCACATGACCAGAGAGTACCAGAGAATTTCTCCTGAGAGACAAAGCAAACCTGTGTGCTTTTAATAGTCCTCCAGTGAAGGTCAGACTGGTTTCACTCAGGTCTTAAAAGTATCACAGTCTTTCATACATTGATGCCATTGCAAGGTTGCAGATACTTCTCATTAAATACCTGATAAAGCAACTTACAGCACTACTAGAGTTGAGATCACTGACAGATGCTCCAAACCACTCAAATGCTGAATTTTAGTTAGCAAAATTCACACAAACCCTGTGCAGGCAATCAAATAAAACACTCATCATATAATGTGCTGTACAGAATTTTGCACGTGTTTTCTTGCGCTCCTCCATGTATCTGCACTTCTTTCACTTGTGTATTGTGTATACATGGAGCTCAGGCTTACTGGGAAAAGAGCGGTGATGTGATGGGATTTTTTTTGCTGCAGCTTGCACTTATTTGGTATTATTACACATGGATTCGGTGCTCCAAGCGTCATCCTCTTTAAAAATGAATTCAACAAGAAAAGTGATTCACGATGTTTCCCAAGTCCTCTGATTGTTCAGTTCTGAGTAATCAAAGGATTGTAACTTCCTTTTTTTGGGGTAGGTGGGTGAATATTTTATGTTTTCCAAGGCAAGCAAATCTTTCTCTGAGACACAAACTGCATTTATAAAGGGGCCTCTGAGTGTGTATTTTAAAAGAACCACGTTGCAGAGCACAAATCACCTCAGAGACCCTTTATCTCTCTCTGAGCCCCATTGGCTGAGAGGAAACAGTAAAGTGCTGTTGAAGCAGGTAGCAGGAGCTCGTTCCCGTAATTATGTTGGATATGGAGGTTATTGCAGATTCCCGCTCATCCGTCATTTTAGCAGTTTGCGGTAAATGTGCATGTGTTCCTGGCTGCGGTCTCTCTTAATGTTTTGTACGGTGTAGACATGAGGGGATCTGTGTTTCCACAAGGGGCTGCAATAAAGAAGCAACATCTGGGATAGTAATTCATTAATAAGTCACTGTAGAAATCATAATCATCAGGTTGATTTTTGTAAAATGTCTGTGTTTCTTCGTCGTTTGTGGTCCAACAGACCCCACTGATGTATGTGTGCAAAAATGTTTCCAATTTATTGCATAAAAAGAACTGTCAACACCAACCACACATAAAATGTACATAAATCCATTATAATGTTTACCAAAGAGAAGAAATGCGTCCTTTTATTGGACTCCGGAAGTGAGTCATGCAGTATGAAGCTGATAAAACAACGTTTAGTATATTTTTTTGAGCCGTTAAAGAGGCCCCCGGGCTCTACAGGACCCCAAACACACAACATTAGGGTTAAATACATTGCCAGATTAAATTGTTACAAAGGAAAGTTAGCACTCACACACTCGCACACAAACAGATGAAAAACTAGGCAGTTTTTACAAAGGAAGAGGGCTGGAGAGCACAGGATGTGTTGTTCTAAAAATAATCCCAACAATAATTCACACTGCAGAAGAAAGCTGATGTAATTCATAGTGCAGCTGGTTGGAGGGGAACTGACATTGTTCCTGAGAAGAGGCTTTGTCTGCTCACACTGTGTTTTAAATACAGCACTGAGGTGTAGTTTACTTCTTGTAGGCTGCCGTCAGACTGTTGCCTGTTGTTGAACTTAGTGTAAGAACACGTTGTTCCACAGAGCTGGCAGCTTGATTATCAGATAAGTAATGTTAAATACAACTTGTCTTTGGAAGTACACATGTTGACATACAGTACTTGTACCTGAGAGCGTACCATATGTGTGTAAAAGGCGGGGGACATTTCTGAGAATTTGTTTACCTGCCATTCATGTTATAAGCAAACTGCTGCATCATTATGTATGTGAGAGCGTGTTAGGTCACGCCAACACCTACAGGGAAGCCAGTGAGTCACAGCAGAATAAAGGAGTCAGCTTGTACTTCTCGAGAAGACTGGGTTGCTATTTTACACTTCTGGCGTATTTTGTCTGAAGCAGCTGCTCTTTCACAGAGGAAGAAGTTATCAGCTCAGAGAATAAGAATGACACATTGTTTTGTTCTGTTTGACGCTGAAAATAAGCTTGTAGCGTCTTCTAGGAAACTAATCTTTAAATAAGAATCTTTAAATCCCTTGATATCTGATGAACTGATGACACATTGAGATGTGTATGAGTTTAATTTATCTCTAAAAAATGCAGTGTCACGCAGAGCAATGGTTTCCCATCTGGGGCAGAGGCAGAAGGTTTAAATTTAAGAGGAAATCTATGAGCTTGTGGCTTGACCTCTGTAGCAAGTTCACGCAACCAAATGCGCTGTTACCCAAACTTCACTTAAAGATCCATGCGTATGATGTGTTTCACTATTAGTGAAGTAAAACCCCAAAAGAAAAAAAACCCACTCTGTTCCTGTGGAAATCAAGTTTTAGTCATCATAAAACAAATCAAACACTGAGATCTCATTTCATAGAAAAATAGTGCTCTTTATTATAAATTAATGAAATGTTCATACAAATATAAATAAGTGCAAAGTTGTATCAGTCTGCTTGCTTCGTCAAACTTCTCAAATATCTTCAAGCATCCACAGCCAGTGGTTTGGCTGGCAAAAGTACATCTTTATAAAAGACAGCACAAAAAAAAACTGGTTTACCATTTCATCTTCACTCATGTAAACTCATGAAAATAAGATACATTTGGACTCTTCTCCTCATTAGGAAAAGACAGATACCATATTTAATACATTCATTTGCGAGCAATGGCGATCTTGTCTGTGCCACAAAAGCTACCACATCTTCTGGTACATATTTCCTCACCACTGAAGCCATATCAAAATGCGACTTAGAGGGTTAAACTCAGCAGTGGTGCTGTTCTCTCAAGTAAGATCCTGTAGGATTCAGTCACGTTGGCGTTCCAACAAACTGTTGTCTAGTTCAGGCAAGTTTGGCATAAACCCTTCCACTAAGCAAAGTATCAAAAACACATCTTCTTTCTGGTCTTATAACACATCTTATAAGATTCAGATAAAACAACAACAAAAAAAAGTTCAGCCCTTTTTCCATCATGGCTGGTGCAAGCATGCACCCAGAAGGCCATCAGCGTCCACTCATTTGTACTCTAAGTTTCCACTGTCTGTGAATTTCCAGCGTGCACTTGGTCGGAGATCCCAGGATGCTGGATGGACGCATCTAGTGCGCCCAGGCCAGGTCGTAAAAGCCTGTCCGGCTTTAATGGATGTATGATTTTCTGAGGCTGATGTGTGTGAGCTCGACAGCTTCACAGCACAGTGGTTAGCAGCAGAGGGAACCTGTGTGTCATCAGACTGTAGACAGCTGACTGTGAGCCTCACTTCAGTTTTCAGTCACTTGTACGTCATCATGTTGGGAGGACGGCGGGGGTTATCTCTCTCTCTCTTTCATACCACCAGATTACAGCAGTGCTCTCTTTTCCCCTCTTAGTACCCAATCCAGTGTCTCCTCCTGAAACGAGAGACTGATGCCCACTTTTCTGTGAGGACAACACACGTCTCCAAACTCTCTGCTTCATTGTAACTCCTCGTGTCTTCGAACTGTAGCTGTGCTGAAACCATCCAGTTTCTTCGTCACACTCTCAAGTCTTTGCCCCTTCAAGAGCATCAGTCCAACGCCTCTAGATAGATGCATCATACTCCTGCAGGAACTCCTTAAGAGGATGAGGGAGTTGGTCTCTTTTAGAGGAAATGTCCAAATGTCCATTAACTGTCTTCCTGCACAGGTGCTGCAAGGTGGACAAGCAGCAGGAGAGAGGTTTGATGAGCTCCAGAGGGATCTTCTCCCCTCCGGAGTAAATGTAGTAGATACTCCCACTGCGAGTGTTCCCTTTGCTCTGAGACATGTAGTACTGTACCAGCTTGAGGACGCAGTCAAAGTGGGGAACAGACTGAATGTTCTTGGGGTCTGTTTGCAGGTAAAAAGAGGCCGCGTCGCATTGGATACGCAGGTTCTTGGTGCCTGATGCCGTCTTGACGCTGAGGGCGAACAGGTGTCGGTTGTCGGAGCTGTCCCGGATGAGGAACGTGCCGGTGGCCTCGGCCGCCAGCATGGCGTTGGCCTCCTTCCCGGTGATGGCGCCCCAGTAGAAGCCACTCTCCTGGAGCTTGTGGAGCGTGGCGAGGACCATCTGGTACTGCGTCTTGGAGGTGAAAGTCTTGTAACGGTGAGGCAGCCGCATGTTGGAGTCCAAGAGGCTGCTGCTCATTGCGGAGTCAAACTTGCTGTGAGTTACCATGGCGCTGTGCCCGCTCTCTAGGCAGCCTGGGGGAGCACTGGGCACCACACAGACAGGAGGAGAAGAGGTGGGGTCAAACAGAGGCTCAGAGGGCTGTCGAAGAGGTCAGTGTGTCTGGAAATGAAACACCTGAAAGAGACAAGAGAGGAGAGTTTGAGGTCAGCGTGGAAAAGATGACACTTAACATTAAAATTTTACAATCTAACTGACATACAGTAACAGCATCTGTTTTATTCATGTTGAGGTCCTGCAGCTCTACTGGAAAGTCTTTTTCCAGATGTGGAAGCTCTGCCTTTAAACATCTCTGGTGATGATGGGGAAATTGCCCCAGAGCGTCATGACTTTTTTTTTTCTTTTGTCATCAAGAAACAAAAAAAAATAGACCCAAATTCTTTGGAGTTGAGTGGAATTGTGGCGTGTTTTACTAAAATTGCTTCCATTGAAGTTTCAGTAATTTCGGGGAAACTTTTTTTTGTGTGTAATCAGCCCTCGGGACTCACCACCCCGGTCAGTTCCAGTAAGGACACCGTAATCCTAATTGCGCAATTTACATGCCACGACCGGCTTCACTACACAAACTACCTCACTTAGACAAACACCAGACATTATTCATCCACTTTTAAGTCCTGCTTATACAAAGATAATTAGCGTTATGTGGAGAAAGGACAGATCCTCACCTTCAGTGTTCCTCCAAACTCGCTCTTTTTAAAATAAATCCTCGCAGAAGGCTGTTAACAGTTGCGCAGCAGTTGTCTGTCAGGATGATGATTCTTTGGCAACGAACTTGAGACTTTGTGAAGTAGTTTTCTCGGTGCGTAACAACCCTGTTTGCGCTCCGGCGAGCTGTGAGTTACTAGTGGAGCAGGAGGAGGAGAGGAGCGCTTATAAGCGTGAGCAGACTCCACCTCCTTTTACTTTCCAGTAAAGGCTCTCTCTCTCTCTTGGCAGATTGACAGTAAGCATGTGTTTATTTCTTTTTTTTAAAGGATTCCTGCTATGAGAAGCGCCCTCCCCCCGCTGTTCCTCCGCAACGAAGTTAGGGAGGAGTTCCAAGCAGTGCTTATGTGTCTTTGGTAACCTAGTATCTGTGTCTGTAGTGTTTGTAAACACTTGAAATAATAAACATTTTAATCTTTTTGAGAATTTAAGAACCAGCTCTAGATTTAGATCATATTTGATTATATGTTCTTTTTTTTTTCATGTTAAAGTTCCGCTTTAGTGTCAAGTGTGAGGTCATGATTCAGCGTGTAGTCAGTTTCAGAGAAATTCAGAGTGATCGCCGCTCGCATGCTGAGCATTAGTTCCCCATAGAGGGCGCCAGATTTTGGGGAACTTAAAGCACATTATTTCCCAATAGCAGCCTGGTAACCAAGGGCAACAGCTTATTATTTACTGACTGATGCCAGGTTTTAGATCTATTTTTCCCCGCAGTGTTAATGCTCATATTTTATGATTGTTTTTAGGTTCCTCGTTAAGATCCACATTAAAACCAGGTAAGGACTCTCTCCAAACGCACTTTGACATGTCATTAAATATGAAAATGTGTTCTTTAATATTGCAGTTACTTTCTTAATTAGCTATGTTATTAATTGTGTCTCGTGGTAGTAGTTTTTTAGGTAAAAAAAATATAGCTGTAAGCAGATATAAATGTTTATTAGTTTGTCAACCATGACTCCTCCTGTGGGCACCCATATACTAAATGGAGGCTGCTGTATAAACATATAATGTATGACAATATAGTAAAACATAGTTGTAATAATGTAAAATATATATTCATAGGAGAACCTATAATTGTAGACAAATACTACACATTATTAAACACGTAAAATGTCCTTATATTTGCTTATAACTACATTATAGTGTGTTATGAACCATTTATTAAATATTCATACGGGGATTATAATCATCCAACCAGAAGAATTCAGTAAAATTAAGGGCATTTTACTAAAAAGTAAAACTAAGTTTAAAAAGTACTATTAATTAACAGTTTTTATTTGGGATTAGCCTTATCTAAGCTCTGATAAGAACACTAAATTTGGATAGTAGTAGTGCTAATTCTCAACTATCAGGTGAAAAAGGTTTATTTTCTGGAGCTCCCCTCCCGCTGTGGTGACCCTAACTCTCCTCCTGAACTTACTCGTACCGTAAGACTGTCTTTATCATCTCTTTCTAATAATTTCTAGCCTATATCAGCATTAGGCTGTCTAAAGGAAGGGTGACTTAAGATCCTCATGCAAAGACTAAGCCTAGTCTTTGGCAACATGCGTGTGACTGATGGAGTGCTCATACTATCCACATCAGCTCCCTCCCCACTGACTCAGCTATGACCACCATCAGCCTCAGGTGGTTATTGTATTCAGAATAACTCCAGGCGATGGTGCCGTGTCAGGATTTGCCTTCTTTTAACTTCAACTCGCTCGTTTTACTCATCAGAAGATGGCTTGTAAGTGAAAACCTGAAAATCAGAAGCAAAATAGCTCTGAAGCTTCCCAGCACAGGCCAGTTCAGTTCTCAGAAAAAGATTCACAGCATCTGTTTTGGTGTTAGTTTTACCAAACCTCGGCTAGGAGCCGGACAGAGGGAGGGGATTGTGGGCAACGGGCTGACGCCACTGAGCCTGATGGGCTTTGGTGAAAGCCAGCTGTGTCCACAGAGGTGAGTCAGGTGTTGTCTGAATCAGACCACCAGCAGGATAAAGGGGGGGAGGGAAATCACTAGGATAGCCTCGTAACAGTCCACTTGTTTCCAGAAAATCTATTGTGTCATCATCGTGAGGCATGTATTTAGCATTCAAAGTTCCCCCTGGGACCATGATGAGAGTCAATGGTGGGAAAAAGATCAGTAAATTGGCTTGAGCTGAGAGGCAGAAACCCCCGCACCATGTTTTAGCTCGCCACGTCTCCGTGGAAACCACTATGCATGTTATTACAGCATGCTGACTTGGCTTTTTAGCATGTTTACAGTAATTTCCCAAGTCAGTTATACTTTTGATAGAGTGGAATAGAGGAACCTTTAAGCGCAGCAAGGAGGGAGACCTCTGAGTTGCCCCCAGATGTCAAGACTTGTAAAAAAAAATAAAATAAAACAAATATAATAAAATAAAACAAACAAACCGAAGATAGTGTGTACTTAACCAGAGGTCAACCCTCAAACGGTCGGTCAGTTGAGGCGGCTGACGAACCAAGTGACCTGGAGCCAAGAGAGCTTTCTACTGCACGCTGCGGGACTCTGGCCAAACATCTGAGGCTCATGGTGTGAGGCTTGGCAATGGCAGATTTGACTCTGGCTATGCATGTGTGTGTGCCGTCCTGTGTCATTTATTTCTAGTAGGTTTAGAGAATCTGAATAGAAAACCAAAAACATTCCCTTTTGTCCATGTTTCCTCATGTTTCAATATGTGTATCCAAAAAGCGTTTCAATTCACATGCAAAGTCAATGAATCCATCCTCAGTTTAGTGGATGAGACAGGGCCTTGCATGATAGCTCGATGGTCTAAACCACTGTTTAGTGGAAAAGGCAGCTGTTTAGGTTTTCCCACACTGACTCAGAAATTTACTCTAGCTCTTGGTTCCCGTAAACCCGCTGGGTATGAGGGGGGAAAAAAAGCGGACCTCTGGACAGGAAAGAGGGGCGAAAAGCAGAAAAATGTTATTCAACAAAATATTTTGTGAGCTCCTTGGTCTCGCAGAATCTCACTGAACAGGGGGATCTTTTAAAAGCTCTGCGTGTTTCGCCAATTTTATGAAATTATTTGTGGCGTTGGCAATTACAAAGGCGCCACTTATTGTTTGCACAGCTGAATGCAGTGAGCCCTGAATTCAGGTTGAGTCAACAACATCAGCAGGTGCTATTTATTGAACATCCTCAGCCATTGTGGGAGGGTTGGATTTAGAACAAAATCTTTCTTTTCTAAAATCCCAACTCACCGAACCCTTTAAACGATACTGCATGACTGAAGGGGCTGTAAGAGGAAACACTGCTGTTGCTGTGAGATCTACATGATTCAAATCAGATGAATTACTGTGGAACTGATCTGAGATATGCATTGTGGTTCCTGGCATATCAGTCCATCTAATTCCTGTTAGCTCTGTGTCATTATCATGTACAGTAGCTTCACTTCCTGCCTCTACCTGCTTGTCTCCCATGTTTTAATGTCACGACGCTACAGAGGATTCACGGCATTACTGTGAAAACTTCCTTCTTCGTTGAGCAATAGCACTTCTGTGTGATTACCAATAATCCAGTAATCATTTCCTGGTAATTCTCTCTCTCTCTCTCTCTCTCTCTCAGTCTCTCTCGCTCTCTCCGCGTATTGCTGTCAATGTCGTCCTTTGTGTGTTTCTTTGAATTATGGGAAGTGTCATGCGTGACCACCCCAGATGAGAATGAACAACAAGCCACAAAAACCCTAAGTGGCAACACTGTTTTTCGCAATTCTTCCTTCAAAAAATGGTCACAAACTCAATTTATGTCTTTTTTTACTTTTGGTATTGGTATAAAATGTATTTATGTATCTTCTGTTGACTGGAAACATTTTAGTAGTAGTAGTAGTAGTAGTACTCTCCCGTGGTATGTGGAGTAATGCCAGCAATTCTCTTAAGAACACTTTGTTCATGAGCATCAGAGGTGCTTGTCTTCTTGCTGGTTTCGCAACTCTACCACAGAGCATTTTTGTAAATTTACAGGGAAGAACACTTGGTTATTATTATTTATTTCTCATTTACCCATTAGTAGGAAGTGACCACACCATGTGAGGGTGGCTGTCATGTGTCAAAAGTTAGCACAGTGGTTAAGAGTTAAAAAAGAATAAAATAGAAATATAAAAGAAAACAAATGACATAAAGGTGCACACAAAATCAGACTTTGCAGAAAATGTGAGACCGTACTTATTTTTATATATCATGCACGGTGCTAATTCTGCACTCTACTACCTCTACAGGGCTGATAAAACCTGTCTCCACCCTTCTGCACTAGACATGGGTGTTTCTTTTTATTTCAATTAGCAGGTCCCTTAAAAATGGATGATTGACTCTTGAGATGAAAACGTGTGAAAGTTGGCAGTGAAATCCAGCGTAACATGCTGGGCACATGCAGCACTAAGCATTCCTCACTGCATTATCGCATGGAGTCTATTTATAGCCAACAGTATCATAACTGTCACAGCTGCCTTCTGGGAAGAGCTAAAAGCAGAACATAGTGCTATTAACCTGTACCTTTCACACCCACAGAATGATCCACAGTGACAATCGGAGCTATTATAGTGAAGTATGTGACCTTTTTACCTAAGTTCATACAACCCGTGTTTTGATACTTATTCTTATTTTACTTATCCAACTAATGCATAGATCAGTGGTGCAAGAAATATTCAAATCAATTACTTAAAAGTAATTAAAAGTAAAAAGGAGTTTTTAAGTGGTTATGAAACAGTCTCAATTTAATACAGATGCCTCTATATGACCTACATAAGCAAACAAGACCAACAGTGAGAAGATTGGCTATTTCTATTAGTTTCTAATAGTTATTCTAAATGCCTGCCACCAGGTCAGGGTTTTGGCTGAAGTCAAGTTGCTTCAGCCGCTAACTGAAGGTCTGTCTCCGGAGCTGCCACCCGTTCTCCTCCCGGTGAGGTAGTCTCCTTGCAGCGGGGAGTGAAACAGAGGGAACATGTAACCTAATATTAGGTGAAACACTACCGTCTTTGTCTACAGGGACCGCCAAAATCAACACAAAATGAAAAGTTCCACAGAGTTGCTTTAAGTATAAGTAGCAATACTACACTATAAAAGTATACCTTTACAAGTCCCACATTTAAAATTGTATTATATTAGAGCCAAAAGGTACTTAAAGATGTAGTCTACAATTCTAATCCAAAACAGTTTTTGTCAAATTCAGTGAATGTCTCCTCACAGGACAAACTAACGCTGTGAGTTACTCGCGCAGGTTTAAAGGAGCACGGCGTGTTTGTTTTGCTGTTGAGTTCAAATATCAACAAGCTTTCTCCAGTATTGTAGACTACACCTTTAAAGTATAAAAAGTAAAAGCACTCATTATGCAGAATGATCTCTACCAGTTTTATATTAGGCAGATGGTATTTGCACCTGGGTGTCAGTAGCCAACAATGCTATTTGCATCCAGGGTGGAATAGCCAATGTGGCTTTTTACACCCAGGTTTATATAGTGTATATAGTCTAAAAATAGTATGTCGAACTTTGCCCCCCACGGGATGCGAACCCAAGCCTCCTGGGTGACGGAGGGGGGGTGTGGTGAGGAGCTGGGTGCAAATAGCCATATAGCCATCACATGCCTATTTGTACCCAGCTGCAAATGGACACTCCGGTTATATTATTATATCAGTGGAACATTACTATTGATGTATTAATATGTAAGCTGTACTTCAATATTGTAGCTGGTCAAGCTGGAGCTAATTTTGACAACTTCATATAGTGTCGGGTAGTTTAATCTGTAATAATACATTATATGTTATGAGCTGATCATATGTTTTGTGTGTAATATCTTTATCTGAAAAGTAACTACTAATTACATTAATGTAGTGGAGTAAAAAGGACAATATTTCCATCTGTAATGTGGTGGAGTAGCAGTATAAAGTATCATAAAGAGGAAGAGCTGTTACTTTCCACCACTGGCATAGATTATTATCCCTCCAAAATGTGTCCAGCAACAGCTGTGGACTGGATCTTTTTAATAGTAGCCTATGTCATTGCCAAGAATGCTTTTTGAATAAATTATTTGATTCCTGATTTGGTGACGTACTTTCTGGCATTGTCTGACGTTGGCCCTGCCAGCAAATGACCAGCAAACTTTTCAACTCCAGGCACCGCTCCAGTATTTACATAGCACCACACTGTGGCCCATTGACGGGGGTCAGTGCCAATTCTGCTCTTCTCAAGGTTAACAAGAGGAGGAGGAGGAGGGGAGGAAAGCTTTCGATGTGACAACAGGAGAGCTGTGATGAACTTGTTTTCGTTCCTTTGCTTTTATTTTCCTGGCAGAAGCCAATGAGACAATAATAGGAATGTCCAGTGCTGTTGTGATAAGTTGCAAATGGAAGAGCACGTGGGTCAGTTGCCAACATTTTAGCCATGTGACAGTGAGCTGGGGCTATTATTGAGACAGAGCCCGGTGGTGGAATTTCAAAATCCTGTCTTTCCAAATCACATATGGCTGATACAATGTGGCAATGACTATTTTGACATTAATGCTAACTTGTGAAAATGAATATAGGAAATGCACACTCTGCGTGTGATTCGGTCAGTCGTGGCGTTGAGAAAGAAGTTAAAGAAAGAAGCAAATGTCACAAACGTCATCAGGAACCCAGCATCCAGTGTGTCATTATTTTCCACCACGAGCCACATTGTGCTAGATGTGGTTGCTAAGCACATGGCACCTCAGCGTTTACTGGAAAGTTGAAGTTCAAATGTTTGACATTATAGTGTGTAAGTCAGCTGATCCACAGTGCACCATATCTCATTTTTAACTTCTACTGTGTGAGAGAGACTCTAAAAAGATAGAAAATTATTCAAGTGTGAAATTGTCTTCTTAACTGTGGAGATTCTAATGGGTTATTTACTTTAGTGTGGAATAGTGTGACATTTTGGGGGAAAATGCTTCTTCGCTTTCTTGCTGAGAGTTAGATGGAAACATTAGTCCCACTCTCATGTCTGTACAGTAATATGTAGCTGGAGCCAGCAGCCGGTTAGCTTAGCTTAGCATAAAGACTGGAAACAGGGGGAAACAGCTAGCCTGGCTCTGTCCAAAAGTAACAAAATCCACCTACCAGCACCTCTAATGCTCACTAATTAACACGTTATGTTTATTTAATCAATAAAGAAATAAAAGCAAAGATTTGTTGTTTTACGGGGGGTTATGCCCCAGATTATTTCTTGAACCAGTTGCCAGGCAACCATTGGAGACCTCAGGAAATTACTGGTACCTACCAAGAAATAGTCCAGCATAAAACACCTCATAAAATGGTCGGTTGTTTTTGTTACCCTTGGACAGAGCTAGGCTAGCAGTTTCCCCCTGTTTCCAGCCTCTGTGCTAAGCTAAGCTAAGCTAAGCTAAGCTAAGCTAAGGCTAAGGCTGTATCTTCATATTTACTGTACAGGCATGAGAGTGGTATCAATCTTCTCATCTGACTCTCTGCAATAAAGTGAATAAGCGTGTCCCCCAAAATGTCGAATTATTCTTTTAATATATTTTACGATGTATGAGTCATGTGCAAACAAGAGGGAAAACTAATTAACACCCTGAAGGAAAAACCATCACGTGCAGGCTTACAATCTGCACCTCTTTGATCTCTGCACTTTCTGACTGAAATCAGTATGTGAGGTCATACCACCATGGTGGTGCGAGCTGCATCTGGAGAATGCACATCTGTCATGTTCCCTGAAACGGGCAGTGTCCTGATCATGATCAACTGCAGCCTCAAACATTCAGATTGCATCATGGCAGATAATATGATTGATCTGACGCTGCCCGCCTATCTCGGCTCGCCTGCCACTGCCGCCACCGTCCGTTTATCAGTATCAAATGCTTGGAGACAAAGGGAGCCAATGACATAATCGGGATCTTCAAAATGGACTTTGATTCCCACAAACCCCAGAAATAGCTGGCTGATGTCATTGGGCAGATGGTAATAAATCTGTCTACACTATAATAGCAGGTTGGCTGAGAGATGCTGTTAACTGAGAACACCTTGTTTAAATGCGCTCAAGCCAGCTGCCAAAGCATACATATGCATTGAGTCTTTGCGCAGAGCACGTACAGGCATGTGCATGCATACAGTATTCACATGCAAATAAAATAATACGCTGGTTATTCATATGCGTCAATGCTCATGAGCACATGCAAACACAGACATGCACACTTCCTCTATAACACAGTAGTAGTAACTTGATCCTAAGCTGTGCCAGTAAGTCTGACATTTCCGGATAGATTTAGTGTGTACGTGCAACACCGGTTTTGTGGTTACTGTCCAGATAAGAGTGCTGATAGCGGTCTGTGATATGTGCCAGACAGAGGACAGGGGTGCTTCAGTGGATCAGAGGGGGTTTACCTGGAAGATGTCTTGTAATTCTAGAGGAGGCAGAGGCTTGATTGCAAGCTTTCCCTCAGTGACTTTTCCCTCATACCCCACATTGTCTAAAACGCCTGACTCAGTCACAGATGTTTGAGCACACTACCCAGGATGCATCAGTCACCTAGAGGAAAGCTTTGATCCCAGCAGTTCCCTCAATCAGTAAATGACTCCATATGTGCGTATGACTGGGCCCTCGATGACCTTGCACGAAATGTCTTCATGGCAGACACAAAGAAGTCATATCAGGGAACTGTAAACTGACTACCAGCCATTGGGGGCGTTGAATAGAGCCTATTGTTGCAGGTGCAGGTGTCTTCCTGTTCAGAGTTCTGCTAGAGTGAGTTACAAGAGCGCCCTTTCATCTTCTCAGCCATCATCTGGGACTGTTTCCTGGTTTTAGATAGCTTCTAATAAAATTGCAGCTGCATCATCAGTCAGTATATGTATGCATTTTTTCTTCTTTTGCAGCTTCGCTCTTTTTGTTTCTCAGACAACCGGCTGCAATAATTCCATTTTTCTGTCTCAGCCTTTCATAGATGTGAAACTCCTACACTTTGAGGTTTGCGACCTCTGCAAACAGCAACTCAGTGTCCCCGAGAGGCCTAACAGGGGGAGCTCCTGTCTTCACAGCCTCTCCTACACATTTCAGATATGTGTTCTGATTACACGCTTCGCACAGAGGAGCTCAATGGGACTCTTTCACTTTGACTCTGACCCTCAAACGCTGCAGCAAGAGTAACAAAAAAAAATCAAAAATCACAATAATAAAACCGTAAGAGCGCTGTAGTAAGCCGGTCCTGGATCAGAGATCAGGAAGGAGCTCTGCAGGCCTCTTTGTCTCTCTCTTTTTTCAAGGCATTTCCTTTTGTCCCCTTCTAGCTGGGCACTCCCTGTAGACAGGAAATTCTTCTGGAGCCGCTCCAAACCACGGCCTCCTTTTCCCTCTTTTTCCCGGCCTTAGCTAGAAATGTTGGAAGGAGGGTACAGTCTGTCCCAACCTTCGACCTGCATGTAAACAAACAATCGGCCTGTTCCAGAAATCGCTCCATCTTATCCAGCTTCCAGCAGTCCTCATCTGAGATTTCTGCGGTGCTACACGCCTATAATTATTAAGATGCACAATAAGCTGCAATCAACACAAGATAATATACTGTACAGGATGCTCCATTAAGGCATGAGATAAATCTTAAAAAACCCCACAGGAAAAAAATTTGCTTCTTTTCACACCACATTAAAAAACTACAATTTCCCAGAATGAGAGCCACCCACAGTTCAATGAATGTGCAGAAAAATCCCACAATACCATTTTCCCGCTGGGACAAACAACCTTCTGTCTCGTTCACACAGTTTCCTCCGAAGGCCCTGCATCAGCAAGTTCACTCCCAAAAATATTGTAGCTACACAAGGAAAAAGTTGATCCTTCTTTCCCGTAAATCTAATTGATGTGGCACTCAGACAGCGTCCATCTCTCGGCTCGATTCTATTCAGTCAAATTCAATTCCTCGCACTGATTACACTGAGGAATAAATTCTTAGATTTAAACTTAAGGTGGCTGCATCATTTCTCAGCTGTAATCCAAGAATGCCAGTAACTGTCATTTAGCATGTTGTCTACCTGTTAAATCATTTCCAGGACCTTATATTAGCTATTGTTTATAACTGGGTCATAAATCCGAGCACGCTGCTGTTTCAACCAGGAGGATTGCAACTGGAGATGAGATGGAACTTGTTTGTTCTCACGCTGATTATTTCCTTAACACTCTCGATCTAGGTCACTATGTCACCTGGTTGGATTTTAACAGGAAGAACTGCAGCAGTTAAGGAGAGTAATAGCTTTTCGGGAAATTGCATTTGATATGAAGAGAGGTTAGGGATGTCTCAAAGGTTATCAGCTCACTAAAAAATGAACATGCAAACAGCAGCTGCCCAGTTTTTCACCTTTCAAATGTTCAGATGTAAGATTCAGTCGCATTATTTCAAATAAAAACTAAAGTGCAGCCACAAATCTTCTTTTTCTTTTCAGCGCCAGCTAGTTTTAATTAGATGTTTTGCAGGATTTTGCATGCGGGCAATTTTCAAACTTACACAACTGCATGTTTGTGGGAAAGTACTTTGAACTAAATCAGTAAATCATATATTCCGCATCCCGGCAGTATTTTACTCTGCACTGAAGCACAAGGCAAACTTTTACTGCCTTTCGCTATCACTGTTATAATCCCACTCTCAGCGGCATGCTTACGACAGCGCCAAGATGCTGTGATGTACTGCAAATAGGGTGTTTGCATGGTTATATGTGAGTGCGTCAGGCAGAGAGCGAGAGAGAGATACAGGGAGAGAGATAGTGGGGGGGGGAAGAGACTTTGTTGTGGCTGTTTTTTTAACTCCCTTTCTCAGAAATCCTGCCCCGAAGATGAATTCAGTGTCCCTCTGCAGAGCAAGAGATTCCTGAAGTGATTTGAGCAGGATTTGTTCTGCCAGTAAAGCAACAATGCATCTGTCAACACGGCACATGAACTGTACATGCACCTAAAACACAGCACCCCAAAAGATGTTTGAGTAGGAGCTGCACTTGGCTCCAGTCTGTCTGTGCGTGATGCTTTATTTTTGCATAAACGTGACAGTAAAGTTACAGGAGATCTGATGGGATGCTGTTTTCATAATCGCCTTTGACAGATCGTCTTCTTGTTATTGTCCAAGAGCAGTGATGACTCACGTGATTGACAGCTTTTAGCTGCAGAATTTCAACTTCAAAGCACACACCCTCCTTAGATTAACTTGGTAATTGTATGCAAAACTGAAAAACCGAGAAACCTGTTGAAGCAAATTCTGTGCAGATGTGAGCTGGTTTGCGAGAAAATGCCCACCAGGCTGTGTTGCATTTAAGTTTGCGTGACAGTGTTTGTGTGCACACGGCCGCCTGTGTGTAACATTCTTTGCCTGCATGAGCCCATACGAGAAAGGGCCCTTCTCATGCCAGCTGAGGTCAGGTCCGGACACCGTGGGGTGCACCCTTCTCCCACCGCGGTGGGCTGAGAGGCAGGGGGAGGCCTCCAGCGCTTCTGGGAAACAGTCTGGGCCTAATTGGAGACTGACTGGTCTCACATGTCTCCACTTACTGGAGGAGACGGAGGATCCCGCTGCCTGGCCTATGAGAGCTGCTGTAGGCCCAGGCCTTTCCCACTTCATCAGCATAACCACAGAGGAGTGAATTCACCAAGCAGGCCTGACATGACAGCATGACTGAGTGGTGCGGTCTGGGGTATTTCAGTGCAGTGAGGTCAGGTAGGTTACACTGAGCTGTGCCACTTCATATTGTGTTTTTCAGAAGAATATTTGACCGTGATTAATCCCTCTTGGTACAGTTTGTTCCAAAGATCTCCTTTCTGTGCAGTACGTGCACCCTCCTACTATTGTTCCCTCTTAACTCATTTCGGGTCAAGAGTGATGAAAGCTCCCCTCCTACTGTACAGTATATCACATTCCCCTTCTCACGCACACACACACCTCACAAAAAAAACACTGTCTTTTCATATGCCTGCTTAATCCTCGCTGCAGTGAGAAATACGAGAAGTGAAGAACAGCGCAGATGGTGAAAAACAAAGACTTCCCTGCTGCTGCTGCTGCTGCTTCACCACCACCACACATTCTCAAACTTTTTTTCTCAGCTTTTTTTTTTCTCTTGCCGTGGCAACGTGCCTCTCATTTCCCATCAGTCACGGTCACCTCCTTGGCCCTGCTCTGTAATTCTCAAAAACGTCATTATCATCCTGTTTTACAGCAGCGGTGCAAAAATATTGTTTGACTGCAGTTATGCAAAAATGATTTCGGGCAATTTCCCCATCCACCTCGTTTTTTTTCAACAAAACTATTCATTTGATATCAAAATGCACCGATGCAAAGCAAGAATGTTGCTTTGCACACGTTTTGCTATTATGTCTTTTCGATGCACATCTGGAACAAATTGTTTCATAATTTGTACCCATGTTACCCCAAAACGCTGCAGGCTATGGCCCAGAGGAAAATATCACACAAATAAGCACCTATTCATTTAGCCCTGAATTTTGGTATAATTTGGTTTTGCTGAAAAAATAAGCTGATTTTAATCAAAGCACTTGTGAAAGCAACTCTCCTTGGTTTTCTTGCCTTTTGCTGCTCAGATAAACATGTCTCAACTTGAATAAACTCAGGTATTCAGAAGGCTTTAAACCGCAAGACAGAACTGTAGGTTTTACTTCATCACTGTACTGTAGAACTACCCGCTCCACATTACCCAGGGGCCTCTGCAACGCTACAACTACGATGAATGTGTCACTACAATTTAGCATTTACTGTGAATGTTCAGCTGGGACTGAAGCTGACACTAAAAGTGCTTTCGTAGCTGAAACGTTTCCCCAAACTGTGTTGAATGACCTCCTCTGTGCAAACTGCTCAACATTTAGTTAAATGTAGGAATGAAAACCGCATCTGGGTCAAGTCAAATGGCACAATAACACTTTCTCAACTTTTTACCACAAAGACTTTTTGGCAGCTGCTGCAACCCGGTTGTCCGTCCCTTGTTCATATTGTAATGTTAAAACAATGAGTGCTTTTGTGTGTTTTTCAATGAGGTATTTATTCTTTTTCATGGTACTCCAGGGTGACAGTAGGAGTACACAACCACAGTTCTGCACAAGGTGAGATTAAGGTCATTTCTTTATCATAAAATTGTTTAATAAAACCCATGATATCTGAGTCAGGCTCTGCGAACAGAAATCCAAAGATGCATGTGAATATGTATTTTCAACTGTATTTTACTCCTCGTGCCCTGCTGTTTCCTGCATGCCCGTTCCATTGAGAAAGTCATTTCTATTGATTGCTTTTCCAGGCATCATTTAATATGATACATATTCACTTGTAAATATCGACCTCTCCCTGCTGCCCCGACATTTGTGCCATAAATACTTTAAAAGCAAGCTTGTGAAAAGATATGAAATGTTATGGAGCTGTAAATAAAGTCTGGATTTAAACAGTAACAGGAGATTGGGGGGTTTTTTTTATAGAGAGAAGATGTGGTTGGAGTAATGAGAACTTTGGAAGTTGTGTGCTTGGTCAAAACAGAGAAAGAATGATTCAGTTTAAAGGCTGCCCTCAAGTGGAAGTAGTATTCAGTATTCATGGACATACAGCAGGTCTGCCTCACTTGACCCATAATTTAATTAGTAAGTGATTTTTCAAGACTGTAATTCAACTGTAATTAATAAGTAGCATAAAAATCCACATCCAACGTCCTTCTTTGCAGCAGTATGCCTCAACTGTCCTTATCACATACTGCCACCTGCTGGAGTTATTTTACTACTGTGACATGAACTTGTGTTGACAAGCAGTTGTGTGAAAGACATTCTCAGCCAGCCAACGTTGTGACAAATCAGTCTTTATTTCAGCTTGATTAAATGGTAATGATAGAAACCTCAAATCAAACATTACTGAACAGAATAACAAAAGAAAAAATGGCACAACTAATAAGAAACAAAATGAAGACAAAAATACCCACTATACACTTAAGTATGTACAACTTTGATAAATAAACCAATACTGTCTAGAATTATGATTGTTTTGCAGGTTTCCTTATTTTCTCTAGGATTAGTGCGCTGAGAGGAGCGGAGAGGAAGAGAGGAAGAGAACCAGGAAACTGAGCAGGCAGGGAGTTGAGGATGATGACCAGCAGGCACAGATGAGAGGAGAGACGACTGTAGACGAGAGTAGAAAAGAAGCCTGATGCACAACTCGGGCTGTGTTTGCAAAACTGTACCTCAACGCAGTTTTTGCGATTTGACAGGATGACATGTCACCGCCGCAGCGTGACCAATCAGCCATCCTGCCCTCCATCCTTCGCTTCACCACGGTACATTCCTCATACAACTAGTAGTTTTGCATCGTTTCACATCACACTTTGGATCCTGAGACGCGGGACAGCCCATTCTTTTCCAGGCATAGCTTCACCGAACCACACATTTATTTGTGCTGCTTTAAAGCCTCTATAACAATATGTCATATATTATGTCTTATACATAAACAACCCCAAGCACAGTACTGTACAATGATCAGTGAGGTTGGGCTGAAGGCTGGAAATAAAATGTGATTTGTTTTACCATTAAATAGGTAACCCTCTACAAAGAAAAATTGTGTTAATGGCAGGAAAGAAAGATTAAATGTTGTTCGACTGGGAGAAGAAAACTGTGTGAATTACTGTCGCTAACCAGCAGCTTTTCTCATTACATTTCATCTAGAGCGCCAGGCACTGTGCAGCAGTAAAGTAACTAACAATCAAATTGCTTTTTGTATGATACAGTAATAGAAAGTGGTCTTGTGTTTGAGACAAAGTGAGAGCAAGAGAAAAATGTATGGGGAGAGAAATTAAAAAAACAAGGGGGCCATAATCCCCAGGATGCATCTCCAGGACCTTCAGGAAATGAACAGTGAGAGCCAGATCCAACACTGAGACCCTGTCCGGACAAGCAGACACCCTCATGTGCAGCAGTACGCCCCCACGCTGCAGCTTCACATTAAAAAAAATCCAAAACAGTTCAGTCTGGGACACAGATGAGGCTTTCATTCGTCACATGGCTGTCGTGTTGTGAACAGGATCCACGTCAACGGCGACATGGAAAGTTTCAGAACATCGTAACAATCTCCTGAGTGGCAACTTTTTTTTTTTTTTAAACAGAGAAGTTTTTGTTTTCTATTTTTTTTTCTATAAAATCACTAACAGTTGGCAAATCAGACCCTCCCTCCCACACCCGCCCCCCTCTGCTGCAGTTTCTGTTGCAAGGCCTTGTTTTTTTGTTTTTTTTACAAAAGCAAACAAACAAAAAAGACTCGAGAGGAATCGACAGTAAAAGCTGTAAAAATAGACACGTATTACCCTTACATATTAAAGCACATCAGAAAAGATATTTACTTTTCTTTCAGAACGCGAGGAATATTTTGGTTGGGGTGCCACACTCGGTCAGACCTGCTGAGTTTAAACGATGTGTGCTACAGAGGGACTGCATGAGTGTATGCATGTTGTGAATGTGTGCAATGTGTATGGGAATTCAGTTTTTTCAAAGGGGATTTTGCTGAGTTACACAGCGAGATTCCTGTTCGGCCTCATAGACAGAGAGCACACACAAAGCTGAGAGAGAAAGACAGACATTCAGACAGGAGGTTAGAGGAGGCTTTGGCCTCGACTCTTATCTAGAAACCCCAGCATGCTTCCTGTTTTTCTGGCCTGTAGAGTCCCAAAGCCAGACCTAGTATGTATCCTAGAGAAATCCCCATGGAGACGTCTGAGGCAGACCTCAACCGTGGCCTCTGCCCTGGCCCAGACAGACAGGGCAGATACCTGGACCCCCTGCTCTGTCAAGTGCAACGTCGGGAGCGCCAAGCATCTCTAGTGCCTCTTCATGGACGACACCTTCTTCTTCCTGGCTGCCAGCATCTCGTAAAAGGGGTCCCTGCTGATGGCGGCTCTGTGGGCACAGATGCAGAGGAAGCATAATGGCATAAGCGTGCAAATTGCTGCACTCATACGGTACTGTAATGTTGCGGTGCATTTGCATGTAAGTAGGGCTCATTTTTTCGGTTCTTACTTCAAAAATTCTTAGAATTTATGTGTGTATGTGTGTGTTAAAAAGTAATTTGCAATGCCAACCCTGTGGTTTAACAATTTCTTTTTACTGCTCAGGAACTGCTCAGCATAATCAGCTCTTGTGTTGTGAATTCTATCACCGGGAAATGTTCTTAACTGTGCTGATAACAAGAGGCCCTCATTTACCGTACACTACAGTGATTGGCATCTGCAGCAGGAAACAACTTGTGGAAGTGTTGGGACATCATGAAAATCAGTTTAAAACAATCTGCTCCGATTGAAAACATTCTGGTATTTTTGGCCAAAAGACAGTAAAAACCTACACCAGTGGTTTTCAGAGGTTTTGTTCAAACTGACATGGAACACTTTTTTTAGATTCACATTTTTAGATTCAGTTTGACTTTCATCATTATTTGCAACGAAACGTCCATAAATCCGCTTAGATATCACAGAAAAAAAAGACCCTTCTTATGACTCCAAAGAAATGAGAATCATCATGTTTTAAAGCAGCTCAATGGGACTTTCATTTTGTGTTAATTTTGGCGGTCCCTGTGGACAACGGCGGTAGTGTTTCACCTAACTTTAGGTTACATGTTGCCTCCGCTTCACTCCCCACTGCAAGAAGACTACTTCTCTGGGAGAAGAGCGGGCGGCAGCTCCGGAGACGCACCTTCAGTTAGCGGCTGAAGCAACTGGAATTCAGCCAGAGCAAACCCCAGCGCTGTTTCGTCTGATGTCACGGAAAAATCCGACCCGATGGCAGACATTAAGAATAACTATTGGAAACTAATAGAAATAGCCAATCTTCTCACTGTTGGTCTCGTTTTGCTTATGTAGGTCATATAGAGGCATCGGTATTAAATTGAGACCGTTTCATAACCACTTAAAAACTCCAAAGAGTACTTTTAAGTAATCCAGTGATAGTTATCTGTACATTCATGAGTACATTAGATGCCAACAGCACGATATACTTTTAATGGTGCCAATTTGCCAAAATTTAAACAAATATAGAAGTGAAGGAAAAACATTTACTTGATGCTGTTCATCCATTCTTCTTTTTCCTCAGCAGTGGGGGCGGAGATACGGTAGAAGGTGTGGTTGCCCTCCACGACGCGTCCGTCAGCCTCGGTCTTGCACGCTTTTATCACCTGGTCCTTGTTGTCAGGAATGAAAAGCTCAAAGCAGTTCTGTAGAAGTGAAGTGGATGTAGGTCAGAAATGATAAAAAGTATAATGCCTTTAAAACAAATTAAAAAAAATAACTGCTTTGCCCTGCTCTGACAGTGTGTAATCACAGAATGAACCAGTAGAAGGAGCTGCACTTACAGGCTTCTTATCCTCCACCTCCTTGATGCTCAGGTTCTCCAGTGGGATGATTCCTCTGGGCTCTTTGTCCTGGACAAATATAAAGTATGTGAATGAGAGAGCGCTGCACACAGGGAACAACAGGAAAAGAGCCAGCAGCTTCTTCACTGTGACTGAGAAACTAAGCTGTACTCACTGTGGTGTACTCAAAGTAGTACAGACAGTTGTCTGTGAGGATGAACCACCTCCTCTTCCAGGTTTTAACTCGTCCCCCTGTGGAGCAAACAGCCAGCGTCAGAAAGGCTCAGCAAAGAGAGAAAGAGAGAGAAACGAGCACCGAAGCACCGGGTCGAGCAGCAGACAGGCAGACAGATGTATGGGCAGACAGACAGATGACGGCTCCAGAGGACATCCCACTATTCACCCCGATCCACCATCGCATCATGCGCTCACCATCACCACAACTGCATAGCCTTCAGCTCTCTGGCTACTTTTCTTGACTTTGTAACCATTTTTTCCTTTTCACTTTTTATCTGTTGATTTAAGGACTTTTAGCTTTTTTCACACCTAAATTATAATAACAGGTACTGGCCACTTAACAGCTGAATCCCAGATAGTTGATAACTGCCATATTAAGGCTAATTGGAGTCGATGTGAAGATGCGATACGATAAAGCTACATGTCTCCATAAATGTCCATTGGTGTGTCTGGAAACTCTCCTCACTTGCTGACTCAGAGGAATAAGTCTGGAAAGCCAGGATCAATACACAGGACACAGATCTATGTGCTTTGCACTCACTGAACTACCACCCAAATGAAGTCACTAGAAGACAGTTATAAATGTGGAACCCACTCCAATGATTGTATGAGGGCTAGATGTGGAAAGTAAGGAGCGACTGAGGATTAAGTTCCCTTTCACGCCCAGTGGAGGCTCTCCGGTTAACTCTGCGCCCGCTGATCTGTAGCTGACCTCTGACCCCCATTGTCACCCATACTTCCTGCGAGGGGAAACCTGATCACTGTGGCAGATGGCAGTCTTGCTCTGGGAGGATGGGATGCCAACAAACTGAGGAGGGCAGGAAGCTCAGCGCCTGGAGCTATGCTCGGCTTCTCTACAGGCATCTCAGACTTGAATTTCCTGTTTTGGCTTTGTTAAGTGACTTCGCAGCTATATTAGAGCAGTGTCCAGTGAGTGAGGGGACGAGCTTTCTTTCTAAACATGACATAAAGACCTAAGCTTTGTCTAGACTAGGCTATCCCACCACCAATGTTAGTAAAAAGCTGCATCGAGAAACCCATCTACCAGGATAGAGGAGGCTTTGAGGATGTTTATATACAGACATGTAGAACACACTTGTATTATCATATAGCAGCATTGGGACTGTATATGATCTCCCATCATATCACAAACATCATGATAGGTCAAACACTTCTGTCTATGCTTGTTATAATCTACAGACGCCACCAACACGCTTCACTCGACAGACAGAGATGGAGAGCCCCCTCGCCACATCTCGACTCGTCAGCGTGTTGCGACAGAAAAGCAGACAAACAGAAAACACAGACGCGATGGCAGAATCACACAGCTGACGGCCTGAGAGTTGATTGGGTTGGTTGGAGGTTGCGATTGGTTTCGTGGTCATGTCAGTTCCTGTCGCTCCAAGAAAGACAGATGACCTCCTCCCGTGCAAGAATGTCTGGGACGAGGTGGGACGTCGTCCCAGCAGATTGTTGCAGAGGTGTGTGGACGGTGCTAGGCCGGAGTGGAGCTGAGTGGAGGGAGGCACCCATGCAAGACGGGACTGTGGGAGGCTGGGCGAGTAGAGGTTAAGAGGGAACAGGTTTTCTTGCAAATCACATCCAGTTGTTGATAGTTTTAGGATTCCTTTGGAAATGATTTATCTCACCGGAATAAATTAGCAACTGGCTCTTTTTTTTTCTTTTGGTGCAAAAAAGTACCACCTTATTTTGAAATTAATAGGAAAGATGCTTTAATTACAAGAATGCACAATCAAACTACTAACCATGTGCACTTTAAGTAAATATTAAGCATGCATGAATCATTTGAGCCATGCCTGCATCCCTTTCTGCACACTTCTCTGCCCACGCTTCTCTCCCACAGTTTGGTCCAGTCCGGTCCAGCACCACACCGGGCCGCAGCCACACTGTTACCCTTCAGATCCATTTACAGCATAAGATAAGGAGAGCGGAGCCACATTGTTGAAAAGGTGCACTATTCCCTTTCCATGCAACCAGAGACCAAAAAACAATAAGCCAATGGGTGAATGGGTTCATGATCAATTTGGAGAGTCAAGCAAAAGTCTTTTGTTGTGCTCGCTGCATGGAAAAAAGGGATAATGCAGCTTCGANNAAAAAAACAGAGATCAAAGAGAGTGACCACCACAGCATACAGAGAAAAGAGGGTCAGACTGCTCAGTAGAGTGGTCACAAAGCATCAGCTCCCCGAGCCGAGCCTGCAGGGTGGCAAACCAACCCGGCGACCGCCCGGCAACCACCCACAGAGATAAAAGAGTGTGGACAAACCACCAGCTCAATGAGAGACTGAACAGACAAACATCTGAAGATCAAATGAGTCAATGGAGAGACAAGAAATCAAAAACGACAAATCTACAGACAAAAAAAAAAAANNAAAAAAAACCCTGTGTGAACGTATAAAAAAATGAGGAAGAGAACAAAAGCATGGCGGACCACCAAAAGCACCTGAGAGCTGAGAGATGGACTAGCGTTTGGGAAGAGCAGGTGTACATACCTCCTGAGGAAAGACAACAGCCAAAATCATGGGAACAAACAAACGAAGAGGAAAAGAAAACAAAAAAAATCAAATTAAATGATAAGGAATTATTGCACCACAGTCCTGTTAATCTTGTTCCAGGGAGGGTTTGATGCACTGCTTTACAGCTTTAATTTTTAATTTTAGATTAGAGGACTGTATTTTCTAATGACGGTCAACAGATTCTACACATCTGCTGTTATTATATCAGTCCACAAGAGGGAGTTCTACTCAATGTCACAGCTACTGTAAAGCACTACATTAAATATCGCCTCCACTTGGGTCCATTTCTGTTATATCCAGTAATTTACCTTCCACCCCAATTGTTTTACTCAAATCTGCCAATTTGGGATAATTGCAGAAAGAGTAATTCTTCATTCCCTTGGTGTAGTCAGTTGTAAAGATTCACAGCGATTGGAAGAATCAATTTCACTTCACACATTCATGCTTTGTCTTTTCCAATTAAATTCATTGTGAATCTGTACAACAGAGATAGATCTCAGAAGAAACAGAGGATGAAGAGTTCAGGGGTCCAGGGTTGTGCTTTTCTGCTTGTAGAGTATTTGTGACCAGTATAAGTACCAGCTGACATCCTGTGAAACATTTGTAATGCTACAGGTGTGCGTGTGTGTACATTTGAGTGTGTCCTAACATATGTTAAAGTCAGAAATAAGGAAAAGGTAAGGACAAAAAGGCCCTTAAAATGTCACAAAACACTGGTACAATTTAATTAGGGTGAAATAAATGATAAAAAACATCAAGACACACCCTTTATTATTAAGTGACTCTAAGGCCTGCTGAGAGTTTCTACAATGGGACAAAGTATGCACTTCAAATCTCCAATAAAATTACCCCAGAAGACCAAAATGTCCACTGAAAAAGCAAAAAAAACATCTGATCAAGGGAGAAAAATGCCCTCTCAAATAAAACACGTCTAACTTTGTGTATGTACAGTATGTGTATGTGCATTCACTTGATTTACAAGCTATAAAAGTCAGTATTTGTGCATGTCAGTATATGAATATTCTCTATCTTAAATAATTCAAAGACCTCCACATGTGGTGGTCTGATCTCAAGGCCACATTCATAATACATTAACGCGGGGAGAGATGTCTTCAGATGTCTTAGGTCGAGTGTGTACACACCTATCCACACATGCTCACAGACACCTTGACGCACTCACACATGCGCATACACACACAGGTCATTGACCTCAGGGGAGAGATTGGTTATCACTTTATGGAGGCAGATTTTCAGCCTTGAGATAATCTTCCAATATGTGCTTCTATGAAAAACACAACACAAACTAATTAAATCGGCCCAGCCACACTGATGAGAGCATCATTATTTTGGTTAATTCATCATGTGCTCAAGTAACTGTGTGCATGTATTTCCAGTGTCACTCACCCAGTTTTAGCAGCCAGCCCTCTCTGTCTGGGTTGAAGAAAGTGTGTGTGAGGTCATTGCCGTCATCCTCTGGGATTTTGAAAGGCTCATTCTTGATGCTCTCATACAGATTCTACAATAAAGAAAGTTAACCATGAATATAGTGCAGGTTTGGGATTAGACAAAGGAACAGGGACACAGAAATCAGTCATGAGGAGGGGAATAACAGGAGCATAGATAGTTTTCAAGCCATACTGACCCTGAGCAGGTCTTCAGGCAAGTCTCCTCCATCGTTGATTCCTCTGTTCATGGAGATGAATCGTTCCACAGTAGGCTTGTCCTTCACATTCGGGTTGTGGAGGCTGGTGTTTAGCATGATGATGGCAAATGACAGGATGTAACAGGTGTCTGTAAACACACACACACAAGAGTGATCACACCATAAGAGAGGGATGAGCTGTATGAGAAAGCAAAAGGCTGCTGTTTACCATAAAACTGCTGCCAGTGTTTAATGTCGTGTTTAAATATGAATGTAAATTAGCTGAGCTGAAAGGATTGCACTTAGGGGACCACAGTCAGACAGAGAGGAACAGTTAGGCGAAGCTTCGTTAGCGAGGAGAGTGGGTGGGAGCGAAAGGCTGCGCGTGGGCAGCTAAGTATGCATGTGTGTTTCCTGACGTGCTCTCTGGTGTGTGTGTGTTTGCTAAAAGACAACGTGGCCAGCACACGGCTGACACAGCAGCACTTTATCTGGCCCGTTAGGCTGTTGAGAAGTTCCATGCATTATTCACATCCATCTGCAACCATGTTAGAGGCAGTCTGCTGTCTGCTATGGGCATTATTTCCCAAAAGCCAGACACTCTTCCGTAACACAGCTCACCTCAGCAGACTTTGTGTCTGCTAAATAAAGCAGTTTAGGTACGAGTTCTATTGACATGCCATTTGATGTAAGTGTTTGAGGGGGACCAAAGTTTATCCAGTATAGTCACTTAAAAATTAAGAAATTGAGAGTGAATATTGCAGACAAAAATGGCTGTATTTTAGACTTGATCGATAAAATTAAACCCTAAACGCAGTTCCCATTTGTATTTGCAATCCTTCCATGTAGACTCAAGATAAACTAAAGTCATTTTGTTCTTTGTTTCACTGCTCACACATTTACAGCTCTGGCTTCTGATGAAAACACCAAAAGTCAGGCTGTATGGCATGACGGCGCTACCTGTGGACTGGAAAACACCAGGGTTGCATTGGCAGTAGCGCTGAGCGAAGGCCTCCATCATGCGGTCGATCTTCTGAGCTTCTCCCGGTAGCCGAAAACTCCACAGGAACTGTCTGTCAGGGGACACGGCTGAGAAGTCAGCAACAGACTCACTTCCACTGTGAAAAAGCTAAATGAGCTCTCTCACGGCACAAGACTGAAACTGACAGCTGCATCTTCACACATTGCAAATAAGGTGAATCTTATAAATGGACTGTATCACACATGATTTACATAAAAAGGGGGGCAAAGCTATGAGGAACTAGTCAAGACCTTGGTGAGTATGTAGCAGACCTGAGGATGCAAGTTCCTGGGGAGAGGCTGTCTTACCTTAGGGCCTGAACCAGGTTGAGGTCTGTGAACTCATGAAGCTCCACAAAGGCATGGAGGACTTGGATATTGAAATCATCTCTAGAGGAGACAAAAAGTGGCATTTTTTTTTACTGGTAAACATTTTAAAAGTGCTATTCTGCATAACCAAGACAAAATAAATATACAAAAGATTAGGACTGCATCGATTAATCACTATTTTCTCAAATTATTGACTAATTGTTTGGTCTATACAATGTCAGAAAATAGTGAATAATGCCCATCAGACTTTCCTAAAGCTCAAAATTACTAAAATTAATTTCTACTTTTGTCTGACCCCAGTCCAAAACCCAAAGATATTCAATTTCCTATAATGTAAGACAAAGAAAAGAAGCAAATCCTCACAATGAGAGGGTGGAACCAGGGAATGTTTGGTATTTTTGCTTCAAGGAGTATTCCACCAATTTAGCATTGCACTCTTATAACACTGTCGGACTCACAATGGACAAGACCTGCTTCATTGGAAAAGCAGACCCCATCAGGAACGTTTCTGAGGACTCAGCTCAGGATGTGATCTGGCTCACATGGTCTTAAGAGGTCTCTGACACGCACCATACTTCTACAAACCCAATAGACGAGGAAAAACATCCCCCACCTCCATTCCATTTATCATCTAATCTCAATCATGACATCATTCCTGACCTTCATGCCCTTCAGAGTAAATAATCTGGCCTGTGGGCTCATGGGAAGGCTCTAAGGAGCACTGAGTCATATCCAGTCACAACCAGTCCCAGTGGACGAGTGACCAATCGTATCTTAAGGCCCCCGTGCTGCTCCGGCCCCTCCTTACAGAATCAAAAACACTTGGAGAGCTTGATAACAATCAAACTGAGAGCCTCCATCAACAGCCTGAGCTCCATTTCCTGGTTTGATCTCACAGACCACTCCCTGACTGTAACACTGCCTGCCATGTAGTCCCTGAGCAGTACATACCATACATCAGGCCCATTACTATTCCCTGCATTATGTGTTCACTCTAACAAGGATGGTCTGAGGATGGTTGGAAGGATGGTGCAAACACGTGCATTCCCGAGTTGTGAGTCTCTTGACCGTGTTACTTATGAATGAGTAAGATAATCAAAGACAGATGGAGGCTATTGAGTAACGGACATCGTCCTGAGAGGATGATCTAAATGTGGGACCGATAAACTGTGTTTGGGAAAGGATGGGTGTGTGCCTGACCGAGAGGAAACACAGCAATACGGAAAATATGCGCTCGCTATTCGATGCTTTTATCAACCACATGGATTGGGTGTTGGTGAATGATGATGGAGAGTATGAGAGGGAGATGGTTAGATAGAGGAAAAAACAGTAAGTGGATCTTCGTCCTGACCTCTCTCCGAGGTAATCTCCAATAGCTGTTTTGTTGAGGCCCTCGCCCTTGTAGAGGAATTGAGCAATATCGTCGCTGGTATTCTTCAGCAAGTCATTCTCAATGAGGAACTGGATCCCCTAAGAAAGAGACAGGGCCCCAGGTTACATCCTGCTTATGAGAACATGTGGGACAAATCACATCTCTGAAGAAACACAACAGTTACTTCCACTTACCTTTTTGGGGTCCATGTTAAATTTCTTTCGGCCCATGGCCACCTGTTTATTCCTCTGCATATTTTTCCTGGAACATCAGAGTGTAAGTTGTTGTTAGTTTGTACTTGATGAGAACATTAAGAATATACAGTATAAACAATTAAATAAAAAATAAACAAACCGATTATTTTCTTGATTAATGGATAAAGCAGTTGGTCCATAAAATGTCAGAAAATGGTAAAAAAAAAAAAATAGCAGTCACATTTTCCTAACTCAAGGTGATGTCTTCAAATAGCTTGTTTAGTCCAAAACCCAAACATATTAAATTCAATATCACAGAACCCTAGGGAAACTGTTTGAGATGCTTGAATGAGTGATTTTTGGCATTTTGCTTGATAAAAAACTTCAACATCATTGCTCTATCGTGCATACATTTAGATTTTTTTTAGATATGACTCACAAATCAAACTGCACGCAAATCCAACAAATTGATGGTCCATCATTCTACTTATTTGACAAGGCCCGGGCCATTACAATAAATGTATTCACTTAATTTCCTGAAAGTATCTTTCCCATTAACATTTTCCATTTGTTTGGCAGAGGCCGGCCTTTCCTCCCCCTCGACCATGATGACAAAGCATTGATAAAGCGTTTAACATCATGCATATGGGAACGTCTCATTTCTCAGGCCTTGAGTTATTCAGGGGTCAAAGTGCACTCCAAGTGTCCCCCGTCACCATAGTTACACCTCCATCCCCAGCCGGTGAGAGGTCACCACTTCTTCCCACTGATTCACTCACACCAGCATTCCTTTGGCTTTTGTCTGCCAAAGTCCAACGCTCGACTAAACAGATGCTGCACAGCGCAGACTATTACGTACTTTCTTCAATAAATGGATCGCAGGAAACTTTGATCACAAGAAGGTGCTATAAACCTTAATGGGTTTTAGATCAAGAAGAGAGTGCTTTAGATTTATTTGGTAGCTGATGGGATCCCTATCCACTTGAGTAGACCAAACACGAGCACTCCCTCCCCTGGGACCATCCATTGTCTGCTTCTGCCCGTACACCCACTGCATTATTCAATGGGGCCTCCCATCATGGGGGTGTGCCTGATGAAACATTTAAACTGCCTTAAAAGCATAGCCAATTTGAGGAGCATATTTGGTGTGATGGGTTGGCCCAACTTGGCCATCAAACATTAATAATTGACAGCTTCATTTGCTAAGTTAATAGAAAGCAAACAGCCAGCCAATTTAGGCAAAACAGAGAGGGAAGTATGTACGTGCAGGGGAGAGGGGTCGGGTCCCTTTTTTCTTACCTCTCCTCAGTGGAACCCAGGTTCTCGATCTCACTTGTCACTTCTGCTATCTCATCCTTCAGCCGCTGCAGAAAAAGACAGAGATGTTAGTCTTAAAATGTCACGCGCATGACGTGAGAATGAATTCATCATCTGTCCACTAATTTCCCTGACACCAAGAGGCGTGCAAGGGTGTGACCAATGCAAACAACATGCAAAGTATTTGTATAAAAACACACAAGGGCTATATTAAACAGTGCCGAAGGAGAGGCTCATCATCTCTGAATCACCTCTGTTTGTCTGTAAGCCAGGTGGCCTTTTATCACATACAGTAAATACTCACATCAGAGCCATCAGCTCAACAAAGAGAGCAGAGTCACGTCTTGGGCTCCTGATGAGCTGAAACATCACACACTGCTGCACACCCAGCTCTCCTCAGTACCCTTAAACTAAAAACTGATAGTAACTGTCTATATCTTCTAGCGGCGAATGTGTTTGCGTTTGTGTGCTCTCCTAAACAATCCTCTCATTCTGAATTTGATTAGGCAGAGAACATTCGGGGATAACCCCAATACAAATGGAGCAAGAAAGCGTAAAAGTGGATTATATTTTGTGTGGCGTTTTAGTGATTAATGGCTTTAGAGGCAGATTTAGTCGATCAGGCCAGGCCCGCTGGTGCCAGACTGGCGCAGTAAGGGCATTGCAGAGGGTAGAGGATGGAGAGGGTGACGTCAGCCTGATGAAAGTGTGGAATAATAGATGCATAAGAGAAGACCTTACTATTGATCATGAGAGGCTTCAACACTTCACGTAAAAGTTACAATCATGGAGGCTCTTCATTCATATCCAGCTGCAGAGTTAGTGTATCATTTCTCATGCATAATACCAACTCACTATAGGCCAAACCACAAAGGGAACATCTGTGTTTTCAAGGCCTACGCAATCACAACACATTCCTCAGATGCTTGCCTCCGCAAACAAAGGCTGTGCTCAGACAGGAAAGCGGCTGGTTGTGGTGGGGGGACCTTGACATGCAGGACCAGCAGAGGAGGGTGTGGGAGTCGAGGAGGAGGAGAAGGGTCAGTGTGCAGACCATAGAGGAGGTGAGGAGGAGAGGACGGGGGCAGCAGTGGTGGCCAGAGAGGGGGGGGGAGGGAAGCGATGGTGGATCAGGCTCATAAAAGAAAGGGTGTTGGATCACGCCTCCAATGTTTGTCTGTCAGGGCCGGCGGAAGTTGCCCACTGGAACATCTGGAGACCAACTATCTCTCTGACACTCACACAGTCACCCATGTGTGTCATTTGTTTACAGAGCTGGTTATTGAATGACTTCGATAATTAGCTGTGCTCTCAGCTCACGGCAACAGCCCAAAAAATTATCATGGGCCATGGACAGGAATCAAATAAACCACTTTAGGGAAATTCGGCCGAGCTGATTTGAATCCTGGCTTTCTTTGGATATCAGAGAGTACATGGGGGATATTGAACTGGCTGCATGAGCACATTCCCCATTAAGAGCTTAATCCTATTTTATCTGTATGCAGAATCATTTGCTTGTCTTATTTTTATAATCACGTTATATCCAAAACCACATTTCAATAAAAACACCCAAAAGAGATAACTTGTATCCATAAATAGAGGTCTTGGTAGACAGGGTACATCTACAGAACACGAATGGCTCAACAATAAACAGAAATGGTTTGCCAGGGAAGAGACCACTTGGCAGGAAATACCTCACATTCCATTTGGGGTCAAATGTTTTAAGGACCCCTTGGAAAAGAGAAATTTGCACAACTGGACAAGGTAAATGTTTAATCAAAAAGCAGAGAAGTTGTAGCTGAAGGCAGTGGAAGTGAGCCAAATGTTTGGACCTTGTAGGTCACAAAAATGAAGACCATCTTGCCCCTTGAGCCTCAAAATCTAAAGCCTGCTCATTTTAATGGGTGGATCACTTAAACATTCTATTAAGATTAACCCTGACTGTGATATAGTTAGTTTAATAGATAGTTTAATTGGATTGGGTAAAATACTTGTTTCCAGTTAACATCAAGTGGTTTATTTTCTTTAGTGACTTTTTAATTTTTATTTTTAACTCCTGAAACAAGTAATGTGTAAAAAAAAAAGTATAATTGTCGTACGTTTTCTACAAGAGACAAGCAAAACTGAAAATGAGAGTGTTTTAAGATTCGTACAAATAAACATTACATCAGCCCCCATATCATTTTCCTGTATTACCTGAATGTCCTCCAGCAGCTCCTGCTTGCGCCGGCGGATATTCTCCAGCTCCTGCTGCTCCTCTGGGGTGAGGTCGTCCGGCACTGGGGAGAGATGAGAGAGAAGATGAAGGGTTAGGACAGAGAGGCGCCCAAAATATAATGCACCTTTATCCTTTTCTATGCACATCTGTTCCCTGAGGCGTGTCCCTGAGGGTATCTCACAGAAATAACATTATACTCTGGAATTTTCCTTGGTATCAGAAAGGTTGAATGCCCACGGCAAGGAGTGCGCAGTATAACATGCGATGACAGTCATGAAAGATGTTTCTCAGTGGCATACGTGGTCGGAGAGGAGAGGAAAGGGGGACAGATCAGACCGCAAACAAACAGCTACGCCGACAGTAAACCAAGTCTGCAGCAGCCAGGTGCCCTTCGAAGGGGATTTGACTTTTGTGTGTAATTTGTCTGACTAAATGAAACAGCTCAGGTCAGCCAAGCAGCACTGAGCATCAGTGCCAGAGTAGCACAAATGTGACAGGTCTCAAATCGCTGCCAGTCCTCCTGTCACTCACACTACAGGCTGTTATAATTAGCTTTGTCTGTGCTGAGGACGGAGAGGCGAGAAATATGTCCTGATTGATGGACAATGTGTTTGTGTGTCTGTGTGTGCGCAACCCCTACCTGCACTCCAAGCATAAAAGGGACACCACTAGTATCAGCACTCTAATCATAACAGCAATCCAAGCACAATCCCAGTTTCATTCACGAAAGCACTGCGCTCTAAGGGTAAACAAATGTCACGCGGTCAAAACGGTCGCTCGTCAATTGGACAAAATATCCGAGTGACACTCGCAGACACTTCCTGTTCTCAGAAATAATGGAACAACACCAAATTTATGTGGTCTTGAGTTTTCTGGTTTTGCTTTGGTGTTTCCATCAATCAAATGCTTTACAAGAAGGCCAACAATATGAGCAGCTGACAGGACAGCGAGTGAGAAGGAGAAGACGGGCCCTGATGACAGAGAGGGATTATGATGTGTTGTCCTTGTTAGACAGAAGACGGACGAGATTTGATCATAATAAGCCATGGATTTGAAAGTAATCATCCGCAATGCACTGTTTTTTGGTTCACTTCCTGTATTTGGTTCGGATCGCGTTCTCACCTGTAGGGAACCGAACTCTGGTGCACTTGAAAGCGAACCGAGACCCCCGTTTTCAGGCGGACCAGAGTTCGGTTGTTTGGTCCACACCAGAGTTCGAATGAGCTTTCACACCACCCCAAACGAACCGGACTATCCGTCAAAACGCACCGGGGTTCGATTAAAACGGACCAAACAGCTCAGGTGTGAAAGCACCCTAAGGATTTTTTCTTTACTCTTTCTCCATTTTATTTCAGAATCAGTCTTTCATCAGAACTACTTGGTAACACCCTTAAAAGAAGGCAGTAATTGCCCGCTTGAATCAAATCTGCTTATTAGCAGGTGATTTTGAAAGGATATAGTTAAATTTTTACTTTCTGTGCATTTCTAAAAGTATTTGTGATGCCTGGATGAAACTGATTTCATCCTTTTAATGTTTACAAAAATGTGTTTTCACTTGCTAAAGAAATGCATGATCCAACATGCAACAACAATAATCTCCTTTAGTGAATGCAGACACTCAAAACCAATGTTGTTCTCAGGACAGGTAGGCCTACTAATAATGAACTAATACATGTTTTATACATCTGCATTTCAACCAAGTATCATAGTTACTATTGCAATAAAAGCACAATCAATGATATTGGCCAAGGAAATTATGAGTTCTGGCAAAAAAAGTGTATTTTGAGTATCAGACAGCATTGTCAAATAATGGAGGTCTTTTAAGAAACTCCTGACCAGTATTTCCAGTCTATATGAATACCTGCTGCTTTGCATTTTTTGATAAATTTTCATCATAAGCTGAACTTCCTGTGAAATAAAATGGAAGACTGTGTCCTCTGAGGTGTAAGAAACCAACCACTTGGCTGCTCCGCTGCAAAATAACTGCTGCAAAGTGTTGTTTTAGCATATTTATGCATGAGTGGCAATCAAAACACCCTGAACTCTGACTCCGACTCTGTGTCATGAGCTGCTCAAGCCACAGCGGTTGTTAAGTTGGAAGATCATCTCTGTTGCTCAGTGACTTTTTCTCTGATTCCCCCAGTGGCCAAGAACAAGCCCCCTCCTGTGACCTCTCCTCCGCCCCTCATTACCACAGCAGCAGGGTTCAAAGGTTAAAGGGGTCGAGGCTAGGGCCGACTCGGTGGATCTCTGCGAACGGTTAACAAGGTAATGGTTATAGAGTGGTGGAAGCTGAGGACAGAGAACTCTTCAACACAAGGTCTTGAATTACGCATTCCACAACTCTCTGATGCCACCAACTTTTTCTTTACTCTCCTAAATGAAAACATTCACTCAATATTGGTCCAACATAATCCTCAGGATCTGCAGAGGTAAAATTCACGACTAAATGTGAGTGGCTAAACTGTGGACACAGTGTACCTGCGGTAAAAGGTCAGTGGAATGAAGGTTACAAAAGCTAAACAAAATCTGACACAGCAATCAATAAAGCAAGGACGAGGCCAGCCATCCAGAAATTATGAGCTTCATTGTGCTTTGACACACTCAGACATACACCGCTTCACAATTAGCAAAATACTAAATCAGCTCATTTAATTTTCCATAAAGAAGAATTAATCCAAATGTAAAAGCCTAAATAAATGAGCATATAACAGACATCCTAGAGAGAAAATGTATGCTGCATAATGTAGAGCACTTATTTTAATAACAGAAGGTATGCTAACCAAAACATCTTGAATGGCAAATACCCATGACATTCACTGGAATGTCTACTAATATTTAACACAGGGATAATAGACAATGGAAGTCCAAAACAAGAGCCTTATAGCGGGCTGTTAAGGAACTCCAAAACAAAGCCATGTTGTCTTCCCGACTTGTTTTCAGACAGCTGGGGGAGCACCGCAGTCCACCCGAGGTTGACCTTTCACACATCATACCTCACAGCCTACAGTATCCCTGGCAAACCAGCCACATCCATCATAAATGTTTAGGGTATCCATGGAAACCATTGTTACACAAACTTTTTTTCAGACGGTTCCCTCGAGAGCAGCTCATATTGGGGAAGATGTGAATGTTTTGATACAGACCGAGATGCACAGAAAGTCATGACGACACGCAAGCACACAAAACAAAGTGCTGACAGGTCTGACAATGCATTCGTCTTCTTGGATTTAATGACCCTGCCTCCTGATCGCCAGGACGAGTTAATGTCACGCTGAGTAAACCCAGAGCAGGCCGTATGTTCAACAGCACAAACAAGAGCGACAGAGAGGATGAGCTTAAAGCAGGACGTCCACTCCTCTTTCGGGAAATATGATGTCAGGTTGGGCGGCTGGCAAACGCTGAAAGGAGCCACGCCACACAAAGCAGGACAGTGGGACCCAACGCAACACAACCACAGCATTTCTGGCTCATGGGAGGACCACAAAGTGAAGAAAGAAGAGCTGCAGAAAATGACTATAATTTGACACAGAGGAGGAGACAGAAAGAAACTGAGCAAATCATTTGAGGATGGAAACCGTCTGATCACTTGCCTCCTTCAAGAGCATAAACAAGGAGCTTGTAGAAAATCAGTATCTTAGCCCATCAGTAGGGCAGATGCATGATGACACCCTGGTCCTGCGATTAAAGGGCAGGATTTCTACCCAAAGGGCCACCGTGCCACCCCGCACATCATCTGATGTCACCCACATGATCAGACTCATTCAAGGTGCCAATCAGGTACACACATTACTGCCTTCCTGACTTCACCCAAAATAATCAAACCACATCAGGGAAAGGAAAGGCCCCACCCACGCATGTGCCAGAGGTGGGTACCAAGTGGGTGTCATTTCCCAGAACACAGCAGATGAGGGGGGAACCCATCCACTTAAGTAAATGCTGAGAGTTGCTTGTTTCCCTCCTGTCTGGGCACGCTGCTTGGCTGTCATTTAGCAAACCTCTGCACTGGTAGGGCCAATGAAAAGAGGCTGTCATCAGAAACAGACAGGAAATGAGAAAGACAGAAGACAGACAGGGCAAATAGGGTAAAGAAAGAGTGATGGAGATGATGAAGACTGATTTACTGATACCTTAATAATATCCATCTCTTGCTGATGCAGTGATCCGGCTAAAATGTTTGAAGGGTAAATGATATAAGAGACTATGTGGTGTTTTCCCCTCCATATTCATAACATGCACTACTCCTCATCTGCCCCGTCTATATCTGAATTCAGGAGCCTCTCAGAAGCAGAGGGCCCCTACAGCAATCTGACTGGGGCGAGCCTGTATGTAGTGATGTCCACAGGCTGAAAGAGAAACACGGGACGCCCACAGCTTCACTCCTTCGGGGACTCACGCTGCTTGGAAAACAGGTCATTCAGGGGAATCACATGCACATGGAGGCGTGCAGTCGTGCACATAGACCAGGGTACAGTCACATGCACTCGCATACGCACACATGCGTCAACACCCACACTCCGACACAGTGCGTCCCCCGCTGTGCCTGGCACTGTGTCAGCGCTCGGCAACTTGCTTTTTGTTTCAACTTTCAACACCAACACGATCTGACTGGAACTGTCCAACCTGTGATATTCAGACTGAATCCATTATATCCTTGCAAAAATGTCACCTAAATCACTTAGTCTATTCAGTTTCAATTAGAGAGACAAAATCAGTATCAGGAAACAAGGCAGGACATTTATAGTAGCAAGAAAATGAGGCTTATTTCAAGAAAAGAAATAGAAAATTATTTGCATTTGAAACCTGAAATGACTCCTTCCCAGCTAGGTGTTTTGAAGGAATAGTAATAAATTAAGTCCTTTACTGGATTGAATAACTTACTAAGACCGAAGCGGTGAAAAGTGATTTGGAAATATGTGAGTAGAGAGCAGATAATGACAATATCCCTATGTTAAGGTACAGACACAAGTGCCCCTTTGCCAAATCTGGGACAGCATAATCTGAGTTTTGTCCCACCGTGCCCTGGCCCTCATTACTCCTGAGTGCTGTTTAACCTAAATTTATGACTCAAAAAACACTCAATACGTTCCTGTTGAGTAGAATCATGGTGTCCACTCCTGAATTGGTGCATCCTTATTCTCCCTTCAACTACATACAAACTCCACTTCTGAAACTTTCGTGCCTTTAACAGTTTTAACTCACCACAATGCCATTTAACATCAATATTTTGACCGCGTATCTCTTTTGCTTCTAAAAGCAGAGTTTCTAGATGGGCGAAGCAGTTTTTAGAGAGGGCTGGGTCAGCAGAGAGCGCCGGGGAGGTGACATCAAGGGAGATACCAATTATAGCTCCCTCTCCCACAGCGGCGGAGCCCACTAATACACATCCTGATTGCCGTCCTGGCAGAAGAGGCAGACGTCTCATTTCCACCCAGATCACTGAAGAACTCTCCTTGGAAAATGAGGAAATTAGAATTCTGAGTGCTTGTAGGATCGCTCAGCCCCCCCTCCCTGCAGATGTGACCCAATTTAGGGAGCTCCTCTTAGCGCACAAGAACTCAAAAAAACTTATTAACTAAATAAGCTACTCACCTAGGCTGCCCCTAGTGACACAGCTACTGGACAGGGTCACAAGATACACACGTAGGCGAACTTAAAAAAATATATAAGCTCCACACAGATCTGAATGGCGAAATGACACAATTTACACAGGATCTATTCTCTCTACATCTACTATATATGCTGATGCGTTTTAAGGTATGCTATGGAGGTTTTACACTAAAATGTGGAATCTTGCTGCTTCACAGCAGCAGATGGAGACATCAATGAATATATTTACGCCACAACGCTGCCTATGATCTGCTGACTGAGGGAATATGCAAAGAGATACACATCCATTTCTGCAGCCACGTGTCTGTGTGCCTGTACATGATTACATTTTGATGAAGTGCGCGCATTGATCAAGGCAGATGAATGACACTCGTGGCAGAAATCACTCCCTGCACAAGGTCCTTCATCAGTTCTGTGTCTACAGTTTTTTTCCTCCATATCTTTGCGGAAGAAACCGCCTCCATTTGGTCCTCACACACTTTCCATTAGGTTTAATCACCCTTCCTCTTCTTCCTCTATTATCTCCCCTCTCATCTACTCCTAATTCTTCTTTTACCCCCCCCCCTTTCCGTTTCTAGCCAATCGTATCTCCAAAACGCAACCGAGATCATCAATTTTCTCCACCTCCTCCCCTCTCCCTGTTCCTTAAGGCTGTTGTTTCTGCTGTACAGCCTTTGTCCTTACAGTTACATGGATAGTTCCCTTTAAACTTGCTAAAATGCACCCTTCACCCCCAAGGTCCCTGTAGGCTCCAATCAATCGACCTCTAGCCTAAACCAATAAGAGCACCAGCTGTAACAAGAAGCAGTGTACTTCATGATGAGGTTTGATGCGTTCAGCGCAAAACACACACACACAAACACACACACACACACACACAAACAATCGATTATGTGAGCTGGAATGGGCAAAAACACACACAGAAGTACACCAAGGTCTATTAAAATGGCTCTAAGCTCTGTGATCTTTCCTGTCGTTTGCTCCTTGAACAACAAAAGGTGATTTAAATGTGAACATCTCATCCGCTGATCTCTGATCCGAGACTGAATCTCATTTACGACAGTAAATCCCAAGGGGACTCTCCCTCATATATATTTGAAACCACACACACACACCTTCAGCTTCTGAACCAGACGGCTTGTAACAAAGCGAAGCAGGGGCTGTGAAGGAATGCCAGTCTTTAATATGGGCACCGGCCCAAAAGAACTTGTTCACCTCTGACCTCCAGATCCATAGCTGCCACACACAAAAACAGAACCCAAACTAGACCACCAGTTATGGATCAAAAAGCCACAAAGCTTCCAACCTGACCTGGCCTGAGGGTAGGAGGAGGTGAAGGGGGACTGAGAGAGGAAAGATAACAGGAGAAGGAGCCCTGTGTTTGGCTGGGGTGGCGTGGGACAGCGAATGGCAGGAGAACACAGAGACAGTGGGAAGAGCAGTGGGACGATCACAGCGCTCCCTTTGTGTCTGCAAGTGGCCTCTCAGGACATTCCTCAACAAGGCCCAGGGACGGGTTCTGATGGCTTAACCATCCTTGGCTTTACTTTGTTGGCCATCCCAGCTTCCTGAAACCATCTTTTGTGCCACTGAGTTGCAAAATAAAGTGAAATCTCTACAGCCGTGCTCATAAAACCTTTGCCTCTGGATGCACTTTTATTGCTCAAATACATCATCCTAGAGAGTCAAACAAATGTACACTTTTCTACCATCCCCCGAATTCATACAGACACACCTCACCCCCACTGACAGCACCATAGTGCCCAGTCATTGGCCTGCTGCACCAGTACTCAATCATCTCAAGTGTCAGTCAGTGGAGCTCCATTCACCGGCCTTAACCACAACACAACAAACCACGGGACAAAATGTCAAAGCGCTAGTGCTTTATATGATTCTCATCCCAGCTGTTTTTCATCTGCATTACGCCCAGCCTCACTGATTTGATCTTCAAACTGATCAGACTGATCTACAGTCAAAGTGTGAAAGGGAGTGGACACAGAGTCAATGAAAACTGACTGAAGTCCCACATGACAGCAAGTACCAAAGAAGACAAGCAACACAAACAGACTTGGGGAAAACAACGCAAGATCAATTTAACAAATACACACATGAGTGTCAGTAAATTTAACTTCTAACCTGTGTGAGTAATCCTCCAAATGTCAGTTTTTGTGTCTTTCCAGAGAGCTCCTCTTCTTTTCCTACTCCACCTTATCTCTCCTCCTGGATATAAAAAAAAGACCCAGCTGTCCCTTGTTCTGTCAGCTCCTGTGGCTTAACGCAGGCGAGCCGGATGTCCACATGACAAGTGGAAGAGAGAAGGAGCCCGCTCCTCCAGTCAGGGAGAGAGATACTGCCGGGTTTCCTCAACTGTACAGCACAGCTATCAGCTCCCAGCATGCTCACAGCACACTGACACAGTCCATTTGGGGAAGGAGCCTTACTCACTACCTCACTCCCTCATCTCCCTCCCTTTCTCTCTTCTCTCTCTCTCTATTTTGCTGTCACTACCATTAACGTGGAGGCTCCACCCAGTGGTCATTCCTCTCTCTGCCTCCTCCTCGCACACGCACTAGGGCTGAGCCTATAGGCCGATATTACAATAATCACATGACTTGCTTTCAATACTGATATGTATAATCAAATATGTTGAGTTGTGGATACAGCAAATGTCATTTTCAGATGGTATTCTCAAGTATTTAAAAATAATTTTCTGACATGGAAACTGAATTGTATTACAATTCATGAAATTAAGACAAATACGGACACAATTCGCTTGGTACTCAAAAAATATCGATGTTTGACACCCAGCACTAATGATAAGATTACAAAGATTAACAAACACTGAAAGCTGATGAACTTGCTTACACAAAAACATACACAAACAGTGTTTTAGAGGGCGAGATATCATACAATATCATATCATACGACCCAGAGCCAGGGGCCCAAATGAGAAGACATCAAGGCTGTCTTATGTCAAAAATGGGTCATATTTTCAAAAGGGGATTAATTCAAAAGTCACACAGTGTCTGTAGCTAATGATATAAAATCTCTTCAGTGACTCCAGAAATAACATGTAAAAAAAAAAAGACATACAAAGACAAATAGTACTGAACTTGAAGGAGAAGAGTATATATTTATTTATTCTTTTTTGGACACATCCGGTCACCTACCAAAGAGACAGAAAGTCATACACTAAATAGCATGAGCTGTTATGAGTCAGCACTTTGAGCCAGGTCTTCTCCTGATCAGTCATGCGACCAGTCATGCTATCATTATCACCTCCAAACTCTAATTTAACAATGCAGTCTGTGCTGAGGACAATCATGTATTTTTTGGTTAAGAACAGTCCATGAGTATTGTTCTGATGATGCATGCCAAAAGATTGCGCAAGATTCACAGAATTTCTCTTTCGTCGTGTTGCGAGCGGCGTGTTTTTACAGCATGAGTGTACACTCGTCCCGGGTACGTCTGCAGCACAGAGCAGACGCGAGCTCATGTCTGTGCGTCTTTATGAGTCAACCTGGAGCCCTCTGCTGTGCCGGCTGCACTCTGCAGTCCCACAGTGACAGAGCTTCCTCTGACTAGTGTCAGTATGGGATCCATGTGTTCGTGGGGTTATAGCTAGTTTTGACACGGAGCTGACAAGTGATGATTTATATCCTGCATTAGATAAGAGACATATGTGAAAAAACACCTACAGAGGATCTCAAAATGGAACTGCAACAGAGAAACGACCATAATGACCATAATGAAATGCAACACAAAAAACCCTTCATTTGGTCATGCTATCGCTTTCAGTATCGTTATTATCCTTTTAAAATATATTAAAACCCCTGTAGATCAAGATCAGGCACCTCAAGTTTTTCTGGTAAATGTAGGATATCATAGAATGAAGTACAAGTAGATACGTCAGGAAGAAAATGTAAATAAATATGCATGGAGCCCATATTCTCTACACAAGTGGTTCCCAACCTTCTTGGCTCCCTTTAAAATGAAGCAATATGTACTCATAACAGGTTACAGCCTCAGTATGAACACGAGTTGCATAACCAAAGAGGAATTTTCTCAGGTTGTTCAATTTGAAGAATTTTTAGAGGCCTTAAGAAGTAAAAGTAACCACTATTTCAAAATTGACAAATATATTTCTTTCTTATCTCTTTAATCATCTTGTGACCTTGTAGATTTGTCGTGGGACCCCTTGTGGGCTCCCAACCCCGAGATTGGGAACCACTGCACTGCATGGTTAAAACCATCCCATATTTTGGAGTCTTGTCTGTCCTACAAAAACAACCTAATTGCTAAAATCCTGGCTACGGCCCTGGCAACTTATGATGCCTTGTTGCATTTACATGAGCCAGGTTGTGCGTATGCCACACTATAGAGTCACAGGATTCACACAAAGGAAGGCTGCTCAAAAAGATGTGAGCCTGTTGCTCCCCTGAGAGAATACTGACATCCCTGAAACAGCTCACAGTCTATGGCAAGCCCTTTTAACATTTAATCAGGAGGGCTGACTAGTAGTGATTTAGTTTTCACTAGTGGAAATGACATTTCGACATGTCAAAATGTCATTTTGACTAGTTAAAATGTTAATTTAAGATATCTGCAAACCAATTTTGACATGTTACAAACATATTTTCACAGGTAGAAATTACATTTCAATGGGTCAAAACTGATTTACAGATATCTTTAATTTAATTATAGATATCAGTAATTCCTTTTTCAGTAGTAAGAATAACAATTACAGATATCTACAATTGAATTTCCACATGCTGAAAAAGGATTGTGACTAGTGGAAATGTAATTTTCCATTTCAGATATCAACAATTGCATTTCCGATATGTCCAACATATCAACAAACCATTATGGATATGTGGGTGGGGCTAGACATCCAACCCCGCCTTCCCACAGGCCGCAGCCAGTAGGCCTACTACTTGCCCAATTAACATATTAATTTCGGATATGTCACCCTAATTACCATATTCATTTCTGATATGTACATTGAAGATATCTACAATGACATTTTGACTAGTGGAAATTCCTTGTTTGATATCTAAAATTCAATTCTGACTAGTTATAAAAGGAACTGTAGATATCTCAAATATACCTGTTACTAGTACGAATATAATTTTCACTAGTTGCAATTGCATTTCAGATATCTGAACTTCAATTGCAGATATCTGAAATGTAATTCTTACTAGTTACAATTCCAAGCCGACATATCAATAATTTCATTTTGACTAGTCAGATAGAATTTTAGATATCTAGAATTCCATTTATGATATCTGTAATGTAAGAACAAGTGTAGATATCTACAATGACTACTGCCACTAGTAAGAATTGAATTGTTGATATCAACAAATAACATTTTGACTAGTGAGAATTGAGTTATAGATATCATTAATTAGAATTGCAACTAGTCAAAATTACATTATGGATATGCTGACTTGGAATTATAACACGTCAAAATTGAATTATAGATATCTGTAATTGAGTTTGAATAGAAGTCAATGGTAAAACTTGACTAGTTGTAATTAAGTTACAGATATCTACAATGAACATTTCCACTAGTAAGAAATTAATTGTTGATATCAACAATTAACATTTTGACTAGTGAGAAATGAATTGTAGATATCTTTAATTAGAATTGCTACTAGTCAAAATTACATTATGGATATGTTGGCATGGAATTCTAACTAGTCAAAAAGCAATTGTTGATATCTACAATTGCTATTACCGCTACTGATTAAATGTTAAAAGGGCTTGCCATACACAGTCTGCTAGCAGTATTAAGGCTGCTGTGAAGGAATGCTGGTACCAGAGGATGTGACTGGGTGGGAACTGGATCTGGAGAACATATAGGCTAGGCCACCGTACACACACCGTCGGTGTAAAGCAAACATACAGATGAATCCGCAGCATAAACATCCTGCAGCTGCACGCAGACACACACATACAACCCATCATTATGAACACAAAAGATCAGCTTTCTTAAATAATCTCCATTCTCTTTTATTGGCATTTATCAACTTCAATTGTTTTGATAGGCCAGTGTGGAGTCTTCTCAATGTTTTCCCTCAAATGCGGAAGTGCTATTTCTACCCACAATGCATGCCTTTGTCCTCGGATGCTGTTGGCCTTGATTGTTATCGGGGCTGTCCCACTATAAACATCCTCTCTCGCCAGTAAAACACACACACACACGTCCAGAAAACACATGAGGGGAAAGCTGGAAGAGCCACCAATCTTTTTTTCTCTCTTAGCATCTTCATTTCGGTTTCTGTGTTACTTTTTCCGCAGCAGAGCAGTGTAGAAATTTTAGCCCACGCACAAACTGTGGGATGTCACTTTCTGTCAAGCACACTGTCAAACTCAGCTTCCTGTTTGTGAGCTTTTCTCATAATTCAAGGGAGGAGTGAAAGCTGTGGCTAAACCCACCCATCCTGCAGGAAAGGCAATAAAATAGTAATTCTTCCTTCTTCATAACTTAAATCCTTCAACTCCATCACAACACCATGGCATGCATGTTCGACGGTGATCTGAATAGCGCACAAAAACCAGGGGTTGCAAAATGATTCCCAACTCAGCAGGCATTGTTACCTCTTTGACAAAGTTTCTATGGTGCCAGATCCTTCTCAATGCATTCTTTGTGTTTTCAAACAGAGACAACACACACCATACAAACAGTAACTATCCCAAATCACTTGTAAAATCAACAAGAGATCTGATAAGCAACTTTAAATATGTCAGGAGCAAAGCATGTAATGATGCTTTTGGCTTTACATCATTTTCCTGCAGCAAAAAAACAAATTATACACAAGTAATGCTGAGCAGACTATGCAAGCACAACCATGCAGGTCAGGGTTTGGTTACGGTCTAATCAAACCCTGACCTGCATAAGAACTGTGTTTGGTAGGCAAATCAGCACACTCCTTTTAAAATGCTTTCACTATGGAACCATTTTGAATTTGTGGGCCCTATCAACAGGACTGATCACAGAGTTTTGTCCTGGATGAAGAAAATGACTCCAGGCGTGTCTATACCTGCTGCAGACAAACCTGAAATTCACTCAAATCACTGCTGGGAGAGAAGAGAGGAAAAATGAACTGCAGGCTAAACTGTGCGAGAAAAAGGCAGAAGCAGATTTTGATTCATGGAGAAAGAAAAAGCTGTGTGTGTGACTGAGAGACAGAGAAGTAAATTATTACCAAAATGAAGCCTGGGCGCCAAGTAGCTGGCAAACTCCTGCCACACTCTTATCTACAGCATCCCCTCACAATCTTTAAAGTTTAGGACCGGTTGATCTATTTGTGGAACACAGACCAGTCATCTCACAGGCCTGCGAGATGACAAGCTTATGAGAGCAAATACAGCTCCCATGCAAATCAGCCATAACTGTCAACTGTGTTAACAGTAAATGCAACATTTACAGCTCGTCAGGTAAATCCTCATGTTATCCTGACAGGCAGCCCCTAGAGAGACAGCGGT
>NTHP01000055.1:824199-881476 GCA_003416845.1 Oplegnathus fasciatus
ATTTCCAATGTCGGAATAAAATCATGAGAGTCTTGCTGGAGTTGTTGGTAAAGACTTTTACTCTGAGCCTTGAAGAGCCTTTTTTCCTTCATTTGTTTTTATTTTATTGTCTGTTTTTTTGTTTTTTTTTTATATGTCCATGTTCCTGTGCCAAAGGACACCCTCAAAAACAAGGTGGCTCATGTCAAGGCATTTATCCTTAGATTTTGGAATAAATAACAAAAACAAAAAGGATGTGCACCCGCTTATCTTACCTTGACATAGCAGTAGTAATGGCCAGCATGACAGCTGTAGCCAGAGTGCACCAGGACGGCATAGAGGCCGTACATAACGGGATCGCCTGAGCTCTGAGACATGTAGGGGCGGATGTTTAGAAATTCTGGGTAGCCAACATCCTGAAAAAGAAAAGGACAGACAGAAGTATGACATCGCTGCGAAATGAGACAGCTCTTTCAAACAGCCAATAGTGTGAGAGATCTTTGTTAACCTTAGTTATTTTTCCTCCGCTGAAGTTGGCAAACCTCTTCAGTGAAAGGGTCAGTACGTTAGATGTTCGATGGACTGTGAAGCGCTTGGTCGCTGGCACTTTCTTCTTGCACCTGGAGAGAAAAAAAGAGTCATGATAGGTTGTCCTAAAAAGATCTCTAATGTGAATAAATGCAACTGGGGAAAATAATTCTATTTTCAATGGCCTGCAGATTTACTTAAAAATGTAGGATGTAGTCAGACTTGACAAATGGCACTCACTTGGCACACATGTAGGCATTCTCTCCACTTAGTACGTCTGGTTTAACAAACAGTTCCAGGGCTCGGACAATGTTTGCCGCTTGCTAACAGACAAAAACAGAGAAATACTTGGTGTTGCTGAAGGAAATTTAATATATAACATACTTTTATATTGTATTTCCAGGAAAATAAAGGTTATATTGAGATCTTGTGTCACGTACCCGAATCTCCACAGCGATGTCCAGGTAAGGGTCGTATGTGTCTGACACACTTTTACAAATAGAGCATTTCACTGAAAGACAAAATTAAAAACAAATTTGAACTTGAATCTGAAGCTAGTTCTGAATCTGCTCATGTAACAGGGTGATCAGCGATTACTGGAAGATTTCACACAAGCCTCTGTCCCACTTCCTGTAAACAGAAGACTATCAAGAACCACAAACAACTGCCTCCGACTCCCAGATCAAACATTAAGGGGAAATACCTTCACATTTCACACTCTTCTTGATATTTCCATTTCACATCTGACTGTCGTTAGTCACTGGACCAAAACTGACACTCGCAACCAGATGAAAATATCCTCAAGTTTTACAAGTTGCTGCCTAATCTGAAATTGCTGCATCTGACAAATGAATTTATGATTAAACGTAAATTTACTCATCCCCAGGAGGGAATGTGGCAAATTCTGTTTAATTTCTGCTGAAGAAATTCTATTGATTTCTAGTAGTGGAGGGGCATGACGCTTCCTTCATACTAGTACTACTACTACTACTTAATACTATTTGATTTAAAATGGGAAATACAAGGCATTTAACTTGTCCTCTTGTAAATGACATTCATTGCAGTATTAATACACATTTAGTCAGTCTACACAATATGTAATATGATTTCTAGAAATTCAAGGAAATGTAAAAACTCTAATGAGCACCGAATAGAATAACGTCTTGTAGTTCTTTCTTTAAAGCATTGGTAACACAATTTCCAGTGGAGGCATCTTAAGCCATGAAAAGATACAGATGTACAGTATGGCACCTCCTTTGTTTTCGACGCATGGAGATTAACAGGTTGTTCACACATACGAGCTGCGTATTCATTGTGAATGGGATGTGGCGTTACAGCCCAACTCGGCCCCTGAGCTACAGAGATTTTTTAAAAAAGGCACCCAGCTGCACTACAGGAGAAAGTTCAACTTTATGCAAATGCATTCTGACGCAATGCGAAAACGTCAGAAAACATCAAGCTGTTTTAGCGATATACATTTTGTTGACACTCACATTGGTCTACCCTGCTGCGTAATGGATCAATAACGCAATACCAATAGCAACAAATGTGGAAATTCATAAAAGTGCACAGCTCTAGAGGCTTTTCTGTCTGTGAAACAAAGTCAATACCTCTTGACCTGAGGTAACCCCCAAAGATCTGGTGAACCAGCGTTGTGGCCTGGGTCTGCCTGTCAAGCCTACAGACAGGAAGGAAACAGAGAAAAATTTCATTAAAACAATATTCATATAAAACCAGGCAGTTCTTAAAACGTAATCATACTTTTAACACTTTTAAGAAACAATAATAAAGCCTTACTTAGGGTAGCCATTGAGACAGGCTTTCTGCATGGCATCGATGGTGTACCGCAAAAATTCATGGGCGTCCTCCTGGCTTCCAAAGCGAAAATGTCTGGCAATTTCTGTGGGAGACAAAAGCGCATGTTAGCTTGTGTGCTAATTCAACGTTTCCAATCCAAATGTTAAACATCAAAAGCCCAAATTCTTAATATTTACATTATGTCACAGACAACCCACAGACACACTGACAACAAAAGGGACAGGGTGGCAGCTTGAGGAAGCGTTATTAACAATCCTTTGTTCTGCCGACATCTGTATTCTCTAAAAATAACTTTCGGCACAACAACAGAGAAGAGGTTCAATAAAAGACGAGTGCTCTAATTCATGACCTGACAACTTCCTGTCAGAATTAAAGAATGCAAACGGATACAAACAAGTGTGTGTTCTTTTAACAATCATTGCATCTACACGGGTTACTTTCAGTCTTTACTTCAAAAAACATTCATACTATCAGAGTTGCAGCTTATAATGTGGTTTTACACATGGCAAGTAGGCACATTTATAAATAACTGTTTATTTAATATGTTGTAAAGTTTAACGAGTACACTTTCATGGGTACTTACAGCTATCCTCTCAGGTTAGTACCTCAGACAGTGAGTCTCACATTAGACATAATGCAGCTCTAAACCCCTTTGCCGCAACTGTTATTTCCTCATGGAAAAAGGGAAAGTATGAGCTGGTAGACTTATAATGTCATAAAGTGGTCATCACCACATTCTCAGCATAGCATCCTTTTATGACAATGAGTCACCCCTGAGTGGGAAAAAAGAATAAGACATCGTGCCCTAATGACTTGTTCAGGGCACTTCTCAGCGAGGAGGCAGACAACATCTTGAAGATGTGAAATCCGTGGGCATATGATTGGGTGGTTGTGGTTTTATTTTGTTTGTGAGACGCCGGTTGTGAGATCCTGGGGCGATTTCAGGATCAGTTGGAGTAAGCTCTTTCGATTTTAGCGTGATGACACTGTGCTGTATTTGTGGTGGGGAGGTTTTGGGGGTGGGGGTGCACAGATGTTTGATTTTCATTGTATGCATTTACGTTGTTCTAGCTGTGGAGGCACATTTCTAACAGCAGGGGTGGCCACCAGCTAAGTGAACCTAAAGGGAGACCATAAAACACATGCAGCACTTCTCCAAGTCCGGGTTGAAAAGAGAGGGAAAAAGGGTGGACTGTACATTTTTGTGCTAAAGCTGCTCCTCTCAGCCCGCAGTCACAAGGAGACAGAGAGGGCATCGGGGAGGGAGGGGGGAGGGAGAGACTGAAAAAGAGGCGCAGGAGGTGGAGACATGATTGCAGCAGCACATAAGGAAGAAGCAGGCAGGTAGGGAGGGGACTGGCGTGGAGGGAGGGCTCCTGTGAGACTACAGCACAGTGCCTCACCATGTCAAGGTGCAACTCACACCTCATCTCTGCTCTCTACATGGTGTTCATTCACAGCCTGCAGTCTCACCGCTCCACTTTTGGACTGCAGTTACCGGCTGTTGTCACATGGGACACTGTGGCCAGTGTTGCGTCATCATGCCTCTGACAGTATTCAACCAAAAAAAATAAAAAATCAGGTGTCTGTGACTCCTGACACAACCTACACTGAAAACTAGCAAGCACAAACTGCTCAGACACAAACGCACGGTGTTGAAGGAAGCTGGGGGGGGGTCTTACTTTTCAGATCTCTGATGAAGGAGACAGGCTTGATGGCATTGCCTGTGTTGGCAAAGGCTTGGATGATATGGTTCTGCATTATACAGATCATACAAAAGCCTGACTGGTGACCTGAAACACAGACAACAACAACAAAGAATATTTTCAAACAAATATTCAGAAATGTATTTGAGTTTAAAGGTGAAAATTGGATGAAATTATTTGAAATATTTTTGTAATCAATTTGAAGGACTATGTGTGATCAGCAGCTTACTTTGCTTTTCTCCCCATTCGTGTCTTCACTTTCTATTACCTGCTACAAGAACACCTCATTCACTGTAAACTCTGGTGAACAGCGTTGTGTTGCAGCAGAAAACACAAAAACAAAATCGAATGCGGGAGACTTCAAATCTGGGTGAAAATCTATTCAAACTGATCTGTTCCTTTTAAAAAAATTCAGCTGTGTTTCCAGTGAGAATTGGTAAAAACTGAAATTGATGAGCCTCACATACAGTATACAGTTTGTGTATGACAACGCAATGGTTGTGGAGCCCTTATCAAGCAGGTTTTGTCCCCAATAACACATATGGGCAAATTAAGAGTGACGTTTTAAAGGCTTAATCACCAAAGGTCATGTCACTAAATCATACACTGCTGAATGTTTCAGAGCCTGAATAATGTGAACAAACTGGCCGACTGAAGCAGCTGTTTTTGTTTTTCTTCCTCAGCTGCTTCGGTTTGCATTCCACAGTGACAGTCAGCCACATGTGTCCGCAACATAAGGTAACAGTAGCGGGGTCATTTCCAAAACTTGGTGGGTGTGCGTCATGTTAAAAAAAACCATAAGTGAATGAGAGTGTAAACGCTGTGAGTCTGGCAGTGCTTAAGAGCACAACTCAAGTACTCACAGGCACGGCTGTGCTCCTTTGAGAGTAAGTAGTTGGCAAGTGGCGGGGTGTAGGTGAGACACTGCACTGTGGAGTTGAGGAAGCAGGTGTTCCCGAGGTTGTGGAGGCCAGCTCCCACCCTGTACACACGCTCCCATTTAAGGGTAAGCTTGTTCCCTGGAAAGAGCATCTTCTGTGGGGCGGGGATCCCATCACTCTGGCCCCCAACCACGTTCTCCGAGACTGAAGGAGGAGCGCGGTCAATTTTGAGACATTATCAGAACAGTGATATACAGAACATAGAAACTTAGGACAAAATGCAAATATGGAAAACGTCAAACTATCAAAATTATTTTCAGTTGAATCTGAGTGCTTACCTTGCCTCTTTATTTGGGCAGGCTCTGTGGCCTTCTGGCCCGTAGCGCCCTCATTCCTGGGATTGAGGATCACATACTTGTTCTTCAGGCTGTCCAGTTGATAGGAGAAACCCTTGCTGGCAGGCTCAAACTCTATCTTCTGCAAAAGGACCTTCTTGGCAGAAGAGGCCAACAGTTTGTTGAGGTCGCCCTCATCACCCGTCTCTTTTCGACCAGGTTTTAATGCCTCCTTGAGTTTATCCACTATCGGCATTGTTGGAACATCACTGCAGAGAAAGTCGGATTGAGCATCAGTGTCATAAATTGTTCACACAGTCACTTCATGAAGCTGCACTAAACAAATTACAGCGCTAATTTCCTCAGTTTCCCCAAAGGGATCAATCACATCATCTTATTAGGTCTACAACCTATTCAAAAGTACCTTTTTTTATTACATGGTCGAGTTGGGCGAAAGGACGAATATATCGGCTATCTGCGATTGCCGTCCATCACCGGTTGATTTTTTTTGGGCGATTAAGAGTGTATTTCTTCTGGAGCCAGGAGAACGGACAGAAATTTGTATTGTACGATGTACAGGGTGAAAAGAGTGAAATGAAACAAGTAATTTCTCTTTCTTTGGTCTCGGGAACGGCGGCGATCTGAGACGCATGCTGTACCTGGCTAGTTCTGCACGTCCCTCCCCGGCAGTTGGCCAGGATCGGTCCACTGGAGCCAGGTACCACAGAGGCTCTGCGCGGCCACTGTCGTGTTCAGCATCGAAAAGTACCTACTGTGGGCATGATTTCGAGTTGATTTGGCGCTTGGAAATACTTTTAAATCACTTATTAAAGAATGAAAGGGAGAAAGGAAAAAGTCAGGGATTATCTTTTTACTCAAACTCCGGAACGGCTGGGAGCTGAGACACCAGCCATGGCTCATTGGCTCCGCACGATTAAAAACAAAATAATCCCAAATAGAGGATTTTGTATTCTTTTTTGCAACTAGCTCTTCCATGATTGTTAGCGGAAAATGGCGTGTGGGGAGTGGGGGACTCCCCGCCCCCTGCGTGCGCCGCACAGACACCTGAGTGAATAGGTCAGCGATCTGGTGGTTGTTAGGCTGACAGTTGGAAAATTTTCATATACCCTATTACTGTGCATGGTCAGTGTGCTGGGACTTGAACCTGTGACAATGGCACCGTTAATGGCCTGTTGTGGCCTTCTGAGCTGAAAAGGACCAAAATAAACATTCAGTTGATCAAATAATAAATGTTGAATTTATCTCTCAGATAATCGCTTAAGTGGCCAATAACAGCCTGGTCTGTTTTGTCCTTCAGTAGGTACCTCTTCAGGCCACATAATCTGACGTGGCTCCACAAGAGATACGAGGACTGAGAGCATCTGAGGAGCCAGCTGGGTCTTGGCAGCTGTCCCCACAGTTATGCAAGACATTAGACGTTGGTAACATAGGGTGGGGGAAGATTGTATGAGATGGAAGAGGACGATCATTTAGAGCAATAAGGTGTAAACAGCTGCTGTTAACTGCCAGGTCAAATTCTTATCATCATGTATTTTGCCTGCATCAATGTTTTTATTATCTTCCACCAACTGGTTTGCTCAGTAAAGCTGTATATCATCACACTTTGTCATCTGGACCATCAGTGATATGAAGAAATAAAAAAATGACTAAAAAGATAACAAATGTTGCTTGAAAACATTTAAACATTTGCATTGGCTGTCTGCTGTCCCTTTAAATACACTGTAGCTGAGAGCACTAAAAGGACCATTTCAGTGTAGATAACAGTGTGTGCACATTTCCACAACAACCGTCTGCCAGAGTCAGCCGAGTGAATGACTTCTGACGTGGGTTTTTTTTCTACAAAAGGCAGCAGGCAGGCAAAATCGTGTTCAACGCTGACTGAGTAGTGAGTAAACCAATCATTCAGTCTCCCATTGCCTCAGTTTACTCAGGATGCAGCCGAGGTGCTTCAAAACACAACAAGCCCTCGTAAAAGTGAAAGCATTGCATAATGTAGATGTTACAGTACTACACGGAGTGCCATGAGAGCCGTGTTCATCAGAGTGGGCAGTGACGTCATGAAGAGGGAAGGAGGGCTGAACATGCATTGTATGCACAAGGGCATGCTGACCTTCATGTGCGGCTGATACTGATACAACTAAGAACGACACAGTACACAGGGACACAGCCAACTGCAGTGATGCAACTGCAAGACCGGGCAGCAATGTTGATGCACTGACCACAACACAGGTGTTAATCACATTATGTCGTCATGACAATTAGTAATTTTATTTCATTTAACTTTCTAATGTTTATGTTTGCATTTGGAAGGCCTTCGCAGCTGCACTGACAATGAGCAATTATCTGAAATCCTGTCATTAAAGGGATTGTTGTTTGATGTTGTAAGGTGATGCGAGTTATTCACCAGTAGTGACATCTATGCATGGATATCAGCTGAGGCTACAAGTGCTGATATCCGTGCATAGATACAGTATATTGTCTTGTAGTGTGATTGGTCGAACAAGGAGAATTGTAAACTCCAGCTTACATCAAGTATAAAATGACATCGGGGTAATGTGAGATACCTTTAAATGTTAAGATGGCTAGTAGGCGCCTGGTGCGAGATCTGTGATCAGAATCACGCATCGGAAATCACAAAGGATGTCAACTTCAGATGTGGATGGTTAAAACCTTTTTAACATTGCACTGCACCTTCAAATTGTCTGGCAAGCCTCAGCTGTCCATGTGTCAATACCACTGCCAATGAGGACATCAAATCACCTTGTGTCAAAAAAAAAATGAAGGTTTAACATTCAGGTATAGCCATGCTCTCTTGTTAAACTATTTCACGCAATGGCTGTGTGATTAATATGTAGTGAACTCTCAATATGAACATGAAAACAAGTCTCACTTTTATGTCCTCTAATGACTTACACTGGTTATAAAAAACTGTAATCTGCTTGCCTCATATTTTGGAGGTAATCCTCACACTGACGTGCTTAGATACATTAGTGGAGTTGCCAACATTTTCTTCAACTCATAGAAATACATCTGATAATGCAATCACAGGCATCAGCAAAAATTGCCATTTTCTTTTTTCTGACAAATTAAAGGTAATATTGATAAGTGTAAAGGTGCATCAGCACATCATATAAGGACCAATACATAGAAATGGGCTGAAATTTTGACTTTACGGAGCTGAATTGTTGTGAAGTGTAAATTTTTTAATTTTTTTAGAGAGCTTATAACAATATGTCCGACTGCAAAAATGCATTTAGTCTGAACAGCTGCATTGTACGTCTGCGTTTGCAATGTACAGAATTTATTTAAGTGGCTCACCCAAATAGATTTACTGAGACCCAAGAAGATTTTATTTCTATTTTTTATGTATTCCCCCCCCCCATTAATTTCAAGTCCAGGTGAAAATACACTTGCCTACCTGAAAAGTCTTCCAGAATGGTGCATTTGTGTGCAAACCTATAAACTAGGAAAAAAAACCACTCCCTAATCAGAAGTTATTGTGTAAATACAACGCTGTGTGGCAGCCGACTCTTGTGTGTTGGATGTCACAGTTCTCTGACATGCAACTCGACCACAGGGGCCGAGCAACACAAATCATTTGTCAAGATAAGGGAGATACACTTTTTTTNTGGTTTCTTTAGTCCTCCATGACAGTAAACTGAAGATCTTTGGGTTGTGGACAAAACAAGACATTTGAGTACATCACCTTGGGTTTTGGGAAATAGTGATCAACATTTTTCACTATTTTCTTTTGTTTTATGGAAACAACTAATCGATTAATCGAGAAAATGATCGACAGATTAATTGATAATGAAAATAATCGTTAGTTGCAGACCTACTTACAACTGCTGGTTTTGGCTTCTAAAATGTGAGGATCTGTTTCTTTTCTCCGTTTTGAACCATTGTAAATTTTGTCTTCACATAGTAAATTAAATAGTTTTGGGTTTTGGACAGCTGGTCAGACAAATGTGAAGAAGACACCATCTTTGGCTCTGGGAAATTGTGGTTGGCATTTTTCATAATTTCCTGATATTTTATAGACAAACGATTAATTGATTAATTGAGAAAATAATCAGCACATTAATCATAAATAAAAAATAATATTAGTTGCAGGTCTAATACTGATAACTGACTGATAACGGTTTTTATTATGTCCATATCATGATAGATAAAAGGGGCCACTGTCAACCAGATGACAGGGTGATGGCTTCAAGGACTTCCCAAAATATTGTAATCACGACTGAGGAAACACGAGTCAACAAAGTGAACCATGTGAATGGACATGTCGAGATTTTTAGATATACTATTTGCCCAGATATTAAGAGGAAATAGAGTCTTGCATTGCGTTTATTTTATTTTATTTTTTTTTAAACGCACAACTTTCTTTAGGCAAATTATTTCTGCCTTTATTTTTTAATTATTTAACACTAATGTGTTGTTGGCACGAATAATGCTCCTGGACCACTTAATATTTAAATGACAACGACATCAACTACAAAGCAAAGACTACTCGTGCTTTAAATAATAACCAATAAGCACCTCAAATCCCAAGTATCGACTCGTGGACTAAAAATGCGAACGATGGACTTTATGGGGAGCACCTGAAGGCAGCACAGCTATTGCTGTCACTTCTAAAATCCCTCCATCGTTATTGTTTGATTACACGACTAGTAGCTGCCTGTTTTCACAGATTTTCACTTCTCCTTGTTCGTACTTATCGTTATTAACTCCTGTAGCCGGGCAGCCTCTGTGCACCAGCTGGAGGCAACTCTTAGGGCCAGTCATCATGGCTTAAATGCTAGCTTGCTAACATCAACCACAGCTAACGTTAATGTCGACCTGAGCGGTCTCAAGTTTGCAAACAAAACGTCGTCATTACTTCGATATATACCTTTACGCTTCGATAACTAACTGTAGGTATTTTCCTGCTGCCCGTTGTATCGTTTTCTGTCTTTTTACGCTTGACAGTAGCAGCAGCAAATTAGCAAGCGAGCTAACTTAACGTGGCGAGAGCCTCCAACCTCCCTCACTGCTGCAATGTGGGTTAGCATCTCAGCGTCCAGGTGGCTAACAATCCCCCAGCCGCTGAATCCTGCCTGTTCGTTTAAAAACATCACCCTGGAAATACATGCTAACAAACATTACGTTTGCCCAAAAGGCGTTTGTTCACTCACCTTTCGTTCAATCGTCCAAAATCGTTGACAGTAGAGCGGTCTGCTTCCTCAGCTGGAGCTCTCGGGTCTGGTATTTTCGCCCATGCTGCATTATCAGAGGGCGGCGACAACAATGACTGACAGGGATCAAAGGCCAATCAGAGAGCAGGTCACGCCGTGGCTGAAAGGTTCAGCCAATCAGCGCTCGAACTGACGTAGCGCTGTCGGGAGAGAGCCACACGTGACTTCCAGCCAGCGCTGTTTACCATTGATGCAATCGGCGCGATACATGGTAACAATTTTTAATGTAACAACAAAGAAACATCCTCCATCGTGGTCTGCAGCTGTGTTAGGCTCGCATCATTGTGACGGAGCGAAGCGGCCTCCGGCTCAGATGAAAATCCCTCGAGGAACTAAATCGCTCCCCTCGTGTCAATTGCCTTATTGCTTCCAAATATTTAATTAATATTAAAATGTCAGTAGATTTCATGCATATTTGCTAACCCTTCTCGTGAAGACTTAACTAATGCTGCAGGAGTGAACTAACAAACTAGTACAGCGCAGAATAGTCGCTCCTCTTACAGAAGATTGTGGTTTCATTTAATCCTTGAACAGATTTGAACACAATATATTGCAGCGCCACATACTGTAATTAACTCTTTCATATCCTGAAATCCTGAGACAGAGATCATGGTTCATAATTGCACATTTGTGCACATGCATTGGCTCGTGAAGGAATGTCTGTGGATGTCACATGTTGCTTTCTCCACTAGGCGGCAGCAGATTGCTGTTAAAGTGTCGCAAAGCAGTTATTGGTGCTGTAGCTACTGCCCTTGCCTCTATTAAGTCTCTACTGTTTTAAGAAACTGAACATGACACGTGACACTGTGTGAGTTATGTCTCTGTTCCAGTCACCTAAAACTAAATCTGTATATTTTATGTACACAACTTGAAAACAAAGCCACTCTTAACTCTTTGATGAACTGAACTCCTTTGAAATTAGTGGTGACAGCTGACTGCTGGAGTCGTGTCAATCTGCACACACAGACCACAGATGTGAAAATAACCAGCGCAAAGCATCAAAACACGGTTTGGCATTTAATATAATAGTCAAATGTACAGTATTGTTTCAGTTGGACATGCATGCAAAAATCATCTCAAACGTCTCATGTGAAACCAGCACAAGACATCATACTTGACTACAGTTTCAAATGAAGAATCTTTTTACACTCTCATATTAATTATTAAAGTCACATTGACATTTGCTCAACACTTTTATGGTCGTATCAAAAAGGCTCTGCAGGTAAATGGATGATTGGTTACAATATGTTCTTTAATTCACTGTCCCAAAGGATGAGCCAGTCAGACAGTTTGACCTTTAATGTGCATGAAATGTGTGCATTTTGCTAATACTTATACAAGGCGTCATTTGTCACAAAAAGTATCAAAATGTGGGCATTTGCTTTCAATAGAATATGATGAATCATATAACCTCCTTAAATAAAATATGTTCTTACACTAAAGCATTACAAAGAGAAGCTGTAATATAAAAAAAAAAATACAAAATACAAAATGGAGGATTCAATCCTCTTTTTCAGACATTTTTCATTAGAGACAATATGACTGCTGTGACAATTGTGTTCAAAGTGCATTCTTGTTTATTCAGGATTATTTAAAGAGACCACTTAGCTAAAGCACTGATTATGCTTATTGGAAACAGGTTTGCCACACGTTTAAAAAAGATAAACAGAGGGGGAAAGTTTTGCATACTTGGCGCGAGGAAGAATCTGAAGCAGGACAGGCAGGAGGTGGCACCCGTTCCCTGTGACAGCTCTGCTGTCACAAATCAAGGTGCCGACCGCCAGCTAATGTTATTCATGAACACACAGATTCACAGAATTGTTACACTTGGAGTTAGAGCTATGTACGTGTTGCAATACAGAATTATAGTTCACTTTAAACAATGCCTTGGGTTAAAAGGGAAATCAGAAATCAATAGCGCAAGAGCAAAAATGCTATGAACAGTAATACTGAACTGTGACGATTATCCCTTTACTTCAGCTGAGGGAGAAGTGGTTTATGAGGAAGTGCTTTGGATTAAGGGGTAGAAGTGTCTGAAAGTGCTGAATTCATAAGACTGTTGATTAAAAATTTCACTTTTTTCAGCCTCACCACAAAGCACACACCTTATGGCTTTCTTAATGAGAAAAAAAACAAAATAAGAATTTGACTTGTGTATTTATCTGGGTTTTTGGTATTTAGATCTTAGTATATCTCAACTGCAGACGTCCTTCAGACTACTGGACAGTAGTGGAGTTAAGGGTCTTCGATGTCCAGGAAATCCCTTTTGGGCGGTGCTGCCCCTCTGTACCAGGCACAAGAGTCATCACTCCTCTTGATACAAGCAAAGTGTTTGGCCTGCTCTCCGTTGACTGTCTTCTCGATCACCCAGTCCGTCCACAGACACTCTGCCGGGCTGCTGATCATGCAGGGGATGGAGGTGCAGCGAATGATCTGAGGACCCGGAAAAGAGAGCAAGATCAGGGATTATTAAACTTACAACAACATCTTTCGAGATTATTTTAGTTTATGGTCATTCTTCCACAACTACTGAATATCTTTCAACTCTCCTACCTTGCAACCACAGCCCGTTTCATACCGCTGAGTCAGGCTCTTCTTCTGGGTGGCACTCGTGGCCTCCCACGGCTCAATGAAGTCACACAGTGTCACGTGCACTGTCCCGTCAGCCTCCAGTTTGCCTGCAGTGGAAGGAGAGTGCATTAGAGGCAATGAGATGGCATGAAAACTAATATGAAGATGTTTCAAGGGACAATATTTGTGATTTTTGTAACGTGGTAAAAGTCACACCTGTGATGAGATACTCCATGCCAGTCTCCAGAGTCACTCCACACACTGCAGATAAGGGAGCGGTGTAGATGGCATCAATATCCTGGTTGGGACCTTTGAACATCTGACAATTCAAACAGAGAAAAGAACATTCAGATGCATATTGGAATTAAGTTTATACCCCAACATGAAAATGATAGCTTTATGCCACGTACCTTGATTTGTTTGAGGTCATACTTGATCCGTTTGATGGGGTTTCCATAGATGTCATTGCCAACGTCGACCTCCTGCTCTCCAACTAACTTTGCTCTGATAACTGGAAAGAGACAAAAAAAAAAAAACCACACACATTTACATTCATTGTATTTGAAGACAGAGTTTCAAAGTGAAACACTATTGTCATGTTAAAACCGAACTGGATCTGGGTCTGATCTGAGCCCTGCCTAGGTTTGGCATGCCGGAGTCGGCCACAACACATTGCTGTGGCTTGGATCTGAGGAGTTTGCATGTGCCAGGTGCTGGGAAGACAGAGGCACATGAGTGTTTCATCAGCTGCAATCAGAGGGAGGAATGTGCGCCGCCTGCTCCCAGGCTCCTGGGCCGACACAGGAGGAAGCTAGTCAGCAATCTTTTGAAAAGCTGAACTAGAATGCTCCCCTCGCCCCCAAGGCCTCTCTGCCGGCCTGCCTCTCTGTCTGGATAGAGGTGCTGACATGCAAATCAACCTCTCTCTCTCTCTCTCTCTCTTTCGCATGCAGCCTTTCCCCCCTTCTCTCTCTTGTGCTCTGAAGTTGCAGCCTTCCAGATTCAGAGAGGGGGGGGAAAAAAAAAATCTAACAGTTCAAGTGGAAAAACATTATCAGAGCCATACGGATGAGCCTTTGAGCTCAAATACTGAGCAGTCAACAAAAAATATGACTCATGGGTTTCACAAACACTGCTTCTGTCGTGTGAATCCAAACGTTGAAGTGCAGCGTAGCATTGATTATATGCCAGTCATAGCTAAAAACCTACAGATCACTGGTATTGCTGCACACTCACATGACTACTACAGTAAAAAAAAAAGAAAAAAAAAAAGGGGGGGGTTACAAAATCATATTCAAAATCAAGCCTTTAAGTGGAGGAGACTAGCGACAGAGCTAATGTTAACCAGATGTTCTCTCTGAAGTCCCAGTTCAGTGCTTGCTGTCCCAAGGTGGCAGCTACTGACTTCCTAAGACCATCACCAGCCTGCTTCCTTACCAAATAAGATCAAGCCTTTTTCATTTGCTTTTTATATGACAAGGTATGAAGCTGCGAGCCATATGTGCCCTAATTCGATGACAATAGAGGCTTAGAGAACATCTCCTTTTAAGGGTCTAAAGAGTCGACCCTCGAAAAAAAAAAAAGAAGAAAAAAACAGGGGAAAAAAGAGAGAGTGTGTGCACAGATGGAGAGAGTGATGGAGTGTCGAGGATGGTTGCTTTCTCCAAGCAGGGGAACGGAGGAGAGAACGGAGAGGAATAGCAGTCACATTGCAGAGTTAGCGTTAGCCTAACATAAGCCTGTGTATGCAGGGAGAAGACAGTCCTTTCGAAGCAAATCCGTCACAAACATACAAGTTGACACACACACACACACACACACTGAGAGAGAGAGAGAGACAGACAGACAGAGAGAGAGAGGGAGGATTCAGTTTGCAGCCAGGAAAATGTTCAAAACACTGAGTTGTGCAAGATGTGTGCTTTGTGCTGCTGCAAAGTCAGAAGGCAGACACACTGACAAACAAGCTGCGCGCGCTGACGGCTCGATTTAGAGTGACAAAACTGCACCAAGCGAGGATGACTTTGGTTTACAAATCGCAAACTCCTGCAAACACTCTGAAACACACTGAGCGAGTAGCGCTGAGAAAGTCTCAAACTTCTCTGGCTACAAAAGGGGATTAGTGGTAATCCCCTTTGCCTGAGTGTGCAGAATCATACACAGATCGCTTCTCCTTCCACTGGTGTAAAGTAGGGCAGGTGAAAATATGCAGAGTATGTAAAAAAAATAGTGAAATACTGGGCTTGTGTGAATGATAGATATCATTTGAGCACTTGGGCTTTAAAAGCAACTTTGTGAGGGTTGGGGTTAGCTCTTTAAACTGCATCAAACATGCTAAAAATATGTAATTATAATAAGATGTTTTCCCCCATTCATTATTTGCAGAACATCCACATTCCAGCTATTGAAGTAATGAGCAATAATCAATAAAATCCCAAACAAGCTCTCATTCTGCCATGCCCATTCCACTGAAGTACTACTAATAATAAATTAGCTTGCTTGAGGTGGTATAGAGTGTTTTTTACTCCTCTAGTTAAAGTAATTTAGAAATTTGACTTAATTTTCTGTACTGATATACAGTGTATACCTAGCTCTCACAGGGCATGATGATGTTTACTGGAACAGGCTGACCAAGCCCTTTAAAAATCACAAGTTTCAAAAAACTGGGTATTAAAGGAACCATCTCATTTTCTAGTTACTCAAACAATAAACACATTATTTTGTATGTAGTATTGTGGCCATGGGAGTGCTTTAAAAAACAAAGAGAAAAAGAGAAGAAAGCAAATGCATGTCATGTAATTGCAGGGCCTGTGCATCCATTTTCCTCTCCGAGAAGCCACAAAGTGGTCAGACTTTGAACGAGAAAAACTGAACTACAAATTCAAACTGACTCCTCCGCTGATTCCTCTCCAAGGATACATGAATTTATCCACCATTATCTATTTGTTTACTTTTAAAAGTGAAATTTCACCATCAGCTGCACCGTCAGTGCCGAAATATGCTAATAGTTTGTCTTTCTGGCACCACATTTTTATTGTTTACTTGACATTTGAATGTTTTCTCTTTTTTTCCTCCAGTTGTGGCTTGCACGTGATGATGCTGACGTACAAATGTACACATGCAGTGAGCTGCTCAGTATCAAATGATCAAATCAAAGTGTTTTTTTTGCTCCAGTGAGCACATTAAATGAACCTGCTGGGCAGATCGATGCGATGCATTATCGCCGGTGAGGCTGGAGTTTAAAGCAGCTGTTGCGGGAGCGCGCACACACACATTCAATCTGGTTTTAATGTCAGCTCTGTTTACACAGCTTGCGGCGCAGGGCTGTGTTTATACCGGAAGTCACGTTAAAGACAGCTTTTTCCTTTCCAGATCTGTAATGACTTGCTTTCCTTCTTCACAAAAGCGGCACAGGTACGCTCTATGATCAACAAGAGTCGTGAAATCAACTGCAAATGCTTAATGAGCACAGCATATGACCGCCCAGCATTCCTCTGCCTCAGCCAAAGACCCGAGGGACGGATTTCAATTTACGAGGGAAGATTTTTTTGTTCCTGCTCTCTCTCTGTTTTGACAAGATAAATGGAAGTATGTGTTTACAACTATAGCTGACCTGGTATTTTGTTTTTGTTTACTGGAATAGAAAGAGAAATAAGCCAGGCTCTAGTAAAATACGACCGAGGTCAACTAGGGGCAGAGGTGGAAAGAACCCAGTTAAAACTACAGTCTGCTTTTTAGATGAATGGTTCTACTCTGCTACCTGTACTTTTACTTCTATTCTTCACTGTATCTTGACTTTGCCTCCCATAAAGAAAATACCATATGAAGCACGATGGATCATCTTCAAAACTGACGTTGCAAGGGGCCCAGTGATGCAATGACCTCGCCCAAATGTGTAGTTTCTAGGCTCGGCAGACTTTGACTGTTCTTCCCAGTTTTTAAAGATTTTCACTTGAGACACTGAAACTAAGTTTGCCAGCTACTCATGTTCTTGAGTAATTTTCCATAGGCTCCAGACACTCTAACTGACTCTACGTCTGTGCAACTTAAGTAATACTTTCACTTCAGTAAACTGTCTGACACTAAGTAAGGGTTCCTCAACACAATGTCTTACTGTGCAGGAACTGGAAATACCACAGAAATTAGTTTCTACATACTAATACTGCATTTAATCCAAAGAACTTTAACTCATAATAAACACAAATGCCAATCACCTTCAGTTCAGATAGTAGACCAGAAACTAAAATAAAGATGATTCAACTATACTGGGGGGGAAAAGGAGTAGCTAGCAATGGTAGATAATGACCTTAATTTTGAACATAGCATCTCATCACTTTGCAAAGTCGGCCACCCATTCATTTTCTATGCAGCAGCCAATGGCTTTTCGTGCCAATAACATCACAAATTAACAAGTTTTCTCTCTGAACTTCAGCTTTAGAAAAGAGCTGTGAAGCAGCAAACGATATGAACTCTTTCTACGTGTGACAATCTTCTTGAAGTACTTGAGTTGCACTCCTCGTACCAGTTTGATGCGGTTATAAAGGTTCCTGGTGAGGCAAAGTCAAGAAGCTTTTGACCAGAAAGGCTGATCTCCTTGACAAAATGGTGGCTTATGTTAGTAGGAGGGTCTATCCATGGTGCTGAAGCAGGAGTGGAAGGGGNGGGGGGGGGGGGACTACCAGCACCTTAGTTTAGGTTTAAAACAATGCACAGGATAGAGCCCTGTGCCTTCTACTTGACCAAATGATTGAAATGCTGCATCTAGGACTAATTTTAAAGGCTCCTCTTCATAATGTGGAATAATGATGAGATATAATGAGAAAAGTAATATCATCTTCATGCCAAAGGTTAGAAACTGTTTCATTGTGTCAAAATAAGAGAGCATTTTATCTAATCTTTAGTGTAGTTGTGTTAGGGAAAACTGAAAATATATCATATATTATCGGTTCTGTCTATGTATTATTATTAGTAGTAGTAGTAGTAGTAGTAGTCTAGTGACTATACCCTATACCATTTGACACTGTGGTATTTGAAGAAGAAACAGAGGTTATTAATCAATGATTAAATGTCCAAATATAACTACATTTCCTTCCTTCTCTCTAAGTGTCTTACATTAGCTCCCTGGCTGCATCTGAGAAGTGACGAACTTTAAAATGATCTCATCGAAAAGGTTAAAAAAAAAAAATCAGCCTTTCCTTTACAGTAAACTCTCTCCGGCAGGATAATGTGGTTTCTTCACCCTCCAGGGCCACGGAATCCAATGGTAAAGAGAGACCTTTGAATAAGTCAGCTTCTGTATACATACAGCACCACACACACACACTCAGCCAGCTCACAAGCGAGAAAAAAGACCCTCAGCAAAACCCCAATTTAAATAGCTGCACAAGCTGGTCACTGTTGAGACTCTCCTTAGCTCAGGGCCTGATGTTGAAGGCAGCAACAAGCGGCGTTTTGTAACAGGTAGAATAAGAAGGGAAACTATCCAAGGCCTTTGAGGAGGTAAATGGCATTTAGTAGTCATTAAGGAAGTGCATCACAAACCTCTCAGCCATGGAGTTGAGGATTTCTTTTGCATGATCCTCAGGATTACTTTGTGAAACACACGCACTCCACAAATTACAGGTATAAATAATGAAAAAAAAACTCTAATCCATAACAGGCAGTGATGTGGCATCAGATTGGATGCCTGGTTATTGAAGGAAAACTTTTCTAGGCAAGCTTGTAAAAAGTGTTCAAACATTTTACATTTGATCAAATGTTACCAAATGAGCTAAAAACACCATAAAGTACGTTTCTGTCACAATAAAGGCTCAAGAATATCAACAGATGATTGGAGAGAAAGAGAAGAAAAAAAGAGAGGAGGGAAGTGGAAAGAAAGATTGAGAGACAGAAAATTCCATCCTCCTCCCCCTGTAATTGTAAACATAAGAGTGGGGCAAGTTTGCAAAGTCCCCCCCCCCTTCTCAACACTTACAGCTTCAGATCCTCGTCATCATATATTCAAACAAATCACGACTAAATGCTGCTTTCTATTCATTCATATAGCTCAACTTACCGACGTCTGAGTTGCAGAACGCCTGCTGAGGATGCGCTGGGGAGCAGCTGCAGGCTTCTGCTATTTCTTCCACTCGCCACAGAAACAGGATGGCCAGAGTGACAAAACAACTGTTCGCCGTCCAGGTCATCTTAGAAAACTGTTTAATTTATAGATGAGGAGGGGGGAAAAAATGTGAAGGCAGTCGAGCGCTCCTGCAAGCCTAAAGGAAAGGAACCCCAAAAAAGTGTCCCCCAGCTTCAAGTAAATAACAGACGGTCCTCTTGTCAAAGTGAGAGATGCACAAGGCGTGAGAGAGAGTTCATTCCCGTTGAAGACTGCACTCAGGCACAGAGGCTCCTCCGAAATCTGTTTTCCACTACCGTCAGGAGCAGCCGCGTTTTATTACCGCAGGCTGGCGGCAGACTCCTCCTCCTGCTGTGGGTCTCAGCCAGTGAGCACGGCGGCGCTGTGGAGGTCAGGGGCTCCCAAAGTTTTCACACCCACCCGCTGTCCCCGTCACCTTCTGTCACAACTCTGTTGCGCGGAGATGTGGATGACTGTGCCAAACACTGGGGTGACACACAGGAGCAACCCTTGAGCCGCACGCATGCATTTGTCCCCACCCTCTCTCTCTCTCTCTCCATCTGTGAGGACTGAACCACTTCCTTAAACCATGACCTCAAGTTTTACCTCAACATCCAACCTTGAATTTTCCCCAAATCTTAATCTACAATCTCCCAGTATGGCAAGGTTTAAATCTAAATTTAATTTAACTTAGAACTGTAAAACCTAACCCTCAGCAAAGGAGAAATAACATGAAATTAGCTTGGTAAAAATTGGGACATTATGTCATTATGTTGGAGGTGTTTCCTTATCTTACTATCTTTGTGAGTAGGCTTGGGTCTCACAAAATCAGCAGGCAACTATTTTGTGGTTTTGCCATTCTACCATTTTATTCCTGTAATGGATCCTCTGGGGAGCATGGATATGCTCAATTTAATTCATGACAAACTGGTCATGATTTAGATTTTTTTTGTGTGTGTGTACAAGCGGAAATTTTGGCCAGATGAAGGAGCCAAGGGAAAGGTCAGGGAGTCACCAATATCAACAGGAGTACTTTTCCGGAAGCCATGAACATCCGCTGTAAATTTAATAGAATAATTATACATTTTGGGAAATACACTCATTTGTTTTCTTGCCAAGAGTTAGATAAGAATATCGGTACTCTCACATCTGTACGGTAAATGTGGAGCTACAGCCAGCAGCCGCTTAGCTTAGCTTAGCTTAGCTTAGCTTAGCTTAGCGGAAAGATTGGAAACAGGGTTCAACAGCTGGCCTGGCTCTGTCCAAACGAGAGAACAAATTCTGCCTAAAAGCACCTCTGAAGCTCACTAATCAACATGTTGTATCTTGTTTGTTTAATCCGCACAAAAACCAACGTGTAAAAACGACAATTTGCCATTTTTACGAGGGGTTATGTTGGACTATTTCTTGGCCAGTAACCAGTAACTTCCTGGAGGCTCCGCTGGTTGCCTGGCAACTGCTCAGAGGCAAGAAATAACCCCCAAGTTAACAGGCTGCTAACTTGTATTTAGCGTTAGAGAGTGGGATCAATCCTCTCATCTAACTCCTCGCCAGAGACCGAATAAGCGTATTTCCCAAAATGTCTTACTGTTCCTTTAATGGAAGCTTGACTAGTAGCTGTGAGGGTGTACTGCTCTGGACTGACCTCCATCTGATCTGGACTGACCTCCATCTGATCTGGACTGACCTCCATCTGATCTCTAACCTTGGGCCTCAGTGTCTGTGGTAATAGTAAAAGTAACCTTACAATAAGTATCTTACAATATCTGTGGTAACACTACAGGTTGAACAATTTTCACAGTTGTGCTGCAATTTGTGTTCTTCCCTTTTATCTATTATAGAATTGTTTTCTACAAGGAGTAGGTACTATAATTTTCTTTTTAATTTTATTATGTTGTCTATTCTTTTATTTTTTGTATATATGTACCTTAAACCTGCAATAACTGATGCCTTGGCCTCTTGGGGGCAGCAAAAACAAGCTGTAAACACAATATTGACCTATCTTCACCTTTTAAGTGATTACGCCAAACTTGTTAGCAAACAGCTGCTTGTTGACACATCCAGCAGTGACGGAGCAACATTATCATTCATTTGGAGTCATCTTTCTGGCCACCTGATGAATGCAAGTCCCATATTCACTCTCTTTTAGCTCTGTTTTTGGTCTCTACCAAGTTCTGAGGGAAATATCTGGCTCTTTAGCTGCTAAATGCTCAACTATGTTCACCGGCTAGTCGCTAACTGTGTCTGCCTGCCGTTTGGTGCTGAGCAGGTAGTGTACAGTGGGTTTTTTAGAGCTTATACGCTGAAAACAGCTGCCTGCTGTGGCTGAAAATGACGCTATGAGAGCGGTGAACAGTAAAGTTGTGGGCTAAACAGCTAAACGATGAGCTGTAACTCGCTATTAAGCTCCGTAAAACCAAGTGGAGCTGCAGATCCAGGTGATAATTCTCTGTAAGTTCATCACTATGAGCGAGCCCTTTCACATTGTTGCCACATTGTCATTTGATACACTGTTATCATTGCCGCTAATCATAGCCGCTTTAAACACTTATGCTAATGGTGACTCACAGGTGAGAAAACACAAACGTGGGTCTTGCTATGTAACCCTCAGCCCACGCCACACAGTTATCTGTGAGAGTCAGTGAGAGTGTTTATGCAATGCGAGTCAGTTTCAGTAACAATTACACTGTTTGTAACGGATGAAAATACTCAGGAAGAATGAGGGAGGAGTGGCGGACTGGAGAGAAGTGACATCATCCCCTTAAACTTAATAGATTCAATCTGGCGGCGATTCCCCCAGCGTAAGCTACCCAAACCCCTCCGCCCTTCTGTGAAAGAAACATTATGCTATAGTCGAATTCTTTAGTTGTTTCTCATCCCTTACTCATGCACAGAAATAGATGGCTCTTTTGTTGGAAAGTTCACCACTGCAACACCACCTCAGGAAACTGGGGATCTCAAGAGTTTTGGGTTTGTGGGCTCCCGTGTTGATTCTGGCTTAGAAGTGAGAGATCACAGCGAGGGCATGGTGTGTTTGATGATTAGAGCTGATGATGAATAATGAAGAGGACCGAAGAGAGAGAGAGAGAGGACTGTATCTGCTGTGGCTGCCTCGCTCCCTGACATCATATTTGGCCACCGACTGTCAGCCTTCTGGCTACTCTGGCAAATATTTCCACTCTTTTCCATAGTTGAGCATTTTTGCCTGGTTGCTTTTCCACAGGTCTCTGTTACTTGATGTCTGTGTAAAAACAGGCGGGGAGAGAGTGAGAGCAGAGAGGAAAGTGGGACACCCGATTTAATGTCATCTTTGTAGTGACAAACGTCCCTTGCGTCTTTTTGCTGAAGGGAAAATTTCGTTCATTTTATCTTCGCCTTTAGCTTTGGAGTAAGAACGCCATCAGTTAGATAAGGAAAATTCCCAAATCGTTCGAAATTTTGCAAGCCACTATGACTCGTAAGCAGAGTGGAAGTTACCAGACACAAAAGACGTAACACGGACAACAAAGCAGATGTTGGGCGTGGGACAGAAATTAAGACACATGAAAGGAAGTGACACATCCAAGACTAAATGAGTAGAAATATGCTTCCGTCTCTTTCCACAGTTTACCGAAGGCATCAGAGGAACAGTAGACGCCTTCTTCTGGGCAAAGCCTGCCGCCCCCTGTCCAAACAGTCGGCTTCCTTTGCACAGAGATGCTGACTGATGTGGTGGGCTCTGCTCAGATCACAGCCGTGTCCCCGGCTCCTGGGCATATTTCAAATGACCTCACAGCATGACCATTCTGAGCTACTTCCCACACTGCAACTCTCCCTTTAGAACGGGGTTTTACTTGCCAGTTAAGATCTGGATTATTGTATCAACATTTGGTTTTAATTTGTTGAAAGAGGGCGGATTTGTCAAAGAAGTGCAATGTAAGCAGCCCCCTGTGTACATTACCCACTACAAACGCCAAAAGGGGCTTAGGAATGGCCTGAACCTCCATCCCTTAAATTACAGACTTGCAAGGCCAGGAATACTCTCTAAAGGAAGTGCCCGGCAAGGCAGAAAAAGAGGGTCTCATTGCGGGAACTGGTGGGTGCTGTGGCAGTGACCCACATCCTCTGACTCCCACCTCCTCTGCCATGTTGCCTGCACGCATCCCACATGACCTGACCACCACGTAGCTTTTCGGCTATCCATCCCTCTGCTGCATGTTCGCCCCCTCCTCTTTACCATCTTTGTTTTGATGTGACCCAGCCACGGCCCAGGGGTAATTCCCATCATTTTCCATTCATCAGTGCAGCTATTCACTTTTTATTGGTGACAATGTGAGACAATGAATCAGTGTTAGCGAACTCACCTCAGGGAGGGGAGGAAAACATCTGCTTGAGAGACCCACCATCATTTAAACCCATTAAAATCACATCATATACTCTGGGGTCAAATGGTCTGAACAGTGTGGTGTCCCAACAATAAGTCACCATGAGTCTGCTTATAGTGTCCACAAAGCACTGTCAGTGTCTTGAGTTGGTTTCAGTGGAATTGTTGCCAGCCTGAGCAATCAATGTGTGCTTTCACTGGAATTTTCACTTTTGTAACAGACCTGTGCTGGTAAAACATGTCAATTACCATACCGTCATTTCCTTTACAGCACTACAATGCTGCCAGTACATGACTAGGATGTCTGGGGCAGCACTTGTAATGATGAACAATGTAAACAGCAAGTCTGCGTTGTGCAAGTGTTTAACCTCTTCAGTGCACCTACTATACAGGTATTGTGGGAAATATTTTCTTGTTTAACTTTACTACTATATGAATAATCAAGTTTGTATAATCATTTATATTGCAATAAACCATTTATTTTTTATAGTCTTTAACAAACTCCAAATTATAATAAAAAATAAGAGATTGTTTATAAGAAAATATATCCACCCTGCAGATAGTGCCACATAGTCAGAAAAGGAATCTGGACACCATTATATTCAGGAGACCCCAGGTTAGCTGGAAAACACCTAAAATCCAGAACCAATGGTGTCTCAGAAAAAGGTGGACCAAGAGGAGGGCACCTGCAGCTAAGGCCCACATTAGGTGGAGCATGCAGCATTATAAAAGAGAATGCACACTTGGAGCTCATTGAGAGTTGCTCGTTTTGTTGAACTCTGTTTTGATGAACTTTGTTCTATTGTTCAATAAATCTACAAAATACCAGACTCTGAAGACTCAGTACTGTTTATTAATGTAGATGTGGCAGAGGGCGTGAACCCATCTGGCCCAAGGTGAAGATCTTTTCTCCCACAGTATGTTCACAAAAAGATTGTTGTGAAGCTGATCAAGCCAGATGAGCTTTCTTATAAATTGTAGTTAAAGCAGCAGTGAAAGATTTTTGGGCTGTTTGGGGGCAACGAAACAAAATGTAAAGACAACACATTATCACCTCAACTCAGCTCAAAATGTTGTTGTGGCGAATGTGCTGGCAAGCTGGAGCACATGGAGCAAATTATCAGTCATTTGGAGTCATATTTCTGTACACCTGTCCAATATTAAGTCCAATATTCACTCTGTTTTCGTCTCCACTAACTTCAGAGGGAAATAGCTTTCTCTTTAGCTGCTGAATGCTCCACTATGTTCACCAGCTAGTTGCTAACTTTGTCTGTCTGTCATTTAGTGCTGGGAAGGCAGCATAAGGTGGGTTTAGCTTCTTTCTTTCTTTTTTTTTTTCTTGCTGAAAACAGCTGCTCGCTGATGAGGCTGAAAGAGGCTGAAACTGCAGAGGTCAGGTAATAATTCTTTGTGGGTTCATCACCACGAGCCATTCCTTTCACATTATATGTAGTCATTTGATCCATTGCAGATATGAAAACATGTGTCAGTGCAGCTTTAAGGTCCCATAATTTTCAAATAAATCATGATGAATTCCACTGAAATTACACATTTATAATTTTCCATTTTACTTTGTGTGATAGTGCAGCTGTGAAAAATGCCATTTTTGGTTTTGATTTGTACTTCAGAATCCCTGTCTTAAGACTTAAGTACAACTTCCTCCATACATGAACATTAACTCCACCACATACTCTGCTATGTGTGTGATATGACTTTATGACACACACTTATTTCGTGTAATGCTCAACTGAATTTCTTTTGTTGTTGCGTGTTTTTGTCATCACAACACACTGCGTTTTTTCTTACATAAGGGGAAATTGGGAAATTTTGGAAGAGCATAGGGGTTCAAGCGGTTAAATGAGATTACCTGAATCACTGTTCATAAATCCCACTAAACAGAATTTCAAAATTCTGGGGCAAACCAAACAAACAAAGCATGTCAAGACATGTGGGGCTAATTATTTGTTGGGTAAAATGACACAACAAAGAAAATACAGCCAGATATTACTCACAGCAAAACAAGTCTACTCTGTGATGAAATATCTGAACTTTCCCTCTCTCCGTCCCGGTGAATACATTACATTGTGCACACAGACTCACACAAGGTTAGGTGTGAATGAATCACAGTTGCTGTAAAGCACTCTCTCTGCTATAAGTTTGTACAACACTGAACCATGAGTGCGCATGGAGGAGTCATCTTTAAATATACACAGTGATCACGTAATATTCACAACTGATCAATCATCTTTTATCATGTAATCATGTAGTTTAGCGCAGACACACTTCTCAGAAACCCATGAGTCACTGTGTGGTACATGTGGCTGTTTATCCCACCTGCCCAGGCATGTAGGCCTCGAAGTATAACTGTCAGTTGTGTGAAGCAGGAAGACTTGAAGACAGTCTGGTGTGCGGTGAAGACACAATAGCTTGGGAAGATTCCATGATTCATGAAGAGGAAACTGCTATCATCCTTAATCAAACCCTTGTAAACACATTCAGTATCTCTATCTGATGATGTTGAATAAAGCCAACGTGTTTGAAGTTTGTTGTTTTCATTCTGTTGGGGCGGGATGAAGAGATAAACGTGACTTTAAACTATTTCACAGGGAAATAAGTGAACTGAGGATCACCAAATTTGAATTTTGACCCAACATTGCATCGACAACATACTAACAGTGACACAAGAGCACGAGGCCAGGGCAGATACCTTGTTAATTAAAAGAATAGTTCAACATTTTGTGAAATACGCTTTCTGGAGGAGAGTTAGATGAAAAGATCAATACCACGCTCACATTTGCCTGTTAAAGGTGGAGTCGACGATTCTGGAGAGCCCTGATCGATCCGAACTTTTTTAAATTTTAAAAGCATTTTAAAAGTTGTTTGCTTGTCGTCTTGCAGACAGACGTGACAAAGCATGAATTCAGAGTTTTTACAAATCAGCATCATGATGTAGTTATTTTGTAGATATCTATGTGTATAAACAATAACGTCGCTGCCGTATTTATGCCTAATTTAGATGACGTTGTTCTGCCCTGATTGATCCGAACTCCATTTAGAAAACAAGCATTAAATCGTTTGCTTGTGGTCTTGCGGACAGACCTGACAGAGCATGAATTCAGACTTTTTACAAGTCGGCATCATGATGTAGTTATTTTGGCATCCTTTTGATCTGTTTATTGCAATTAAATCACAGAAAAATGTGTTTATTTTGGGATCATACCACTATAGTAAGCCAGATTAATTCAGCGACGTGTGACTTGCAAGATAGAGTAAATATTTATTGATTTTGACACACCAATTATGAAACTGCCACTCACCGGAGACAGATGGAGAGGTGAATACTCACATAAACACAAATGATCCAGCAGTCAAACTCGCTGTTGTTCAAACTGCTGTCCTTTGCACGAGCACGAGTTGTGTGGCTCGGTCCAAGCCTCTCTGTTTGTTTCCCATTTACAGAGCCACGGCTGTGTTTGAACACCGGATTGTTTTTTCAGACACAGAATGGACAGCTAGTGGGACCATGAGGAGATATTGGCTGAATTTGACAAAAAGTGTATTGGATTAGAATTGCAGACTACACCTTCAAGACTAAGGCTACAGCAAGTAGCCGGTTAGCTTAGCTTAGCACAAAGACTGGAAACAGGGGGACACAGCTAGCCTTGCTCTGTCTGAAGGTAACAAAGTCTGCCTTCCAGCACCTCTAAAGCTCACGAATTAACACGTTAAATCTCATTTGTTTCATCTGTACAAAACAGACTTAAAAAACAAGACAAAACATTTTACGAGGGGTTATGAGCTGGATTATGTCTTGGCTGGGACCAGTTGCTTGGTAACCAGCTGGGAGACTCCAGGAAATTACTGATTCGCAGCCAAGAAACAATCCAGCACATTACACTTCTTTACACTTTGGTTTTTGTAGCCTACAGGTTAAACAAATGAAATATAGTTTGTTAATTAGTGAGCTTTTAAGGTGTTGTTAGGCAGATTTTGTTACCAATGGTACAATGACAAGATTACGATGATTAATAAAATTACTTTAAGTTCTAACACTTCACTCCTTTTTTCTCATGCACAAATGCATAATATTGCTCCTTGAAAGACCTTCATTTCACTACTCAGTAATGATGTATGCATATGAACCCTTTTCCTTCAGTGACCTGGACAGCAGCAAAATGTCTGAGATCATGACAGCAGATATATACACTTGAAAAGGCCTGCATATGTCCAGGGTAGTGAAGTTATAAATCAGTCTGATTATTAATTTACCTTGGCCCCGTTTGCACTTGTCATTTCACGTGTCTCATATCTGGATAAACTCCAGATTAGGATTCATCATTTCTGTTGCTCCTGTGAAGGACAAATTGGGCCTTTTAAAAGAAAAGTGCAGACACACACAAAAGAGGATCTAGAAATCACTTTATTCATTTGCCTTTTAAAAGAAAAAGCGGGAAAGGTGATACATTTGTAGCTAATCAATAGAGATTCCAAAATAAATCACACGGATAATAAAGTAGCATCATTGCAATCTATTGAATAAAAAGCAGACAAATTGATCAGATGTGAGAAATACTCAGCCTGGCCCTGCGACTGGATCAGACATATTCTGGTCTCACTACAAAGTGGTAGGTGTACTGGTCATCAGGACAGGGGTAGGCAAGAACCTGGGTCCCATTCACAGCGATATCAGCCATGTTGACCTTGAAGTTCTGAATCTGACAGATGTACTTGCCTTGGCACATCAGCAGGAGCCGGTTACGGAAGAGGATGTTGCTCTGCTGGGTGAGCTGGTTTTGAGGAACCAGCCTTGCCACAGGGAAGGACTTGCACCTCAGACCTCGGTTCGAACAATCATTTTGGTTCTTGAAGACATTTGCCTCCCAGAGAATCTTGTTGTCCTTAAAGATCAGGCTGTTGTGGAGAGGTGTTCTGAATGACTTGGTTGGGGTTTGACCATAATGATGGTCATAACGCTCCCTGTTGTTGTATGAAGTAGTCTTTAAAGGGCCAATAGCAGTGCTCCATGGCTCAGCAGTGTAGATCCTCGGCTGGTAATCCTCATCTTCTCTGTTGAACTTTGGGTTGGACAGAAGATTGCTGAAGAGCAAAACATTAAGCTGGAATGCTTTCAACATGTTTTCTTGATACATATTCTTATGAGTGCTGTAGAGAGAAGAGTTGAACTCAAGCGCATACAGTTTCTCAGCGGGAATCATAGGGAAACGAACGCGACTCAACAGGTCAACCTGGGTTTCCAAACTGGTCGAGTTGCCTTTCTCTGTGATCCAGCTCTCCACCGTCTGAAGCAGAAAGTATTCATCTGGCACCACCAGGTCTGAGCGGGCTAGAAGGGCTCCGAGGATCTCAACGGAGAGGTGCGTCCAAACAGGGGACATGGTCAGATTTTGGTAGTTCCACGCCAGATACTGAATACAGTTCTCCTGGAGGACCATGTCCCCGGTCTCCTCTGCATATTCGTAAAGGGACACCTGGGTGTGAAACGAGGCGTCCTCTGGGAGGATTTGAGAGAACAGCCGGCCTATGTCCTCCATCAGCTGCTTCACCCCAAACTTAGAAGCCATCCAGTGGAGGCACTGCACAGAGGACAAGGTCACATCCATCTTGCGAGTGTAAATGTACCTATTGAGAACCAGATTGTAGAATATTTATTTGAGATGTTTTCCAGTGATTTTGCCATTGATATTTCTAGTTATAGTCCGACAAAACACCTGGATTGTATCAACATTAATGTGTCAGTATTAATTCTGTAAATTAATACGAGTCATAGTAGTTTCAGTGTACCTGATGAAGGAGGTGAAATGTGGTTGGCAAGACTGGCTGACATTGACTGTGATGTTAGTGATCCCCTCTGAAGCATTGAAGAGTGGGAAATGTGAGAGGAAAATTTTGTGCGTACAAATGGTCATCCCAACCATCTCCGGGGTCCCATCCTCCTGTTTGTTTCCAGTAGCACTCTGGACTAAGATCAGGAAGTCACAATCATTCCCGCTGTCAAAGATTTGGCCGAGCTCATCAGACAGACTGATGCTGTGGTCCAGCGAGTGCGTAGAATCACTGATGGTCACATTTGTGTCTGGAATCACAAATCATTTACGTGAGCAGTGATCACACGGAGAGTGCAAGTGTAAGAGTTAAGATACGTACCGGCACTTTCACAAATAACTCCAACATCCTCTTTGTGGGAGCAGTCAGTTACTCCCCAGCTTCTTAAAACACAGGCAGACAGATGGTTCTCTGAGCCTGTACATTCAATATCATCCAACCAAATAGGTCCAGACGCTATGATGTAAAATAAAAGGGAATAAATGTGTTAAGTGTTGTATCAGAAACACTTTCAGCAGTGACATTTTTGATGGCTGAATTTGTGGTGTTAGTGTGTTAAACCCTCAAATCACAACTCCTCACTCATTACAATATTTTCACTGCCCTCTGGTGGGGGATAAATGGAAGTAGAGGGCACCTTCTCCGTAGTTCTTCCCAATGACAACAGATTTGGCTCCGGGGAATTGGAGCTGACGACACACCACCTGGGCCTCAGCCTGGTCCCAGCCGTCATCACACACTGTTCCCCATTTCCCATCATGGTAGACTTCCACACGGCCCTCTGAAACACTCTCGGAGCCAAACAGCCTCACGGCACCTTCCTGTGGCTGAGGTTTTCGTTCTGTACGTCCTGTATATCATGTATAGGATATTAACCAAGGCCATGACAGCAAAGAGTTTATACACACATTCAAATAATCTACAGTCTGTATTGAATTAATGGTCAGAATATATTTGTAAAAGACCATAATATAGGCATTGTATAGTCTAAAGTAAAAATTCAAAGCATTTTATTTTCACACAAATGAGATGTACTTCAAATGACTTACTAAACAGGTTAAACTTCATTGCACTTCCAGAGTCATGGAGAAGTAGCAGAAGCCACAGAGTACACACGTTTCGATGTGTGAGCATTTCCAAGCGTACGACTCTGACACAGACAGACGATGACAAAGAAGAAGAAATGTGAGAAATACCTTCACTCTACTTCACTTTACAATTGAAGATTGTGCCTTGAATGATTTTGATCTTAACAGGAGCACCAAAAGTTGAACCGTGTGTTGTTTTTCATCTTTTTGCATATAATTCAACACATTTATTGCTTCAAAGGGTGAATACACGTATAACCTACGTAGCATTTTCCTATACTTTGATATGATCTGATTAAAATGGAATGCAATTTATGTTAATATCTATTCAAATTTAATCTGACTATACTAAATCTGTGCATTACAAATTAAAGATCAAACTTAAAAGACAAAATGTCTGGAATCCTTACACATAATGAAACCACATTACCTTCTGGTTATAAAGTGCTGTTGTCCGAAAATGTGCTTCTCTCTTTTGAAGTCTGTGACACAAATCTCACTCCTTTTAAAGTCCCGCTAAAAACAGGGTGGTTTGAATGTAGGCTATAGGTTCACTTCTCCACTCCTGCTGCTTTCCTTAAGTTTCGTTCCACATTAAAAGCAGAAAATCACGGTGTTGCACAACAGTTTTTGGTCCGGTCACAAATTGTTTGAGGACAATGTCTATGTCATGTTCTGTAAGAACTTTGCACCTGTTTTCAGAATTGTCTCTCCCTTGCGGTCATCTGGAAGAAATTCATTATTCTCGTTTACTTCCTGCTACTGTTTTAATTGGTTGTTCTAGTCATATGACACAGCCAGTTCCTAGTTCAGAGATTCCAATCAGGAAATGCTTTGGTTCTTACCATAGACTGTATATAATGGTTCTTACGTTACATATGGTCAGCTTGCAGCTCCAGCTACTTTGTCTTTTCCTTCCCCTGTTTGTGTCTTGGTAAGCTTCGCTTGTAAGTTATATTTGTGGTATTTGTATGCTATAACTTGTAGCTGTCATTTATATCATTTTATGTCTGGATGTTTAAATAGCATTCAGTAATTGGTGCTATCTTTCTGTATCATTTCAGTTTTACAGAAAAAATAAATAAAATCTTTTCATGAGAATGACCACCACAGTAAAAGACATTCAACTTTACTCCAGCCTCCGACTTTCTCTTGAAGCCTGTTAGCTATCTGTCGATTTGTGTACAGACACACACACTGGGGACAGAATAGTCTAATTTCTGTTGAACTAGTTTTGTCAACAGACCCACGCGTGAATTAAACGTCAAGACTCGGAAAATAGGAATCAAGATTTTACTTTTTAGTAATCCCACCAAAAACAATACATACAATATACAGTAATTCATGTTTCACCAAAACGTCCTTCAAATAATGTTGAGTTTTATGAAGAATAAAAACAGGCCTTTAGTTTTTCCACTGAAAATAACATGTTTGGTGGAACATGGAGCAAAGGAGGAAAAAACCTTTGACCATTGAGAGTGTACAGTATGTGCATGAAAATGTATGCTTTAGAAAAAAAATGTCACAGTCTGATAAATCAATCATTGTACATTCATTATAAGAAAGGCTACTGTTGGGGGCCACATTTGGCCTTGGAAGGAGATGATCCACCACAAGACATGCTGGCATTGACTGTTTTGACTGGCACTTTCTCAAAACCCAAGACAGGAACATATTTTACAGCCCATAGTTCTTTCATTTCTACTGAAGATGATCCTTTAAGGGTTAGAGTTGTGTCTTTTACAAACTCAATGAGGAAGCAGCGAGTACAGTTACTTCAACAGTGACTGCATTGTAAACAAAATACAACTACAGTGCAGTGGCCTCAAGAGCGAGTCTCTCAGTCTATATGAACTCCAAGCCCTCATATTTTACATCCCCAATCTTGGTTTCAGGTAAAAGGATGCGTCCGTCAAGTGTGAAGGCCATGATGTACGTAGCAATCTTTCCGGCGTCTTCCTCTGACTTGAGAGCCAGAATGATCTGGTCATCCGTATTGGGGACAAACTTGAAGGTGGAGAAGCCGTGGGTGGGGTTCAGCGGACCCACTCGGCTTACAATGATGTCTTTGAAATCTGGCGAGCAGCTAAGGACAAGGTTCGTGCCACGGCGCTCGTCTGCCGTCTCCTCGTAGCGCTCTTTGCTGGCGCGGCGAGGCAGAAAGAACCAGCGCTGCAGGGTGTCACTCCACGCTGCTGACTCATGAATAAGATACCCTGCAGAGATTCAGAGGAATACAGTAAACAAAGAGTGCACAAAGAGAAAGAAATGGGAGCGATTGTGAGCGAGACCGGATTCACATCCTCACCTGGAGGCTCTATCCCTGCAGCCGACTTCAGAGATTTGTACTTGGGAACCCAGTTCTCATGTTGTACATCCCCTCTGAAGCCCACTACTTTCACCCACTCTGGGTTGTTGTTGACGAACACGCCTTCAGTGGTGGTCCACTCTTTGCCCAGACCGCCGACATACAGGTGCTTGTCCTTCACTGCCAGCCACTCAGCTTTGAACCCTACCAGGAGAAAGTACATAAGTACTTGAGTAAAGGTACCATTAAACACATAAAAATACTCCAGTCCTGCATTAAACATCCAAAAGTACAAAGGTATTATCAGCAGAATACACTAAAAGAATCAGTAAAAGTACTCATAATGCAGAAAAATGGCTGCTGTGACTGATTGTTAATACTGATGCATCAATTTGTAAGTAGCATTTTACTGTTGTAGCTGCTCGAGGTGGCGCTAGTTCCAACTACTTTATATACCGTTAAATAGTGTAGTCAACTGGTTCCCAAACTAGGCCCCTTCAAAGGGTCACAAGATAAATCTGGGGTTTTGTGAGATGATTAATGGGGTTGTAAAGAATAACAAACAAAGTTCTGAGGGTAAACGTCTCTTTGTTGGAACTGCAAACAACTCATGGACAAGGAGCTCCAACCGGACACTGCCTTTATGGTGGTGTCACAAGACAAAGTACTGGAAATACTCAAGTAAAGTATTTAACGACAGTATGAGGCCAGGGTGATGCCGACCTTTGGCAACGTTGCCGTCGCCGTCAGTTAAGATGACCCAGGGCACAGCCTTGTCACCGTCAATGTGGTAGATGACGCCCGTTCTGTCGTCGACGCTGTAGAGCTTCCCATTGAACACCACCAGCTCAGACAGCTCCATACCCCTGCCCTTCTCCGACAGGTGGCTTTCCAGCACCACCCTGTCCGCATCCCACTCGACTGCTACCTTGTCACCACTTTGGGACACCAACAGGTACCCCCGCCGCATGTAGCTGAACCACGTTAGCTTCTTGTCACTGCGAGAGCTCGTGTCCAGGTCAGCGATGACCCCAATGCGGTAGCGGGTGCCCTGCGGCGTGCGCTCAGGCGGACTGAGAGGGTAGGTGTTGTTATAGCGGGAATCGGACTGCTGGGTGTCGCTGTGCCCAGCTCTCCAGTCGTGCGAGCCGTAGGAGTGGGAGCGTAAGCCTGAGCTCAAGTGCATGAAGAGCAGCAGAAGCACGGCCAGGGAGGCGGCCACCGCCACGATGGGCCTCCACTTAAGGCGGAAACGAGGGTCAGTGGTGTTAGCCATGGAAGCCAACATAGGGAGGCCTCCCACAGAGATACGCAGATTGTTCATAGGCTCATTCTGCTCCAGTCGAGTGAAGCCTGGGAGAGCAGGCATGGAGGACGGAGGCCTGGAGTGACCTGAAGAAAAATAGAGACAGACGGTTAGTCCACTTGTACAACACAAAACAGGGCAGACTGTCAAAAAGAAAACATAAGGCCTCATCTGTGTTCACTCATTTATTGACTGATGTTACTGGAGCAATGAATTACAGTTTATAAGAGCATACATTTAAGGTCCCACCATAGCTCTACAAGTAGGCACATTTTGTTCTCCTGTTAAGAAATGAACAGCAAAACCATTTGTCTTAAGAATATGCCATTTATGGTTCCTTACAAAGCCTCTTCCAGAGTCAAATTCAGTTTTAGACACAATGAAAAACACATTTTTCAAGTTCTAATCCTGTGTCTTTATTATTATTATTATTATTATTATTCATTTATCTCTTGTTACATACTAAATTTGTGTAAAATTCCTGTAAAACATAAAAATATTTTTGATGGCTCATCTTGAACTTGGGGGCGGTTACATACATTCATCCAATCAAATGTGATTTGGGGATGACTAAATAACACCGCCCGTCACATAAAACCTCACTTGACTGTTAGCTACAGGGAAGCTAGGAGAACAACATCTTAGTAGGAGGTGTGTGTTTTCAGCTGGCAAAAACTTTGTTTACGTTTGCAGAGAATGTAGTTCAGGTCTAATTTATTAATTCATTTCTTATCCTCCTCCTCCTGCTCTAACAACGCGAGTGAGGGATGTGTCTGTGGAGGCCAACAGTCCTCTTTGATTACTTCAGGCCTTGTGTCTGTCACCATTATCTGTCTGTCTCTATGAATCTATTGAGCCTGGTTCTTGTAGTCCATGTTTTTGGGGGAGATTTCCTGGGTCTAAGGACAGAGGGTGTCATTTGCCGTACAGATTGTAAAGCCCCGTGGAAAAGAGTCAAAAAGTCAGCATATATATAGAGGAATATCTAACTAAGGTTTGCTAATGTTTAGCAACCAAAACTACTGGTCATACCAGACCAAGTAAAGCTGTAGCAGCAAAACCTTTGTGTGTATTAAATTGCACGGTGGTGTGTTTTATTGCTAATGAATTCAACTTTTCATTTGTAAAATTAAGAATGTGTTATTTATTCTTTCAAAAGTTACAGAGTCTCACTTTAATGTGGTAATTTGTCCTCAAATACAGGTCACCATTCAGGTTATACGGGATCATTGTTATCAGGCACAAGCCACAGTAAATGGAGCTGAACAGATAAGGCTGGAATATAAAGCTGTACTGTTTCAGTTAACAGGAAATAGTTGTTACACCTGCTTTGCTCTGTGGGCAAACACCAAAAAAAGACTGGAGGGTTTGTCCTAAATATTCCTGTAACACACTTAAATAAGCAAAAAGTCATTAGGCAGTGACTTGGGCCTATCTGTAGGAAAATGGTTTTCCACAATGATATCAAACTATGTGTGACTGTAATGTAAAGGAAGGTAAACTAAATGAAGAGCATTTAGAAAAAAATCTTTGAAGAATGTAAGTTATCTAAAGGCAAACAAGTTTCATTCAAACATTACTCTGACCCAGCCTACAACATGACAGCACCAGTGACTTTTAGATAATAAAACTCAGTCTAATCCTACTCACATACTCTCCATAAGTAGACTCTGTTTGCCTCTAAGTCAGATCTTTTATCCAGACGGCAGGCAGATCGTTCATTTCAGCCTATATCTTAAATATTGTTTTAAATTCTGGTAGGACATCGCACAAGTGAGTGTGTGCCGAGTTAGACACTGCATGACGAGAAGCAGGAAGTAGCCCAGCTTTAGGTGGGGTGAATATCACCATTGTGCCGTGTCAACGTGGAGGGTGGGAGGAGCCCATTCAGTGACAATGAAGGGACGGTGGCTGTGAGCAGGTAAATCAGGAAATACACAGCTGATGCAGCACGCATCACAGTCACAAGCACTTGTGACAGTTAAATATTAATGCTAAAAAGGATTGCAGAAAATTAATCACCAACCATTTAGATGATCAATTATTTGTTTGAGTCACTTATCAAGCAAAAATGCCAAGATGCTTCTCTAATGTTGTGATTTCCTGCTTCTTGCTTCTTGCTGCATCTTTGACAACTGAAAATCTTTGGGTTTTTGAGCCGGTGTTCAAACAAGTCATTTGAAGACGTCCTCTTGGGTGGCATTTTTCGCCATTTTAACATTTAATGGTTAATTATTTAATTAAAAGATAATCAACAGATTAATCGTTCATGAAAATAATTCTTCGTTGCAGCTGTTGAAGCAAAACTATGGTTTGCTTCAGAGCTTAGATCATAAACAAATAATCAAAAGTACCAGATTGACTGTATATCCAACATATAAAGTGTGAAGATTATGTTTTAGCATGCAATATTAAAAGATCCTGAGGTTTTTTAAAAATACAGTCTGTAAGAAACGGATAAACAACTGTGTCACAAAACCAGTCTAAACTGCCTCAGAGTGGAAAATCCCCAAACATACAGGANGTGCAGACCATGGAAAAATCAGTCAGGCTCATGGGACTGGCTCGGGTTTAATCTCTGTGAAGAATTAAACTCTATTGCATCAAACTCTGATCGTCTCCAGATGAATTTTTGAACCTGTTTTTGGGACTCCAATAGTTACTTTATCCTGAAGAGAACTAAGTGTTGGTGAAGAGGTCCAGACTTAAACTCTGGCCCAAGACCTGGACTTCTGATCTTCAACACAGCCCAGTCTAATACGGCAACTAACACTTTTGCCCTTCGTGGCCTGTTCAGCTGAAAGCTCAGAGGATTAGTAGATTTACTGATTAGTTGACTGACAGAAAACTGCAACTATTTTGAAGCATTTTCAAGCAACGCTTTGATGTTCCCAGCTTCTTAAATGTGCACATTTGCTGGTTTCCTTTGTCTTACGTTACAGCATACTGAATATTGTTGAGTTTTGGACTGCTGGTTGGACAAAATGAGACATTTGAAGACGTCACTTTGGGCTCTGGGAAATTGTGAGGAACATTTTTCTCTGTTTCTTACGTTTAAGAGACCAAATGATTAGTTGATTAATCAATAATCGATAGGGAAAATAACCGTTAGTTGCAGCCCTAGGTCAGTTAAACAAATACATTTTCATTTAGCTTAACATAACTGATAAAGAGTAAGTTAAGTTAATTTTGTTTTTTTTTTAAAATATATTTTAATTTAAGAATGTCAGAAAGTGCTTCACAAAAGTAGAAGTACTGCAGATACTTAAGTTTAGCGACTGAAAGGTGGACAACAGAAATACTTTACAAGCTCAAGCATGATGTTGCAAGTAGAAAGCTCTCAAAAATCATATTGCTACACTGATGTTTGCTTTAACACCCAACAAACTAATGTGACCTTATCTGACTGTTGCCCTCTACACTTGAAGGGTCCCCACCAGGCTCTACAGAGTAGAAATCTACTCTCAACCAAATTCCAAGGACCTCTACACTCAGGAGCGTCACACTCTGTGGCCTAAACATGGCTGCATTTCCCTGAAAGGAGCGCAGGAGCTGAAAGACTCTTTCATAAGAGGGCCCCGAGCCAAACAGCAGTCCATTATGGCAGCAATGTTAGGACCATAATGATGACCCTCTCTGAAATACACCAACAAGTGGCTGATTTTAATTAACTTAAAAGGGCTGTTTTTTGTTTTTTTTAAAGCAAGACTCCGATTTTGTAATTGAACAGGCTTACCCCTTCGTCTCCTCCTTCCAGAGTGCCCGACCTGTGTCATTGAATATACCTCTCTATCCTTAAATCAGACCTCCACAATCAGTCCTGAGCTCTGTACTCGCTTTCAGATTATTTGCAGTGCAACCATGACTAGGATTTGTTACAATGCTAGTGAACTTTAACTAGACTTTGAGGATTACGATGCAGTCCAAAGGGGCAAACCTTGCAGGAGGCCGATGCAATTTATCAAGTTATCATTCATCGCAGCAGCCTTTGAACGGCCAGGCACCGGAGGTTAGGAAAACATTTGTTACCTGCACAACAAATCCACCCGCATAAAACAGGAAAGGCTGCAGAAAAGCCTGCTGGCTGAGTAGAAGTTAAAAACAAAACTGTGGTCACTACAAGACTTTGAGATCCTACATGAAAGATGTGATGCAATCAGTACTCTGAGTGCTGCGACTGGACTGAGGCCAGAGATCAGCCTGATTACAGCAACAGTAGAGCAGTTCCACCGTCAACAGGGAGGCTAAAGGAAGCCAAACTTACTTTTAAAAGTAGAAACATCTGTTAATAACTGATTTAACTCTGTCAGGAGTGTGAGAAGTGAAATATTAATTAACAAGCAACTTCTGAGGTTCTCATAATGGTCCTCAAAGGTTTCAAATAATTTCAATTCTGAATGTTGCACAATAAAAGGACACAATATACAGTGTAGGGTTGGGTGACATGACGATATACAGTATATATATATATACATATACATACATATATATACATATACATATACATATACATACATACATACATACATACATGAGCAAGATACAGCAATACTTGATTTACTGGGCTCTTGTATCAATTTGATAAAGGTCCTTGAATTGTCAAGTATTTAAAGGTTCTAAATAGGACATTCAGAACATTAATACAGCAGCAAACAACTATTTGCTATGTAAAGATATAGTGGAGTAATGGCGTCCTGATCAGAGGCAGAAGTCACACTCCCTCTGTGTGTGTTGTGATCCGAGCGTCTCTTTTCTTTGTTTTGAAGCCGGGACGGCCGCATGTGCATGTTAGTGCATGTGAGCGACAGCGTCGTTATTTGACTACCTGGGAATGAGAGTGACCTCCCAACCCCCCCTAACCAGAAACATCATCATCATCGTAAAGCACACTTCATTCAAACTCAACGGAAACAAAATAAAACTCACAAAAACGTCTAGAAATACTCTATAAATAAATAGTAATAGTAAATATTCAACTTGAGCAAAAGATTTGCGCATATTGCGGGGCGGGGCTTTGCAGAGTGTTGTGTGGGGAGGACCGGGCGGAGCGGACCAGCGGGGAGACAGAGCCGCTCCTCACCGACAGACAGCTGCTGAGCGCCGGGGAGCTTTGGAGGAAAGAGCCAAGGGCGGAGACGGAGGTTTTATGAGGAATAAATAGCGTACCCGGAGTCACACTGGATTCTGCTCTGATCCGGAGCCTTTTACCAGAGGGAGGAGAGCTCAGAGTTTATTTTTTAAACTTTTGGGATTAAAAAGTGGATTTATCTTCACTCTCGCTTCTCAACCTGTCTGCTGCTGCTTAGTCTCTCTTTGTCCATATTGACTGCTGACTGGAGGGGAAATGTACAGAGGAGAGGGGGGAAAGAAGAGAGACTGCAGGAAAATAACAGAAATAACCTCTGGCCTCTTTAGTCTCTTTAGTCAGAGGCTGAACTGAACACAAACACACGGTCGCTGCCTTTCGTTGCTCGCTAGGAGTTATTTCATCGATCTGACGAGTGACCTAAATCCATGTAATGTAATTATTAGCTTGCTGGTTATGCTGCTAACGCTAAGGTGTACATAGTATTGTATTATTTATAAAAGTTTCTCAACTTCGTTACTCAACGATATTGCAATCTAAAATTATATATACTCTGATAGAAGATATCATCCACATCACCAACCAGTCATATTCTCTGTTAATCATTTGGTCAAGAAAACAGTGAAAAATCTAACTGTTTTGTGCAATCAACAGTCCAAAACTCAAAAGATATTCACTTTACAATGATATAAAACAGAGAAAAGTAGAAAATCTTCACATTTGAGCACCTGGAACTGAAGATTTGCTGGCATTTTTGCTTGAAAAACTGATTAAAACGATTGATTGATTATCACAACTGTTGCCAGTTCATTTTCTGTTGAGCAGCTTAGCTTCTCAAAGTGTCTCTCAAAGTCCTTTTGCACGGTGAGATGACATAATGTACAACACGGAGGAGGTATCACTTACAGCGCCTCCCTGACAATAAAAGCGATTGTGTAATTCTGCTTGAAAGTCCTGCTTAGCTGCTTGGAGCAACTGATGTAACCTCCTAACACACATAAAGTTGAATGCGAGTATCTCTGCTCTGACCTTGCCAAGCTACTCTGTGCCGCCACAAAGGATGACATCTGGGGAGGTGGGCTTCAAAGGAGACACATCAAGGAGGCAGAGAGTGAGTGTGAGGCCCGTAAATAGTTCACTTATTGCTGTAAGGCAGATTCCCAAACGTGTGCATGTCAAGGGAGCCGCCCAAACAGATGTGCATTACACTATGGACCTGATTTTATGTGGTTTAATCCAATGAGAAGACTCTGTGTGATAAATGGATCCACAACAGAGATGTGCAAGTTTCTCATTTAGTTGCAGACCACAGGGGCCATCTCAGAGGCCTCTAAAAGTGGCCCCACTTCTTTTGCAGCCCTTTAAATCACAAACCACTAAAGCTGTGAGCTCCAACAGCTTCATTAATCACATTTATTACAATAAAGTGTTTGTTTGGAGTTTTGTTAAGGAGGGCAGCTATTTCAGGTCTCCCTCTCCTCCTTCACACACATCCCATCTGCATGTGTGTGTGTTAGCTCCTGTTCCTGCCCTGCCAGCAGCGCAGAGGTTAACACGGCTGCCATCACAAAAGTCAGAGGCGACCTGAACCGTTTGCGGTCCAGCGGCCTCTCGTGTTTCTGCGTCCTACTCACCGCAGACGTCAGATCTTCAGCTCACGGTCCGCCGCTGCTCGGAGCTCGGATGACATTGTTGTGTCGCTTCCTTCTTCGGCTCCTTCTCCTCCGATCCCCGTTCACCAGACAGCCGATCATTACTTCCTGTATGTGCTGATGACGACAGCGTCGTGCACCGCTTGCGCGCACTGGATGCGAGAGGGTTTGTCAGGCGGGGCCTTCAAGTGCTGTCGGAAATTTGAGAAGGACGAGCCGACACTTAACTGACTCCTTCCTTTAAACATATTATCCCTGCATGGATTCAATTGTAAGGCTTTTGTTGTGGAAAATACAAACTTTATTAACTGAGTTCTCTCTATTTTGAAGTGGGAGAGCTGCACAGTAAAGATGAATGTATAGTAAATGATCATGTTCCCATAATAAAAGATAAATAATAACTTCCCAGCACGAGATAACAGTGCATGATAAGATTTTTTTGTCTTCTTTTTTAAGTTATTACAAAATTAATTTGGTGTGATGAGAAACCTAGATTCAGTTACTCTACGCTTATGAAGCCAGATCTATGGGGGCTTAGGCTTGCCTAATTTTCATTATTATTTTTGGGCAACACAGCAAATAAATGTAGTATCATGGTCATTTGGTAGAAAAAGCTCTCCGTGGGTTCAGATGGAGGCCTGTTTTTCAAACGTTATTCCGCTGGATTCGCTCATGTTTGTCAAATATTTGCAAAAGAGAAATTGCAACATTACACAAAGTTTCAAGTTTTTGAAGCTCACCTTTACTACATCAATGTTCTCGCCTTTCCAACAAGAGCCTGACTTCTTTAAATTGTCGCCATTCAGTTTATGTAAATTGAAAACATTGAGCCTGAAGCAGTTCAAAGATTTGTTTCCCAACTAAAATCATTTATCGATTTAAAAAACAGAATACAACACCCCAACACAGTTTTTCAAAATATCTACAACTTCCAAGTTTTGTGCATTCCCTAATTAAAGATGAGAAATTACTGTTTGAGTTATGTGACTGAGAGGATTAAAGTGATGACTGCAAAATCAGAGAATTGTATGGTATCTTGTCTAGTTGCACTTCTTCTTTTGCCTCCTTGTTAAAGATCCGGTAAATCGTTCTACACATGGCTTTTGGTGAAGATACGTGGTCATGGTCATGTACAGTATGTGCAACAGAATCCATTTCTCATTTACTTTTAACAAAATTAAAGAGGCTAACTTTAAATGTATTCAGAAATTTGATCTCGGAAGACAATTCCCCAAACTGTCGTAGCTGCACCTTTTTCAGCAGAGTGAGAAATTAAGTAGTTTTTGGAAATCTATTAATGCTTTCACCAAATCAATGTCAGATATTGAGGTAAATATCAATCCTGTAAATGCCATGCCTTACTTTTGTTATTCCTCGATCAATTATGACAATTTTTACTATTAGAGAAATTAAGCCTAGAGAGGCAAAATTGTGAATTATTGTTACAAGTTTCTGCTTCCTTTTGTTTTTTGAAAGAACTTTGTGAGGGAAGAATCTGAGAAACGTGCGCCTTACATATTTTCGTATGTACGTATTTTCCACCAAACTGCATCTACAAATGGTGAAATTGAGTATCCAGTTTTTAATGCATTAAATATGAAAAGTGGTTTTCCAAACCTCACTAAATCTTTTGGTACAAATTAAACAAAACATTTATTCAAGGTTAAGGTGAATATTCATATAATTCATTATTTTATAGTCATTTTTTTCCTGACTCACAAATCACAGTAACTCAGATGCAGTTAATTTATGCACCGTTGGTTAAAGTCTAGACATAATGTGAGAATACGCCCATAAGACATCTTTGTTTTGTCCTTCAGTAAAGCCTACATACATATTGTTGTCTTTACGTCATTACAGTGCTGTCTCCAGAGTTCACGAGTTCCTCCACATTCGCCAACGCAATCACTACTCAAATATTTGCCAAAGGAGCACAGCCCTGCACAGAGTCCGGCTCCTTCTTTAGAAAACGATACAAATTATGGTCTGACCCGGAGGTTGAAAACGAGAACAGTTTTTATTTGGCAAACCCTGTGTGATACAGAATACTGTATAAGGCACTTTAATGGGGAATTACTGTAAAGCCATCGAGTACAACAGTGAAACTGCTACTCATGTAAAAGGTACAACTACAGTGTGAGGAAAGCAAGCGGAAAAAGCATTGTAAAAAAGAATTACATTTTGATTGTCATGTACCTGGACTGAAAGGATTAAGTAAAATAATAAATATATCAACTTACCCCAATAATCACTGAATTCCTGAAATCAAATTATGGCTGAAACATCTGCTGAATTGGATTTTTTTTTTTTTAAAACTGCACTCAAGAAAGGCACATTAAACTTCACTACAGAGGTAGCTGATATAAATGAATGGTTTGGCTACCTTAAAACAAAACACCCTTAAATACTAAACAAAACTGTAGCAGAATTTGATTTAAAACATTAAAATTAACAATCTTAGATCAGATATTGGCAATGAACTGCCCAAAGAAATGAACTGTGTTTTTCAGTGCATAAAAGCCATCTTTCAGTGGTTGCTAATTTAAAAAAAAGGAACAAAAAGAATACAGTAGTTACAGAGGGAACATATTCGATGCGCCCATTGATTAAATAATCTGGGTTTGTTTTGTGGTCGAAAAACTTTACGTACTGAACTGTATCACTACATTACGGTTGTTGAACTGCTGTATATGAATCTGAGAGTGATGAAAATGATTTATATGTTCTAAACAGTAACATATTCATAAAGAAGAAAAAAAAATCAATTGTACATCTTAACAATGCAAAGCAGATTTCCTGGCAACAGAGTAAATTCTAACCTGTTTGTTGATTAGTGCTTTAATATTAAAAGCTCTCAAATTGCACTCAAAAATGAAACAAAATGGGCACTGAAACAACTACAGCTGGTTTGGTACAAAGACAACAATGGCACGGCCGTCCTCTCTCAAACAAAAACATCTGATTTTCAGAGTTCACCTGCTGTGTGTGGAACAACACAGCAAAAAAAAAACAAAAAACACCCACCAAACAACTTACAACCATGAAGCGAACTAAAAACACATCAGTGCGCCCAAAAAATATGCAAACACGTTCTGCAGGAAGAAAATGGGAGTGCAGAGAACAGTCCGAGTTGTAAATGAAACCATTGGCACGCGTCTTTTATTTAAAAAGAAAACTCCCCTGTTGGATTTGTGTGTTTGAATCTCAGTTCAATAAGCCGGGGGCTGGTACTCTCCTGGCTGCTCCTGGTTGTGGGGGAAAGGCGACTGCTGGTAGCCCGTGGGGCCGCTGCTGCTGGCGTACGGAGCGGGCGGGTACGGTGTGTTGTGGTCGTTGGCTGGGTCTCTGTACTCCTGGTTGAACTCACTGACGCCTTGGCGATACCTTGCGTAGGCAAAGTAGGACAGGAGAGCCTGTTGGGAGTAGTGCGAGTTAGTGAGAGGAGCTTTTACACGACTCTGTGGCAAATTTTCAAGCAGCTGAGTCGCGAGTTATCATGTGATTTTGTTAGTCAAATTCTGGTCACACTCGGAGGCTCACCCAGGTGCCTATCGAGAAGAAGGAGAAGGCCACAACAGCCCGGGCGGCATCACCGGGGACAGCAGCTTCTTTGCCAGTGTGGGACCACTGGTTGGCCAGGACACAGAAGCAGATGAACCACAGGAACGTCCAAGTCGCTGTCCCGCAAAGTCAAAGCAGAGAAATAAATAAGTCAGGATTAGGATAAAATATGATGACAGTATTAACTTCAACTAGGCTACACTTCCTGTTTTTGGGCACAGTTCCTTTATTCTTGTATGAGCAGTCTGCAGTGAAACCTGACTCTCACCTGAGAAGACCAAATCTCCTATAACAATGAATTTTCTCTCCTTGGCATTGCTGATCTGTGGGAAGTAGGCGTCCAGCATGAGGAAGACAACACAAGCCAAGAAGGCCAAGACTCCAATCCCAACCGCATAGCTGCAGGCGCTGTCGTTGCCATTGAACATGCACTTGGCCTCGACCTTGGTTGCTGGATTAACGTAGCCTTCTGCTGTGATGGTTGCAAAGACCACGATGGAGAATAACTGCAAAGAAGGGACAACACAGGGTTAATGCCAGGGGCAGGTGGTGAAAAATGCATGTTGGGGCCGTGTGATTCTTATCACATGATTCACATTACAAGAAAGCTTTCACCATTAAAAAAAAAAAACAACCCCATCTAAACTCATATTAAAACATCTGCCAAGCCAGTTCAGACAAGTGGAGCTGAGCAGGTGACGCTGGGAACGTTTCAACTCCTGATCTATTTTAACACTGTAAATGTGGCATAAAAAAAAAGAAATACATCTTCTGTGAGTGATCCTTGCTCCTGATCCACTTTTCACACAAGAGGAGACAATGACAGACAGCTAACCAGCAACGATTTAGATGAATTATTAATCTTTGGTTTAGCCAAGTAAATATTCTCTGGTTCCAGCTTCTCTTATGTGAGTGTCTGCCACTTGTTTACGTGTTTTTAGATCATTTTGAATATCTTTGGATTTTGGACCGTTAGTCGGACAACATAATTTTGTTTTTACATAAAAATACCAAATGATCAATCAATAATGAAAATAATTGTTAGTTGCAGCTCTACATTCATATTTCACAGATCCTGGCATCCCTGCAAAGGCTACCTGTTGCTTTTGGAAGCCGATTATTATATTTCTGACCTTTCAGGGCCTCATTGAGATCCTTAGATGCTTTTCTTCTTGTTTAGAGATCTCATTAATAGAGATAAGGGCAGCAAACTGTAGATCTCTTTTTCAAAACACACGTTTTTAGTGATTTACTTCTAATTGTTGTTGTTTGAACTTGTTTAAAACGTTTTGGTTTACTGTTGCTTTGATTTGTCTTGTTGTAAAGCACCTTGTAACTGTGTTTTTGAAGAGTGTGATATAAATAAAGTTCATTATCATCAATATTTCACGATTAAGCTTCAACTATACTAAACTTCACTTCAAACTTTCAATTCCTGATCTTTTCTCACACTGTATACACTCCCATATAAACAGCGACATCTTCTGTGAGTTTTAACTCTTCCGGGTCCACATTTCAAACCAGAGTTACCAACAAAAAATGCCAAATCAATCGTCTATCATCAGGTGGAAAACTGGCAGTTAGTGCGGTGACACAGCACTGGACATGCTAGCTAACGTTAGCTGATATCAACCAGTGCTACAGAAAACACATCTAGTTTTCACTTTATGTGACGTTTATTTAAGATTTCAACCTAACATCCAGCTCATGTCCTGTATCGGCAGCTCAGAAAGCTAACAGGCTGTGTAATTCACTAACTTGTGTCGAGCCCGGCAGCTCACATCTGTCAACATAAGCTCGGCGATGTGACAGCTGGCTAGCTAACTTCGATGCTAACGTTTCCGTGGAGTCACTCACCCAGCTCAGGCAGCGCAAAATGGTCTGAGGCTGTTTTACGAAACTCTCTAAATCAAAAGTACCGCCTGCCAAAGAGGCCCCGTAAGCACTGCCCTGCATGTTTATCACCCCACAAAAAAACACTGCCTGTCCAACAACGAAAAGACGAGCTGGAGAAGTCTTCCTGTCAAAGTTTGGACAGTTTCGTTTTGTCGGACAGCTTCCTGAAAACTTTTCAAAGACCGCCCCTGCTCTGATGCGTTCAGGCGCTCCTCGTAAACTGCGGCTACCGAGTTCAGTAAAACGTCAAGATATGCGTGGCGTTTTTACCCGGAAATATTAAGTGAATAAACCTAAAAAGGCAAATTTAAACGGCCTATTTTATTTTATAACTCTGGGAGACTGCAGTGATTTTAAGTCACCTGGGAAAGTGGATAAAGCATGACTACAGGGGCATAAAACATTCACAATAGATAGCATTTATTGCAGGGCTGTTTATTTTATAGGGTGCAAAGGTTCATGTTGTTTGATAATAAATTACATTGAGTTTAGTCGAGTTGAGTTGAGTTTACTGCTATTACCACAAGTACCGTTAGAATTCCCTTTGGTTCCCCTGAGAGCAACAGGACAGACAGGACAACACTCAACAAACAGACTAATAATAAAACCATCATATAAATAATAATAATCAGTATAAATATACGCATTGTTCCCATTGAAGCATGTGGAGTTGCAGATGATAACAAAAAATCAAATATTTATTGAATAATCATTTCTGTTGGTTTGTGATTGCATCTTTTGGGAATCAGAATCAGAATCAAATTTGTTGCAAAGTAGGTTTGCACATACAAGGAATTTGACTTGATATATTGGTGCATGACATATAAACATAGTATAGTAAGTAGAAAAAATATAAGGAAAAGGTGACAGCAAGTACTGCTGAGTCAGAAGCATAGCTTAAATATATAAAATAGACAATAAAAATATGACAAGATATTATAAAATAAAATAAAGATATAGACATAGACAATATGTACAATATGACTGTTATTTAAAACTTTATTTTGACAGGATTTACCGGATGTCTTAATATGTTACCATGTCTAGAAGTCTTAAACCTTCCAAAATGCACAAAACACACTACATTCCAATAATTAATAATAAATAATAATTATTCATCATTATTTTACTTTTAATTTTAACTGGTTTATAAATTGTACATATGTACTTTATGTTTAACTTTTTATTTTGTATCTATAAGTTGCATATATGTGTCTTGTATTTTTGCACCGTAATTGCTATCATGTCTGCAGTGACACTGGTTTGAATAAGTTAATGTAGTGTTATAGTTCCTCGCCGTGACCACTAGAGGGAAGTAAACACCCATGAGTCTAAATACACTCAGGTCAACTGTCTACAACTCAAGACAGACAAGATACCATACTGTCACTTCCAGTAAAACTTCTCTCAGTAATATCATATAGTGTGTCAAAAATGTATTATTATCATTACATGTATTTATTTATTTACCATGTCCCCATGGGCCCTCCATACATGTCAGAGATGTTTAACCGACTGCACTTCATCAGACAGACAGATGACTTTGTACCAATTGCAAATAAGGCACAGCTGTGCTGAGAGAGAGAGAGAGAGAGTGTGTGTGTGTGTGTGTGTGAAAGAGGGTGAGAGAGGAAGTGTGTTGTGACAATTAAGAATAGACTGCTACAATGTCAGAGGTAACCCACTGCTCTGTGGTGTGGTATACACAGTGTGAGCTTCAGTGTCTGCATTTGCCAAATGGACTCTGACTATGAGTAAGTATTCTTTCTATCTTTCTATTGAAGACTTAATTAATGACTTTACTTCTTGCTGTTTAGTTGTACCTGACATTTGGCCTGCATCTTCCTGCTCGGGTGGGCTAATGCACTTTATGCAGTTTTTATTTTAGAAACACTATAATGCAGCTGTCATCATGAATCAGCATTAGTGGATGGAAGTTCCTTTAACTTACAAATAAATTAAATTGTAGTTTTACTTTCTATTCTATCTATAATTCACCCTAGTCTTCTTGACGTTCAAGTGAATACTCAGAAGTCCATGCTCCTTATATTTTATACTGAAGCATCTTTGCATGTGCTTAGTGTTGTTTTTGAGGTATTTGGAACTGGAAAGCATTCAACTTTTCAAGAATCTGAGTTAGAATCTGAGGAAAAGAGTCGGTAATTGACCATGGACAAATGATAGCCTACATTTAAGAAACAACGTGTCTTATAAATACGCACTGCTGTACTGAGGGTGCTCAGGGCGAAGCCTTTGGGACTCTGGGTCATTATTCCTTCTGATGGTTACTCTCCTTCAGGAACCTGGGGGAAGGCGAACCTGGTCAGGAGTCCTTGCAGCTCTTTAGAGAGCCAGCAGCCAGCACCCAGAGGTGGTCTGAAACCATACAGATGGACGTTTTTAGGCCATGCACAGGTACAAATACAGAATGTCTGCCATTTATTGCATATTTTTAACTGTAGTTTCAATTGTAATATCTATAAATTTAAAACAACAAGTAACATTTGCTGCCGATTAGACCACATGAGAGACGAGACACTTGACAGGGAGCAGATGAGCTCTCTGCAGAGGCACCGCTGGTCAGCTGCAACCTTAAAGGTCCTCTCCTCGATGCCCAGCCGCACTGCTGGTGAGATGAAACCTCTCTCTACTGTCTAACTGTTTGTTGACAGTGTTCATTTACACGCAAACTACTAAGTTTACTGTTTACAAAATGTCCACACAGGGCCAAAGAGCGCTGCAGTAATTTCCCAGCATGCCAGACACTCCTCTCAGCTACACCGACACCAGACCACCTCCTGTGATTCTTCTCACCCCTCCAGACCGATCCAGGATGACATTCTCCTGGCAGATATAGAAGAAATCAGTACTGAAGGTGGACAGAAAACGCTAAGCCACTAACTGTTACTGTTGTTTAAATGAGCCTTCCTGCTTGAGTCAGTCGCAGCAACTCGTCTCTGAATGTGTCAGCTACGTCTGCAGGTGGAGATCATTTCTAACTTTTGGTTCACAGAAAACAAGAGGGAGCAGGTGGTGTCCAACCTTAGAGGCCTCTCGGTGAGCGAGGGCATGCGGAAGCTGCGAGCCATGCCGCTTAGCCTGGCAGATAAGATGGAAATCAGGTACAAGTGAAAACACTGACAGCATTCAATGGCTTGCAAAGTAAAGCCACAAGCACTTCAACTCCTTCACCTGTCTTTCACTAGGCGACTTGCTTTCAGTGACGTGCCTGAAAGTTCACTCATCAGCAGAAGTATCCCGTGCTACAGTCATCTGAGCGTGTACATTTCGAGGGTGAGGACAAATCAAAAGGTATAGACCATTTTTGTTTGTGTGCATCAGCCATACACTCGTGTTTTTCTCCCCTCAGACTTGGCGTCACTGCCTGTTCAGCTGCCTCCCGGTCCTCAGTTCCCTCCAGCTGTGGCATACACCCATGAAGAGACTGAGCGGGCGATTCGGAACCGGAGTGCTCTCCTACTTCCTGTTCCTCAGGACCCTCCTGCTCTTTAACCTCCTCCTCTTCGCCATCAATGGCCTGTTCCTGGTCGTCCCTCAAGCCGTCAACCCTCCTCCACCTCCTCCTGACTCTCATGTCGACACGTTCTCTGGCCTTGAGCTCCTCACAGGCACGGTAAGATGCATTACATCAGAGCAGTGTATACATGATTATTTCTCTCTCTTGAACCAGATCTCTGGTCCATCTGTTGTCAGGGTTACCTCTCTGAGAGTGTGATGTTTTACGGCTACTACACCAACACCATCATCAAAACTTGTCCAGCTGCCAGCCACAGCTCCACTGCCAATCTGCAAGTCTGTGACACCGACATGTCCCAGATGGTGCCATACAGCATCCCTGCAGCCTATTTCTTCACCATCGCCATCGCCTTCTTCATTATCTGCATCATCCTGGTGTACAGGTTGGACAATAAATGAAGTACTTATGCATTAACTTTATCTTACTCCATCTGTGGTGTGCGTTTTATGGCTGTTTTGTTGCGCTGCAGCATGTCCACGTCCCTTGGGAGAAGCTTCCGCGTCCTCAAGTCCAACGGGAATCTGGCGGTAAAGGTTTTCTGCTCCTGGGACTTTAAAGTCAGCAGGAAGACGTCCGTGAGACTTCAGTCTGAGAAAATCAGCACCCAGCTCAAAGTACGCCATCATCTCAATATTCGATCAGACTTGCTGAAGTGTGAAACTTTTTTTTTTTTCCATGCAAATACAAAGATGATGGTTCATTTCCTTTCCAGATGGAAGCATCGGTGCGAAGCGTTTCAGACGTGAACAAACAGGCTACACGTCCTCTTTAAAAGCATTTAAAGGAGAGAGCAGTCTTTGATCCTAAATGATAGATTGGCCACTTTGTCACTCTATAGTTTTTGCACAGATAGTTCACACACAGGAAGCTTTTAATGGTGCATTTTCACACACCACGGGAGGGTTTAACACTTTCTGTACCAGCCCAACTACTTTCGTTTATCAGCCTCTCAAAGTCTATGTCAGCAATAACAGCTCAGAACAGAACAGTAACACAACTAACCAGCGTAGTCTGTGAGGTTTGTGATGAAACTGAAAGCAACTGTGAGCTCTAACTTTTACACCGGTTTTAACTCAAGTCAAACCATGTCACTAACCTTTCTGACTTCATAGGGGTGACAGGTCAACTAGAATGAGAATTACCTGGGGTACCAAGGGTTAAAGCAGGCTCCTCAACATGCACATAGAGGTTAAAGATTTCCATTTTCTTATGAAGGAAGGATTTTAAAAAATATCTGCTCTAAACATAATCAATGGCAGTGCTGATCACGGTTTCAACACACTGTGAAGATTCATTTGAACGTAAGCCCGCACACATTTCAAATGCTGCTTTTCCCGACAGGAGCTGCTGTCTGAGATGACCAGCGGAGAAGACGAAAAGAGCTGCATGCAGCGACTCTGCCGCCTCATCGTGCATCTGGTGGCATGGGCTACATGTCTGGCCTGCATCTTCTTGGGCGCCATGGTTGTCCACTACCTGTCAGAGGTTAGAGGAAACTGTGCAACGGCTGCCGTGCAGCCAGACATGACCGCTTTCATGCACATTTGAGCAGCTTTTTCTCAAGACTACAAAAAAATAACTATGACAAAGATGCATCTTCCCACCACAGTTTATTTACTTCTCCTTTTTCTTTCCTGGCAGACATTTTATACTCTTTCTCTTTCATCTGCTGGTGTTTTACAAAAGCTGCTATGTGTGAGAATCACCCAAAACAATCCTGATCTAGATACTGGAGGAAGAGTAATGTTTAACGCAGTGGTGCTCAAACCTTTTCTGGTGAAATTAGACCACCCCACCTGACATGCTAATTTGTTCTACTGGTAACAGTACTAATAGCACCTATTAGTAGTTGTATTTCACTTATATAACATCAAAAACACAACCTGCAGTTTTCTTTTCACAATTTCCTGTTGTGCAAATGAAATTTGCAAGTTGAACTTTGCCCACAATTGTCGGAGAGATAAAACACACAAGAGTCTTGTGCTGTATTGATGTAAATGATGTTGACAGCAAGATAGGCCTTTTCCACAGCAGACATTTTGGCTCCTCATAGCAGGAAAAGCAAAGGTGGAGCTAATAGCATTTGTGATGCTGAATTCCGGCAATTATTGCAATGCAATGCATCGACCAATAAAGTCAAACTGCTGTGGGGAAAAAAAGATAGTTTCTCTAGTTTTTTCCCCCCCCCGGTCACGAGGTGTTGGTCTGCAGCCCTCACTGTGATTCGTCCATTCCTTCACAGGCTACCATCGAGCGGAGTGCTTTTAAAGAAGAAACTGAGCTGCTGCTCTTGTATGCAGTGGTGTCAGGCATTAACCTGTTGCTCCCTGGCCTCTTCAACCTGTGCGCTTGGATAGAGAATCACGACTCACTCAGTGTTCAAGTCCATGTCTCCATCTTCAGGTGAGAGGAAGAACTGTGAAAGCACGCCACACTGAACATTCATCTTTTTAACTGAGATAATTCACATACAATCATACTAAACAGACTTGTTAAAGCAGAGGGATAAAACTTCTATCACAAATCTACCACAAATAGTGATCATTCAGTGAGCTGTTGCCCTTCACTAAAAACTATGTTTTAGTAAATGTTCTTAATTAACTATAGTTTTATTAGCATTGAAGATTTTCCCCTTTTCTTTCTTGACATTTGAGGTTTTTATTGATTTTTAAAGAAAAGGTTTGGTACATGGCAACAAGTAAACTTTTTAAACATCATTGCAGGACATTAGCAACCAAAAGACACACTGTAGAAAATAGACAATAGATAAATAAACATAAATTTAAAAAAAAAAAACAACTTAATTTTCTGAGCTCATGCAATGTTATTTCTAGCATTTAATTTGCTCAATCTGGAGATTTGAGAATTGTTTGACTGAGGTACATTCCCCATATACAATATGGAGAAGTTCTCTCTAGTCCTCTTCTATCCTGCTCTTCCGCACAAATTATCCCTCATCAGTTTTACTCTATGAAGTTTTACTGCAGTGTGAGAATAGTTATGGAATATTTTGTACTGTATTCTCCTTTGTTTTCTTTATATATCAACCAAAAGGAACCATATAAGCAAATAATGCATTTAATGATATATATTTTTAAATATTACTTTTAAGCTACTCTTACGGCCGTGGTCGTCCAATAGAAAATCTCATCATTATTTTCTCAGGAACCTGTTGTTGAAGGTCAGTATTGTTGGAGTGCTGTGTTTCCGCTGGCTGGGGAGAATTGCTGTGGAACCAGAAAGTCATGTTTTACAGGTTACAAGGATCCTCTTATTCGAACTTTTCATAATTATAGTTGTCAGGCGACACTGGGCTGTGTAATGTTGTAACAGTATGTTTGTGACCCTATTGGCCCTAATGTTGTGTTCTAACCTTATTGGAGATGTGAAACAACCTTAAATCGACTTTTTTATGGATTCTTTGCATTTATGTTCCTGTTGTCTACAGTGTTGGGAGAGCTTTGTGGGGCAAGAATTGTATCGCTTGCTCCTGATGGACTTCGTCTTCACAGTGCTTTACACTTTTTTGGGAGAGTTCCTGTGGAGGCAAGTTGGTGCTTTTACCCACGAATCACGTAACTTGATTCTGTCGTTTACTCTATAAAACCATACACTAACTGCTAAGCATCTTTCCTTTAGGCTCTTTTCCAAGCAAGTGCTGAAAAGGAACAGGAAGCCAGTGTTTGACATTGCTCGTAATGTGCTTGAGCTCATATATGGACAAACTCTCACTTGGTAATTACACATCATTACACCACATCCTTGGAGCCCATCATGTATTTAACAAAAAAAAAAATTGAATTAAACATGAATGGTCTTCAATTCTTCCCAGGCTCGGGGTGCTGTTTGCACCACTGCTTCCTGCAGTCCAGATCATAAAACTGTTTGTGCTATTTTACATTAAGAAGGTTGGTACAGAAGGTGTTGTTTCAACGTTATACAGTTTACTCAGTTTTGCATGATAAACTTAACATTCTTCCTCTGGTTTCTTCCCCAGAGCAGTCTACTGCTCAACTGTCAAGCCTCCAGAAAGCCCTGGAGGGCCAGTCAGATGACGACACTGTTCACCTTTCTTTTGTGCTTCCCCTCATTTCTTGGTGCTGCCGTGTCAGTCACTTATACAATTTGGACGTGAGTGCGACAAACAATGTCCCCTTCTCGTAATGACTGTGATGCTCACAAGCAGTTGCAACACCGAAAGGCATGCGCAAATTCCACAACATCAGACATACATAGCTTTCTCGAAACATGTTTTGTCTGTCATTTCGTTCCAAGCATGTTGGAACGTGTTAGACTTAAAGTAAAACAATGACATCCATATTGGGTGTAGGGGTTGCAGCCCTGTTTGTTTTTTTCCCCCCTCCTGCACTGTTGCAAAAAACTTTTCCCCAGATATTACCTTACCTTACAGTATAAGGCTGGGGATATATTCTGAGTTTTTTTATTTTTTTATTGTTGAAATCCCATTAAAATGACCAAACCCAAGTATGGTCTGTGATATAGCTCATTCCTTTGTGCCTCAGACCTCCACTGTTGACTAAAACACATAACTAAGCCTCACAGTTGCACTGGGTGTTATGTTTTTTTCATTATGTTGAAAATGGGCACTGTAGGTTATTATGAGTCAATCCCGCATGCGGCGTTCTGCTGTAAATGCTGTAAATACTCACTAATGTGTATTAATCCACAGCTGAAAGTAGTCCCCAACAAATGCAGAATTTATTCCTGTTAGAATAATGTTTGCTTAAAACTACAGTGCCAAGCTGTTAAAGGAAATTACTTATTACTTTTTTAAAAATGAAACTGTATATTTCTGACCCATTTTTAAAGGAGTAGTTCGACATTTTGTGAAATACGCTTATTGGCTTTCTTAGCGAGAGTTAGATGAGAAGATTGATACCACTGTTGTGTCTGCATGGTAAATATGAAGCTACCACGAACAACCTCTGTACAAAGGATCTGCTGACCAGCACGTATTATAGCTTATAGATCTTCTCATCAAACTCGGCTAATAAGCATATTTATCTAAATGTCAAACTATTCCTTTCGAGATTTATGTCTTCAGTTGAAATGAATGGGCTTGGGGCTGAGTGCCATAGACAGGGTCAGGAAGTCGGAAAGTATTGCGAGACGGTTCTGCTCTTTTTATGGGATTTGTTGACACTATGAAAAATATAGAATAACCCTAGCTAACCTCAGTCATTTTTTTCATCTTTAAATCCAACGTGCTTGAGTTTGGAACCCAAACAGTTGAAAAGGTGTTACTGTTCAAATACCTACAGACTGTGCTATATGTTCAAAATCCATCTGTCTGCTGTCCACAGGATTAAACCCTCATCAGGGTGTGGCCCTTTCAGGAATCTCACCACAATGTTTCAGTCAGGGCAGCTGTGGGCCCAGGAGCTGGAGAACGCCCACCCCATCCTGTCTTGGCTCAGCTGGGCCTACAACTCTCTGGTGGAGAACCCGTTGGTCTTATTCCTCGCCACTGGAGTCTTTCTGTGAGTGGTGACATGATCACAAAGTTTACAGGAACTTTTGTCCAGTTTGCACAATATTTTTTTTGGTTTATGTTATCGTTTCATTTTTCATGTAGTTATTTTTTTTTATTTGGTGCTTTGTCAACAGCATTACCGCCACAAACACAAAGTGTCTGCCTTCTTCTGTGAGCATCTGTGTGACTGAATACCATTTATGTTCTTTAAATTTGAATCGATCTCTTACGCTTTCTATCTTTTCAGAATGGTGATATATTTTCACGCTCAAGTTGTTGATGGCCAGAGGAGAATCATAAGTCGATTGGAAAAGCAAATTGAAAATGTATGCATAATCAAACATTTTTTTTTAAACAAGAATAAGAGTCTTTATTGCCATGCTAGCGGCTCTGTGAGGCTGTACTTAGGCACAGCGGTGCTTTGAGCTAATTGCTAACACCAGCATGCTACCATGGTCACAATGACAATGCTAATATGCTAATGTTTAGCAGGTGTGATGTTTAAAAAGTTCACCATCTCATATTAGTGAAAACTTTGACCTTCTGGTGGCGCTAGAGGAAATAGCAGGGGACACTTAGGGTACCGTGGATATCTCTACCAAACCTCATGGCAATCCATCCAATAGTTATCGAGACATGTCACGAAAAAGCAGAAATGTCAATGTCAGAGTGGTGCAAACAGGAAAAGTCAGAAGGATTCATCCTGTGGGCACCAGGCTTGTCTGTACCAAATTTTACGGAAATAAATCGAATAGTTGATGAGATATTTCAGTCCAACAGACCATCCACAGAGCCATGCCGCTAGCATGGCAACAAATCAACAACAACGGTATTGACATTGATCTTAATGTATCTTGTGTATTTGTTCTCTTGCACACAGGAGGGTAAGGACAAAAAGTTCCTCATCACCAAATTGCAAGCCATTTATGAACAGAGTAGTCCGGTCTCATAGATAAGGTGGGTAGCCTCAGTACTGTATGTCACGTTTATGGTTTTAACATATCTCCTTTGTTTGCTAACTGTTTGAATGACCTCACTTAAAATCCAGAATTTGTGTGTCTTCCATATAAAATGCCCCNNCCCCCCCAGGATGTGGCTGAGCAACATTTGCAACATACTGTAGCAATGGCAAGATATTATCGCATCAGTGACAAGCATCTTCGGTTTGATACTATCTCATATATGCTGAGATGGTGGCCAACGTCATCATACTACAATGCTACAATGAGGAAAAAAGCAAAACCAGTAACTGTAAAGTGTGATATTTTCAAATATACTGCACAATGTTTGGTGAGTCCTTAATGTACTGGATAAACAAGCACTATATTGGAGCTATTAATATCTATTTGTACATAGAGCTCCTATTGTATCCTATTGTCAGGATGTATATTTTTTTATATGTATAGTTGTTTTTTATGAAAAACTTTATGAAGAATAATCTTAAACATGCTGTATAAAAAGACAAAATAAATTAGTTTGAACATGTCTACTGTATTATTGGAATGAGGAACCCTCTTCATGTGTTTTTGGCAAATTTGACAACTAGCCAACTGTCGCCTTACCTGGAAACATTGTTTTCTTTATCTGATTGGCCCGGACACCGCAAGTAATCATCCAGGATATTCCTTTGAACACATACAAGATTTTATAAATGTCTCACTCCAAACAGCATCACAACAGATCAGACTTCCTAAGAACATATTCAACATGACATCATGCATCAGTGAAAAATGAATATTTAGCTGATGTTATCTTAAAAAGATATCTATTAGTCAAAATGGAGAAGGTAGTAGGTTCCTACAGCATATTATGGCAACCTCTGGTGAATTGCTTTATGTGCAGTATGTTCTTTTGAGAAAAAAAAAAAAATCAAAATCATAAAGAGCGTAAACTTGCAAACATAAAAGTGCAGTATAGTCAACTCACTTTATTTGAAACAAAATTTAAACA
>NTHP01000055.1:883480-950787 GCA_003416845.1 Oplegnathus fasciatus
TTTTATTGGGCTGATTTTATGTTGTGTCTTATGACAATTTTCTACCTTGGTTGAATAATAAAGTTGTATTATTCTATTCTATGTATGGTTTATTTACAAAAAGAGTTTGACTTGCATATAGACATTGTATGTTGTTGTTCATCACCTACTTGCATAATAGTTGTATTTTTACCTATCTTTGTTCAGCTTTATTGTCCTTGTCTTTAGCTGTAATAATGATGATAATAATAATAATAATAATAATAATAATAATAATACATTACATTTATATAGCGCTTTTCACAGTGCTCAAAGACGCTTAACAACAAGTAGTAGTAGTAGTGAGACGAGAGGTGTGGGGGGGTAGAAGATTAGAAGTCAAAAGCAAGAGTGAAAAGGTGGGTTTCTTTAAAGGATGACAGGGTGTTGGCCTTTCGGATGTGACTGGGGAAGGTGTTCCAGAGGGTGGGGGCGGCAGCAGCGAAGGCGAGGTTGTTGATGGCTTTGGAGGATCTGAGTGATGTGGTCAGAGCAGCGGGTGGAAGTGAGCACGCGGGCAGCAGAGTTTTGGACATAGCTGTATGCCAATTTCTATCTTCCTGTATATTGTTCTTAGAAGTGTGTATAAGTACATTGAGAGTTAAATTCCTTGCATGTGTACACATAATGGGCCAATAAAGCTGATTCTGATTCTGATTAATGTTTGTCAAGGACACAGTAGTGTTAAAATATACATTAGATGCTCACTCCNCTCTTAAATTGTGTAAAGAAATTAATGGTTCTGACAGTTTCCGTTTTGTCTTTTCTTCCTCTTATGTTGCCTCTTTATTTGAAATATGGGAGAATCAACTACATAGGCCTATGAAACATATTAAAATATAGTGTAAACTATGACATGAGGCTTTCACAAATGTAGTAAATTTATTAGAGATTATATATATATATATATATATATATATATATATATATATATATATATATATATAATATGTTTATATATGAAAACATTTAGAATTGCCTAAAGTGATATAACTCACACAAAAATATTAACTTTAAATTAAATTAAATTAAATTAAATTAAATTAAATTAAATTTTATTTCATTTTATTTATTTATATTATTTATTTAATCTTTAATTTTCAAATGAAAATATTAAGCTAAATCTGGTTTATTTTGTTTACAGTCTACGGAGGGCGGTGCGAATGACATCAGAGATTAATGGCCAATCCCCACGCAGAGCGCCAAGTTTCTCTCACAGCGTCAAAAACATGGCGGAGACGGACGCAGAAACTGGGTTCAAAAAGGTAGGAGCAAGAATATCGCTCCATTGATTATGATTGTTTATACTTAACGTTACTCGGTTTCTCCCCGTGGTCAAATAAAAACGAATGTTCCGTCTTCTTTTTTCGCTGAATTGCATTCATTTACTTCCATTAAGCATTCACGGCAACCCTGATAACAGAGCATATTAAATGCTTCCGTATTTGTCTGTCAGACGATTAAACTCGCTAAGATATTAGCAATATATGTACGCCGAATGGAAGAGCGGTTCATAATGATTTAAAAAAGTGCTCTATAGTCACTATTCTGGGATAGCATCTGGTACTCTAGCCGATACAATGGAGCCCATTAAATTGACATTTTTCCAAAGGCAGTTTGGTATGAGGAAGCCACGTAGGAGAACGTATCAGCAAGTTGCAAGATAAAAGTTAGGAGGACTGTCACATACACTCAGTGGTGGAATGTAACTAAGAACATTTGCTAAAGTACTGTTGTTGTACTGTTGCAATATTGTACTTAAGTAGAATTTTAAGGTACTTGTACTTTACTTGAGTATTTCCATTTCACGATACTTTCTTCTACTCCACTACATCCCAGAGGCAAATACTGTACTTTTTACTCTGCTACATTTATTTTGACATCTTTAGTTACTAGTTACTTTTCAGAGACAGATTATTAATACAAAATATAATCGACTAATAAATGATGATGTATTTTTATTGATTAAGCTGCCTGGTAGTACATCAAGTAGTCCTAGTTGAAATTAGCTCCTTCTTTTGTGATGCTTATACATTAATGCATCAATAATTATGATCCAATCATATAATATATATTATTCTGAAATGGGCCATTCTACATAATGAGTACTTTTACTTTTGGTATTTTAAGTATATTTTAATGCTAATACTTTTGTACTTTAACTGAAGTCAAATTTTTAATGCAGGGCTTTTACTTGTAACAGAGTATTTTTACACTGTGGTATTGCTACTCTTATCAGACTACTTTTTCCATCCCTGCATACACTGTACAATTACGAGGTCCTCTGTTCCCCTCATTTACAGGAGACAATAAGCAAACTCTTGTCAAGTTTCTTCAAGGAGGACAAAACCAGACGTGAGTTAGATAAATATCGTCTTGGTAAAAGTGACTTCCCCAAAACTGTTTGTTTTATTTGTGATTTTGCGGCTCAACAAGTCTCACACTGTTACAGTAAGCGGTGATGCTGTGCTGCTCATGGCAGAGATGCTCAAAGTATTTGTCCAAGGTAAGGAGTTCTGTTGGGTACAGTTGCATACAGGTTGCTTGATGATGAAAGTCCTAATCTGTTGTCTCATTTCCAGAGGCTGCTGTGAGATCACAGAAACAAGCTGAATCGGAGGACTGTGACCAAGTAGACATCGAGCACTTTGAAAAGATCCTACCTCAGCTGGTGCGTAGCTCAACAAAAGTGGGGGTTTAATGCGTTATTCAAGAGCCTTAAATTATAATTGTGCAATTCAAAGGCTGCGCCAGTGTCCTGTGTAATCTATATCTGTTGCCTTGAGCAGCAAAGGCATGTCAGGAAATTGTGTTCTTCTTGTTTGCCTCTTTCTTCTTTCTTCATATTGTTGATAAAGTTTTGCTGATTGAGTGTACAAATTCTACAATGTAAGCCACAACTCTCAGTGAATGTTGCTCAGGCGTATGAGAGATTCAGTGCCTAAAAGTGTAGTTTTAAATAAATAAGTTAAGAGAAAATACATTTTCTTGAAATCTCATGCTGGGCTGACTCAAACTGCTAGTATTTTGTTCGTTATATAAAATGCTGCTTGGAGTTTGGAGAGCAAACTGGACATAAGACAAGTCTCATGTGTGCATCGTTAATGCACAAAAAGTTTAATTTCCAATAATCTGACAGTCTTTCATCTCTTTTCTAATGCAGCTCCTGGACTTCTAGCACAGTGGTACCACAAGATGGAGCCAGAGTGTTGCCTGCGTCTTCCTTCTTCAAGCCTACAGATTCAGCTCCGACACCTACACGTTTAGTTTTACTGATGTTTAAATATTTTCTGTATGACTGCAATTTCATAATCACTTAAATCTGAGATTACATTAACATTCTCTCTCTGTATTTATTGGAGTTGTTTGATTTTAAGTGGAAAGCAACAGTCCTGTCCACACGCCGCCCTGCCACCACCAATAAGGCCCACCTGTGCTCCTCTGTGCAACAACAGGTGCTTCCAGCATGCTCCATGGCGCCCTTCATCAAAGCCTCCTGGAGCAGTTGGAAGCAATTAGAGTAATAAGGGGAGCAGCCAGTCCCTTAGATGATGACAAGTGCCAGGAAAAAAGGAGTACCCCCTCCGGCCACTTTGAAGTTCCCTTTTGCTGTCCTGCGATGTTTAGTTAGAGGTGGGGGGAAGGGCAAAGGGGACCTCTGGCACAGGGGGAAAGTTGAATGGGAGTCTGCGTGCACGAATGTGTGCATGTGTTAGCCAAACACGGCCAGAGACCACACGCATAGATATTCTGTTTGAAAGGAAACATAACAAAACACATTGGAACATGGTCCAAGAAGAGCAGGGTGTAATTCTGAAGGTAAATAAACAAAAGAGGCGAGTAGTAGAGGTGCTTTCTCTCCTTTCATCACAGCAGAGGGGGAAGTTGGGCCTGGGAGAGAGAGGGTAATGTGGGGTTTTCTAACCCAAGTGCCTCTGATGGTTTTCCACCAGTGGTGTATTTGACCGACGTGTCTTCACTATGAGTCAGCATAGCTGTACAACACCTCACACTGTTTATTTGTGTGGCTCTTGGGTGACTCACCGCGCTTACAAACGCTGCTCACATACAGCTGGAAGCAACTTAGGCTAAAGTCAAGAGTCCAGGCTCAGATGGGTGTTCAAGGACACAGCACCTGGAATTTGACCCAGCACCTTTTTAGTAGGGCCCAGACTGGATTTGTGTTTCCCAGGAGTAACTTCCACAGCAGGCCTTCAGGAGAAGGTGTGTTTGGTTGAGTGATGTTTAGTTTAAAGATGCCATGAGGACCATTAATGCAGAAAAAACCTAGTTTTTGTGAAGTAAATAATTTGTTGAGTCTAATAATTTATAGCAGCAAGTCCTGCCCTCTAGTTTTGAGTGGTACAGTACACTGCAGAGACACCACTTTGATGATGAAATGCTGCAGGCAGACTCGGTTTTTATTCCCAGATATGAAAAAGGTGTAGTTTTGGATATAGTCGTAGTGGTATATAGCCTTTCTGGAGGTTTGAAATGGATCTTCTCCAACTGTCAATCCTTGCAGATGAAATAAAAACAATTATTCTGTTGGATCTCTCACTGTTTTTTTTCCTTTTTTTTCTTTTCCACAGTACGAGTTGTTGGAAGCTCTGTACTGGCAAAGCAGTGCACTACTGTACAACTTTTCTCCTTATGCATCTTAGTGGAACAAATTACATCTGAAGGCAGTATTATTAAACATACGAAAGCAGTTAGGACAAGAATGGGGAGGGGCGTTGAAGAGAGTAATGAGTTAAAGCTTTTCTTGATCATACATTAAAGGCAGGGAGTGTCGACAGCCAGTCCAGACGCTTTGGAGAAGCTCCGGAGTGAGAAGCTTTTCCCAGGAGACAGAGACTGATCCGTCTCCAGCCTTCTGGCTGCTCTTTGGACAGCGCTGCACATGGGATAAGGCCCTCATCATTGCTTGAAGATATCTGCCTGATTGTAGCCATCGGTATCAATACCGATATTATAGGAGCACCAGAGACTGACAGGATGGTTCTTTAGCTTTTAGTTGTACATCGAATTAAAAATGTTGCTAATAACCTTTCTTTATCTGTGTGATTGAGTTCAGTTAGGGTAAAATGCTTCTTTGGACAGTTTGCATCAGTGGTTATTTAAAAAAAATAACACCATCACGATGAAATAAAATTAATAAATTCTGTGAATACCTGTTCTCTGTAGGCTTTCTATACATTTTTTTATACAAATACAAACAGAAGCCTGTAAGTCCGCACGAGTCTGATAAGGCTGTGTGGTACCGGTAACAGTGATCGTGATTTAGGGTGATGTTTGTCTGGGGTGGAGTCGTCTGCATCGGTCTTGAGAGTCCCCGTGAGGGTATGTTAGGATTATGTCAGATTTCCATCCTTAATTCCCCACTCACTTGTCTGTGGTAGTTTTTTTTTTCTCTGTTAGAATGACACAGATTCTCCCGTCTCTCCAACTTTCTGTCATCTCAAAGCTCCTTTCTTCTCGGGCCCAAAGTAGGGTCCCGTCTCTGAGAAGTGATCAAAATACATCCATTTCCCTGACTGCTGGCCTTTCTGAGATGGCTGTAACAACATCCAAGCAGGCAAAATCCAAAGAGTATGAGCTGCATCAAAGTTTATAGGTTTATATGGCACATAAAACATCCACTTTTATCATGAATGTGTACATAAAAACATTTACTGTACCATATACATCATTTTCATTAGTAATGCTGCAAGTCTTTGCTCTTTTTAACGACATAATTTGTACTTTTTTGAACCTGGGTAAAACATTTGGTGGATACTATGAAATCTGGGAAAGACAGATAAGATCTGCTGCCATGCAAGCACTTTTATAATTCTTGCAAAGACAGGAGATAACAGGAAATCTTAATCTACAAAGAAGCTACAGGTGTCATCTGCCATAAGTGTCATTTTCACCCCCATCATTTCACATAATTGAGTAATAAATATGTGATGGCATGCATCTGTTCTCGGATGTTTGTGTGCATGTATGTGCTTGCATGCATGTTGTGCTTGATCTGGGGCTGTGACGCATTAGTGCTCAGGAGACGAGAGGCCCTTGTGGCCCCCTCATGGGCACGTAGCTGTCTAACCATAGAGGAATGCTGCAGGGGACATTCCTCTTAGATGCTCCACACGCAACTGACATACACACACTCACAAAAAAGTTACATTTACAGCACTGTCAAAAAAACACAAACAAAACACTGGTTGCAGGCATTTGGTGCGCATGCGTTTTACAGAAAGCTCGCGTGTGTAGAGAGAATGCAAATACAGAGGCAGCATCTCCGCTGACTGTATATACTGCTGTGACATGCGGGTTTCCTGGAGGCCCCGGGCCTCTCTGAGGGGCCTGGGGTCCTCAGGCTAAGCTTTGTTAAGGAGCCACGGGGCCCACGCCGGGGATGATTAGAACATACCTGGCAGTTTGAGCCACTTCGGCGCTCTGCTGGGATCACTCCTAACTGGTTGTGGCGCTTGGCTGTTAGTCCGAGGCTGAAGATGGTCTGCTGCTGTGCTCTGTGTATCGGCCGGGGCTTTGGTAGCCGCAGGGGGCGGAAAGGATTCTTCCGGAACCAGTGAGGTGGATGATAAGGTCAAAGACCTTGGCATGCAGCTGAAGAGGGAAAAGGGAGCAAGAGAGATGTACAATTAGGCCCGCGGCTGGGTTATTTCTGGAGCCCTGTACTACTACCTTAACTACATTACCCTCCTCTTCCACCCCAAGTCCCCTCTACTCACTGTCTCCACCTCCCTCCTCTGTGTGGTGGCCTACATGGTCAGGGCATGGGCAATAACAACAGAGTAATCCCCTTACATAACACTGCACAAACTCAACGAAACAAGACCATTCAATTAATTTTGGGAGCGTCTAAAAATAAAGAAGCAGTTCGGTCAAGGTGACGTCAAAAGGGGTGTGTGCGGGGGGAGGCAGACTCGTACCCCAAACGAGCCGACTGGACCGGAGGTCAGCGGAGCACTCTATTTTTAGGTCCCACCAAAGGCAATGATATAAAAATACTCCAGCACTGATCCTCACAAGATCTGTCAGTCACGCTTAGAGAAGCTGTGAACCTGAAGGTCACGCACTCGGAATGATGAAAGGGCTGATGTTTGATGATATTTAAAAAGGAGCAAGTAATGACCAAAATCTCTTTAGCTAGTGGCAGGTGGCACAGTGTGAGGTTGGCCTTTGTTAGACTTGTTAAAGGACTTCATCAGCAGACATGTGAAGCCCTCGGCGACAGGCTAATATTCACTGCAATAGCACCATGCATATTGTGTGGACAAAAGTGGTTAACGGGGCAAACTGCTGCCTGACTTTGATGTAAAATTTGAGCGATGATGGAGATCAGGCTGATATTAGAGTTTTTAGCATCAGCACAGCTTTGCATCGGATTGTCTCTCTCAGTGTATGCAGATAAAAAAAAACATTCTCAAGCTTGAAGGAGGCCAGTGTAAACAATAGTTAAGGGTACTTTCCCACTTTTTGTATTGGGTCAAACAAGTCCGTCTAAAGTTCCCTCCGCAAGTCCAGAGGCCAGCATGTGGACTGTCCTCACAGTGGTCAGGGGCACCGGAACTCTAAATTAGCCCCGTTGAGTCAACAACACAGCTTTCATGTAGACAAGGGCTCATGTCAGATTGCAGGAGAGGTCAGGATGTAAGGGTCAGAGGTCAGGATGCAGTGTTGGTCTTTGTCTTTAATAGCTTCCTGTCTGCTGTGTTGTGCAAACCTGAACGGTAATCCCTTGTGATGCAGGTTCAAAGCAAAGAGATTGCCTCACTCTCTGGTACAGGTATGGGACTCATCACTCCTCTTGTACTTGGTCACATGGCAACCATTGATCTATTAACACTGAGGCAATACCAAGTCAAATGAGCGCTGGACCAAGGCTCTGTGTGGCCTTTCCCACAATAATGGTTTATATTTAGTTATGATAGAGGCATGGCTCTATGGATGGCAATGTCGGTCTGTTGGTCTACAGGTGGGTGGGTCAGTTGGTGGCTCCACTACTTTGATCCAGACTGAAATATCTCACCAACTGATGTCAGGCATTTATGGTCCCCAGAGGATGAATCCCTCTGACTTTGGTGATCCCCTGATTTTTCCTCTGGCGCTGTTTGGATTTTAATGACATATCTATCAGATTGACTGCCATGAAATTTGGTACAGATATCAATGTTGCTGAGAGGATGAATCCTACTGCCTGACTCTCACTTTAGCGCCACCATGAGATTCACATTTGTGGTTTTGAGTGAAATGCCTCAGAAACTATTGGATGGATTGGTAAGAAATTTGGTCCAAACTATATATTATTATATTATATATTATACATTATACCTGCTGAACATCGGCATGTTCAAATTGTCTTTGTGAGTATGTTGCCATGCTAGCGTTAGCATTGAGCTCAAAGCACCGCTGTGTCTAACTACAACCTCTCGCTAGCGTCGCTGCAGACTATTACGCTGGACCTGTACCAATGTAATACAGGAGGATAGTAAACATGATTGATCAGATCACGTAGTCTTTCTAGTCTTCTAATCCAAAGAAAATCAGCTTGAAATATGTAAGATCTGTAGCAGCAAAGTTCGCTATCACAATTTATTTGACTTCATTTACTTTATTTACTTCAAACAAATCCTGAACCACAACCTTCGAGATGTCATGGTCTGCCCTTAACAGTTTATTTGATCTTTGACATGAATGTTTCATTTAAAAAAATAAAACAAGTTGCACCAATGCTCCTGCTCACCCTCAGACTTTGAAGGTACACCTGCACACGTGTAGTTCTGTAGCGCTGGAGGAAGGTGAAACTCCAGGGTCAATGGGAGACACAGCAGGGTGCTCCACTGCAAGGTGTCTCTTTTTCTCTTTGAGAGCAAGAGAAATGGAAGAGGCAACTGAGGCTCTCTTTTGTTTCTCTGGCATGAACACAGTGCGACCAGGAGAGGTGATTTACCAGCCTGTCTTGACATCAGACTGGAAATAAACCAGAGCTGCTGGAAACACGCTTGGCCTGGAGGGGCAAGAAAGGGACGGAGTTAATGCACAGTTTCACATCACACAACTGGAGCTTGGGTGATGTACGGTTACTGCTGTAGGGGACAGTTGGCTCTGAAATACGTCTGCAAATCACATGGCTTGATTTTTGCTCTTAGTTATAATGATCAGATAAGAAAACAGAAGAAGAGGGTACCAACACAAGATGATCTGTGACCTTTGAGGACAGGAGTACAGTGCACCACTCTCTCCCACAAATGTTCTACCTTCATCTGACGGAGAAGGAGAGGGCAATACTTGTTTCCAGACATAAAATGTAAACCCTCTCCAAAAACAGCAAAGGAGCCGATCCACTCTCAATGAGCTGTAATTTAAAAAAAAAAAAAAGCCTCTCCTGGAAAAACAACAATAAATTTGAAATGGCTTCAAAGGGGCCGCTGGTGCTCTTACTTTTCTGTACATAAAACAAAGCACCGGTATGTTCTAAAACCACTCAATCGCTCACCCTGCGATGAAACACACTGAGACAGAGACTGAGAGAGAGATGTAGCAGGCAAAGAAAAGAGAGAGACTCCTAATTTGACTTACTGTGCCGAGGCTTTTATGGTGTCCGACTAAGGGACTGCTGGCTAAACAGTTAATCTCCTTTCTCTTTCACTTTTTCTCACTTTTTTCTCTTTGACTCTCACTCTATCTAAAGGTTTTCAGTAAGCCTTAATAAGGTGATATTATCCAACAAAAGTGTGACGTTTTCAACAGAGCTCCATGTTTGTCAGCATGCTCTAAATCATTCTTCTCTAAATGACCCAGGGGCGTAGGTGCTTCATTTGCTCTAAAAGCTAATCTTCTGTCATATTTAAGAGCATCTGCATGACTCACAACGGAAGCAGTTAGTTAGTTAGTTAGTTGTTAGATGTTGCATTGATACACTACACGGGCTGAGAGGCTTCAGGACGCACATCAATGGGAGGGCAATATCCTACATCCTGATTCTGTCAAGAGGCAAAGCCGTGACATGTCTGAGCGCCCAAAGAGAAAAGGCCAGGTGTCCCTCGGTCCTCTTCCATTTCCCCCCATGCAGCACTGATCCTGCTAACTAATAGCACCAGGGAGCTACCACCCCTTGGCACTGGAACCAGGGATTGCTCAGCTGTGGAGCCGCATGGGAGTGAGGACTTAGTTGACTTACAATTGCTGCCTGGCAGAAATTTACAAAGAGGAAAACAAGCAATTTAGCGCGGCATTTCAGTGTTAACAACAGGGTGTGAGGTGTCCCAGATTACCAACACTGATTATATCAACACTGTATCCATCTAACCACATAAATACACAGTGTAACCCACTGTCCCCTCCCATTTGACACCTGAACATTAAATAAAAACTGAATTGAAATGCATTTCAGTGGTAGGAGTGACACTTCTACTGAAATGTGCTTTCGATTAAGGTCTCGAAAGTGAGCTGCTGGTTTCTATTTTCCGTGCTGGATGAAAACCTTTCCAAAAGAAAAAGCATTCAACAGAGACATGGTTCAGAGTGATGATATGAAATGTATCAACTACAAAAGAAACGATCCAAAGGGCAAAAACTGATATAAAGAATGCCTTTACTCAATCATCTGTGGGACGTGAGTTTGTCAGAAACACTAGGGCTGCAACTTATTATTGACTGATTCTGTTTTCCAATTAATCCATTAATTATTTAGTCACTGTAATTGCAGAAAAGCACACCACATGTTGACCCAACCCAAAGCGATGCTTTCTAATTGTGGACCAAAAACCTAAAGATATTCCCAATGATATGAACAAGAGGAAACCAGCAAGCACTCATATTTGATGACAAATGTTTGGTATTTTTACTCTCTAAATGATTGAGTATGAAAATTTAATGGATTAGTCTCGCCAGGCTAATTAATCATCCATCAAAAAATAATTAAAATTGTATGACTCAATATTATAACAAAACCAGTATATTGTCACATATAAATTCATTCTCCAATTATGTTTTTTTCTTCTTTTTTAAGTATTAACAATATTTAATTTAAATGTTGTCTGTTAAAACTGCTCTTGTGAGAAACAGATTTCTGTGTCAAATAGAGGTGTTTCATGCCAGATAGCAGGTTGATTTTCATCCCACTCTGGTCATGGGAAAAGTTTACACACAGGCTATTTTATGAATGGGTATCCTAGGGTGTTGAGCTGCTGACCCAGGTGGAGAAAGCACAGAGAGGACAGGGCGTAACATGTGCTGTGCTTTTGAGGTTATGAAACCTTGTATTTGCTGACGGTGGCCCTATCTCCTTCCTTCATCTTTCTTAGTTGAAGAAATATTGTCACAATATGAGAAGGAAGGTCAGATGCTCAGCAACAATGTAAAAACACAGCCATCAGAGCAATTTTATTCTCCACTGCATCTCAGACGCTGAGAGGGGAAGCAGAGCTTGTTCATCCACAGCTGAGTAAACTACTTAAGTCTATCTTATATGGCTACAGACATGATTTTTGAAATGGAAAAACCTCAAAATGTGGTAATGATAGAGACAGACAAACATAGCCATGTTCGATTGCCAGACTTCCTTTTGTTATTTCACTGTGTGTTTGAAGTCATGAGAAAGGGAGTGAAATCTTAGCAAACTGTCTTCAGATTTCTGCACTTTCTCTGAGTCAAAAAGTGGTGATAAAATCTACTGGACAGGATTCACAGAGGAGTACGCTTTGACAATACACGACGCGGCTACCAAATACTGTACAGGCAGCCAGTGCCTTGTCTTTACTTGAAATCTCTTATTGTCCTCTCAAACCAGCTGTGTTAAACCTGTCCGCAATAAGATAAGCTGTGGGTCTGTTTCCTGTGCTGCCTATAAATATGGCCTAATCACTCTCCAGTGGAGCTGGTGGGACAGATGTTACAGTTGCATCCCTCCACCATGCTGAAGTACATATTGATGGTTCACAGACTGTTTACACAGTTTTCATTCATCTGTGCTATGACCATTCCCAATTGGATCCATTTGCCAACCCGAGTCTGGTGGTTTACATAGCGGAGCCCCTCCGGCATGTGGAGCCCATGCTCTTTACCCTCTGCTTGTTTCGTGACTGCACACAAGCAAATAAATAAAAAGTGAAGATGTATGTCCACAAGTAATCCATAGAGGAGCGGGCCTGGCGGGTATGGGATCTAAACAGCCTCTGATGATTGTATATGTGGAGTGAGTTAAACAAGTGACATAGAACGTTATGCTTTGATCTGCTAATTATAGTGGAAAACAACCTGGCAACGAAACTGCTGTGATCAGTTTGACCGCATTACCTGGATTTTCCACCTTGCAAACAACAAAACTGTCCAAGACAGAAATGTGGAGGTCCAGCAGGTGAAGCTCTTTGTTCTAGTTGATTTTTCGATTACAACGTTTATATAATAACAAACAAATCTACAATGATTCCTGAAAAAAATCACTTAATAGTCCCAAGACTTTAAAACTGCAATAACTGATTTTTTTTGGCCACTTGGGGGCAGCAGAAACAAGTTACCCTTATTTATTGTGAACACAACATATCATCACCAAGTTGATGTGGTGAACTTGTTAGCAAACACTTGCTTATTTTACACAACCAGCAGTTGCAGAGCAACGTTATTCATTTGGAGTCGTGTTTCTGGCCACCTGAGGAATGTGAGTCCAATATTCACACTCAATTTAGTTCTGTTTTGGTCTCCACCAACCCCTGGGGGAAATATCTGGCTGCTAAATACTCCACTATGTTCACCAGCTACTCACTAACTGTGTCTGTCTGCCATATTGGTGCCGAGCAGGAGATGTACAGTGGGCTTTTAGAGCTTTTTCACTGCACACAGCTGCCTGGTGTAGCCGACAATAAAGCTATGAGAGTGGTGAGAGTGAACCGAAACAATAAAGCTGTGGGCCCGACAGCTAAAATTATAAAGCTCTGTAAAGCTGAGGGGAGCAGATTCAGGTTATAATTCTCTGTAAGTTCATTGAAACAAACGACTCCTCTCACATTGTCATATTGTTTTCACATTGTAGTGATACCTTGTTATAAAAAATATCGATTATAGACCATTTAACACTGTTATTTTGCACATTTGAATTCTGAATAAAGTTTACACAGGGTGACCTAGCTTATACAAAGTGTGTCTTTCCTCCAATGGCAAAGAAAACTCTCAATTGCTGTTTAGCTGTCATTTTTATCTTACAAAGCCTTTGTGCTCCTCAAAGGCATTAATACCTGCACCTTGGTGATGCCTTTAATTGCCATTTAGCATTAAGCTGGCTGAACAATAAAGCCCAGGCTGAGGGGATGTTGTCAGGTTTAATGAGGCCCTCGGTGAAAGAGGGCCGCTGTGTCGGCACCACCAAAGGCTGCTCCCTGAATTCACCTCCAGTGGACCAGAGTGGTCCTGTGGGGATTTGATGGGCTGAGGGAGCACAGACTGTCTCTCCCCCACTGTGGGGGTGTGAGGGGCAGCAGTGGCATCAGTAGCCCTTGCTGTGCATGGCTAGGCGGGCAGAAAGCTCAGAGTGGAAAAGGTTATAACCGCAGTGCCACGGAGCAAGGTGCCGCAGAACAGCATGGCATTGTGACACAGTGAAAAGCCAGGCAGTGGTGATCAGCACACAGAAAGAAGAAACTTTTACTAGGTGCAACAGCAGCTGGTGGTCTTTCACATCAGCTGACTGCAAAGAGTAAAATATGGGCCTTGTTGCCCCATTGGTCGACTTGAAGACTGAGAACATACAGTGCCAACAAAGGCATGAACAAGCATGGCCACAAATAGACATATGGAGACAATGACATGTAGCACAAAGGGGAACAAAGCCAAAAAAGAAAAGCAATGACAACTGTGAACTCCTGGCCCATATTTAAGAGGGGTACATGGTTCACAGTTTCACATGGAGTCCTCCGCCTCCAAACCCCATTCCAGTTACTTTGATTCTTTATTCATCCCCCACCCCCCTAACCCCCACCACCCCATCCTTAAATCCAGCTGATGGAGGCTCTTTTGTCCACTAGCACCCAGGCAACAACATCAAAGGGCTGCCGGGTGTAAATGCAGAGTGCCTGAAAAACAAAACAAAACTGAAAAATAAAGAAGTCCCAGAGGGGATGGGAGATATTCACAACAGCACCCCGGAGAGGGAAGGAAAAAGAGCTACTATGTACAGGAGGAAATAAAGAAATGGAGAAAGAAAAGGGGCAAGAAAGAAAGAAAGAGAGAAAGAAACACACCCTAACTTGCTCAGTAGCAGTTATTTGTCAGACATTAATCATCATTTACTGAATACACAAAGGTGTGGGTTGGGTCATTCTCGCTTTAACAACAACAATAAACAAATGGAAAAAATGACATTAGACTTTGTATGAGCCCATTATGACACTTTCTTTGTGCCGGATCATCAAAGCCCATTAGGAGACAGTGAAAGGCCTTCCATTGCCGTTCATGACCACTTCCTCATTCAGTGACAGCTGAATTGGAGGCTTGATGGATTGTTGTGCAAGACAATGTCATGCTTTTGGACTGAATGCTTTGCTTTGATCTCGCTGGATGCCCTTGAAGCTTCAACAACGGCTGATATGTTAACAACCAGTCTGGTTATTCTAGTTCTATCCTCCACCTACTGGCCTGCCAGTCAGAGCTCTGAGGGGAAGGGGACGGTGGGAAGGAGGGGGTAAGGGGAGATAAAAGCCTTTCATCTCTGCCCCCATATGGGACTCCTGTAGAGTCACGCTTGGCGTGGCGGCATGCCTTGTCTCGTACCCACAAAGTACCCGCCAGTGACACGCTGACTCCAGAGCCTGGCACCAGGTCTCCAGCCAGCGCCGAGCAAACCCTCTATTCAGCAAAATGGAGGAAACACAACTACATCGGGCCCACAGCTTATAATTAAAAGTCCTCAGCCTCAAAGAGCACAGCATCTCCATCTTAATGGTAGGCTTCCATCTGAGGCATTGGTTTAATACTTACTCTGCATCCCATCAGATAGTGATGTGGACAGAAGAGGAAGAGAGACATTAGGACTACAAAGAACACATGTGTCCCATCCAGGATTAGAGGTTCACTCTTCCCTCAGTAGCCTAATTGCTGGATTGGCCAGATCAAAATCACTTCATTGAGATCAAGGCCACTGTCTTCTTCTTGTCTCACTACTCTGTTGCACAATAACTCAACAAAAGCAGCAACAAACCAAGGGGGGGAAAAAAGAGTCCAGAAGTCGCGGAGCGAAGATGAATGTAGTTCATGTTTAGAGAGCATGTTGTGTGATTAAGGGAAGCCCACATCAAACATTGTGGCTTAAGAAAACCACCAGTTGAAAAACAAGATGCTTCTTCTGTGCAGAGCGGCGCAGACTGGAGATGCTGTTGTTCAGAATGCGGACCAGCCCAAACTAACCCGCCTGTCTGTCTCTTGACACAAACAGGGAAATAAGAGACATCATAGATTCGCAAAAGGACTTGGAACTCATTCTGAGTAAGAGAGCGGGATGAGCTACAGACTTTAATTCAGAGTAGCAAAACAGGTTATAAAAATATAAATATGCAGTGAATTTGAAGGCTCTATCTCTACTATCTCTCCCTTTCTTCATCTACAATTTACTCTCCACAGTCTGTAAACTTTACATTAAATGGGCACACATGGATGCATTAGTTATCTCAGATGCATGGAGATAAAACAGAATGGATAATGAGACCCATCACCTTCATGAAAAAAACCTTTTAACCACTTCTGATGCTTTTATAATAAGAACATGTATTGATAAGAAAAATACTACTAGAAAAGGTTAAAAATACATTACTTTTCATAAAATAATGTGTGACATTTTAACAGGGATGTTTTTAAGTAATTTGTTCGGCTTGACTTTTCTATACATTTGGACAAAATCTCTCGTGTGCTCTGTCATGTATCAGTGGGAAACGCTGCATGAAAAAGATGGATAACACCCCCTTTTCCCACAGAGAGAACTTCTCTGGACAGATGAACAGCAATATTGTGGCCACATGTGTGAGCTTGTTTACTTACGCTTGCCTTTTAACTGAAGGAATCTCATGATTTAAACCACAACATAACAGACTAAATTATTAGCATGTTACCGCACTACACATTTTTTTCCCCTTTGATTGGAACAGGAGAAAGTGTGCATGTGTCGACCAACATCAATGGGCATCGTAGCAGATTAAAACAGGAGACGCACGCCCGCAAGATGTCTCTCTCCTGCTGTCTCACACACACAGGACTCTGCAATCTCTTAGGTAAAGAGATGGAAGGTTTATTTCTAAAACCCTAATCATGGAAATCTTCCCTTTAAACAATAAACTTTCAACTTTATTTCATGTCTCTCCTCGCCAGTACCACATCAAACAAATCCTAAGGTCAACAAGGGTCAGCAAAAGGATTTGGATAATGATGAGGCTCAAAGAAAAAGATTGAGGGTGGTGAAAGAGAGATGGTAAAAGAAGGGGAGGGGAGCTGATGGGAACAGAAGAAAGGATGGGGCTGGTGGAGAGAGAGAAGGTGCAAAGGCTAGGTCTAGTAACGACAGACCCCCTGATTACATTGTTGCACAAATAAACAGGCCCTCTACAGGCTCCCTTGAGTCCAGCTGCGGCGCAGGAGAGGAAAGCTTTCATTTCAGGGGGCTGAGGTTGAGCAAGGCAAGTGGTGGGATGGGGCCTGGCTGTCTACCCGCACCGTTTCCTCACATCTCCATCAGCAAGTCAATGAACAGGGGGAACAGGGGAACATCTCATTTGAGAAACTCGTTGATTGCACGCCATTTCCTGCACTTGCAGACTGCCTTGAAAGGCCGTCAGCATGTGGATTAATAACTGTCAATCTCAAGAGAGCTGCAGAGAGGAGCTGCTTGGGTTGAAAAGAGAAGAGAAAGGATGCTGGATATTTGTGCTTTTTGATGATGATGAGGGGCCATCTGTGTGGGGTCAGATAAGTGTTGGAGGAAAGAGGCTGAGAGAGACAAGGTTCAGATGCCCTTGAGCCACATCTGTAAGCGTCTTTCCTTCACCTCCGACCATTACAGAGTCCTGGTCCTCTCTTTTCTCTGTGTCCCGCAGCTATCAAGGCCCACATCAAGGCATGCCCCTGCCAAATGTACGCCCCCCATTAAGGGGCCATCATCAGATAAACAAGATAAACAAGTCCAATTCCTGGCAGGACTGATCAAAGGACTCAATGTTAACCCCATGGCCAATTTCAAGTAGGCAGAAAAATCAAACACAGATGAGGTCACGTGGAAATGGGGGAGGCTAATCCATTGTCCCTTTATGGGCACAGAAAGCAAAAGGGACAGTGAAGAGGGTGGAGAAAGAATGGAAATAGTTTGAAAACGGGGGTGGGGGGTCGGGGGGTGCAGATACTTTCTCAATTGCATCCTTGCATCTTAATATCCCCCAGGAATTGTGGCCTTATCCTCACAGTAAAAACAAAATTCCTGCCAGACTTTGCATGGACAGGTGCACTTGTTCACCAGCACACACATCAAGAAAAAGTGAAGACAGTGAATCCCACAGATAAGTCTTGGAGGTAATACCAATGGCAGCACTCCAAGTTGTAATAGTCCTCTTGGCTACTGATCTTGGGTGCAGGGACTTGGCTGAAGTAGTCTACAAGAATGATACATACGCAGGCACTCCACTTTCTTTGAATTTTCCTGGTACATAATTGCGTCATCCAGACCAAACACTTGCGTATACAGTGGCATTTCATAAATCTTTCTTCCAAAGCTCCGGTGTTGTCTTTCTCCTGTAAATCACCTTTTCCTTGAATGCCCAAACTCTCCCCAGACGCCCACGTCAAACGAAACGAACAGTCGAAAGACAAAATCTTGCCAAGTATGCATACACGGATACACTTTTCTGATTTATTTTCACATTTCTACTCCCACACATTCACACAGTCTTATTTGAAAGGCATTATCAAATACAAGGCATTTTGGGATGGATCCACTGAAGAAACTGGTAAAAAGGAACAAAACAAATGCTGAACTCTTCTTGACTTCAAGGTGGGACTGAGAAGATGCCTGCTTTTGCTCGTGTAATCAGTTCATTCACATTCACACAGGGAAGAAAAAGGAAATTCCATTGGCTCTCTCTCTCAAGAGGGCCATATTGAATTGTAATCAAAAGATTATCCCAGAATAATCAAATGGCCCCCCATGGGACCACCCACAGAGTGTAGAGAGAAACATGAGACTGGCCACATGCTCTGCTTTTCACCATGGCGCGGCCAATACAGGAAGGAGAGGGAAGAAGGACAGAAGTGTTTTGTCCCAACACTTTTGAAGGATGTGGCCCTTTCTTGTGAATGATGTCGTCTTGTATTGGTTGCATGGACTGGTGGAATCATCTCAAGAACAGTGTAGGGGTCCTCTCATCAGCTTGAGAGATATTTAATTCTACATTATAGTTAGGTCGTGCTCCCACAACATACTGTATGTCATTGTTTGGACTGCTGGCTTATCACATAATGGGAAAAAGTAGCTGCAAGCAAACAACAGCTTTACTCTCAAATGATCCTGATAATGACAGGCCCGGTCTATATTTAGCTCTTGTCTCTCTGACAGACCTCTGACTGTCATAGCTGGAAGGGAGAGCCGTAAACAAAGCTGGCAGAGCTTAGACAAGCATGTGATGGCTGCACTGCGCTGCCTGAGATACGAACCATGGGGTCTGGAGACAGAGAGGGGTGGAGGGATACGTGAACGACTGCGCCACATGAAGTTTACAGACACCACCACAGGCTCTGGTTGAGGCTTGTGGTTCATTCTCAGAGTTTTGACTGACAGAAAAATCCTGCGATAGATGAGGGCAGGCTCCGTCAGTAGCCTGCGGGATGCTGGTGAGGATTGTTAGTGAGGCCAAACAATATGGCCGTCTGATTGAGGATATATTTTCCAAGTGGGAAAAATCACTGTAGTCAAGGGATAACTTTGGCTTATGTTTTGGGGTCAGATAAGAAGAAAATGTTTAGGGCTCATGAATAATGTTTCTTCTTAGTCTAGGGTGTTGGGTGGAGGTGCTTGTGGTAGGTGGTGGGTACAGGGCAGACAGACCCCACCCGATTTCTTCAATCCTGGCTAATTAAAGGACCACAAGTCATCCATAGAGATTTGATGGGTTCAAAGAGACCTGGGTGTCCTCTGCTGTAATTTAAAATTACTGATTTCTGTTATTAATTATACATCTTAAGTGCCTTTGAAGAATGCTGCAGACTATTCTTCTTCAAAAAGACATAATGTCTGGCGCACAAAACAAAAAAAAAGACTTAAGAAAGCAAAGAATCTTCAATTCATTGGCTCCAATGAATCAGAGCTTCCAGGAAAATCAGCAGGCCCCGTCTTATTGTATCATTATTATTTTTCTGCCTTGGTTTTTTTAGCAAAACACCCACGTCTGACGTCAGTGTATCATTGTCATTTCAAGAGTAGTCTTGGAAGCAGAGCAGGGGTTGTGATTGAACTCTGAGAGCTGCCCCGGAGCTGTACTTTGAGGAAGAAACCACGGAACCACAGATAATGCTTTACAGTCCACTAGTCTCAACTACTGTCATCAGATTTTCACTTTGTAAGATACTTGAAAAAGATTGTCGTTCCGGTTTCCTCCAGAGCAAAGGGCACTGCACTGATGTCAAACTGGAGACGTTCAGAGAGCATGCGACGTGTGTAAAAAGTCACACATGATTACTATAGAGAATAAATCAAAGAAACTGAAATGGATGTAGTCTATATAAATGCCTGGGACCCGGGCAATATAGTAGAAGAATGCATTTTCAATCAACACAAGAAACTTCATTTAACTTGCTGCAACACTTTGAAAGGTCCATAAGTGTCTGACAAGATAAGTAAAGCATTAAGACCTCCAGGCAGACAGACACTTCTGACATTGTCCTGACTGTTGGGATCATCTAGAGTCATCTGGGCAGAGTTTATGGACAGAAAACAAAAGCATCATAGTGTCAAGCACACAATAAAAAGGAAACCACCTCTGTTGACGGGTTGAAGACTAGGAAGGCACGAGACACAAGTTCAAACACTGCAGAGTCTCTTCTTCGTCTACTTTCCGCTGGTGTAAAGACTTTTCAGGAGACAGGGGAAGGCATCTCCCTTTCATCCTTCACCACAGACAAACATAGACATATAAAAACATCCATGTTGAAAAGTGGCAATAGTCCTTTTAATTCCAGACAAACCCAATGTGAAGAACTTAATTACAGAACGGGGGCAACCCAGCCCTTTTGAAAATTACACTTACAGTAAGACCTTTGAAGCAAATACTTCCTTTATCCTATTTTTTCTTTTGTTCAATGTTTTGTCTCTTGTAAAGCATGCCATTGACTACTGTGGTTTCCAGCGGGTCTCTGTCTTTTCTCGTCTGTCTCCATTTCTGTCAGGCGTTCGCTCATCAAAGGCCTATCTTTTGGACACACAATGGAGGGCAAAAATATTGCAAACCCCAGTTAGTGTGTTGATTCTTGGCACATTTTTCCATAATCAATTGCCAATCCCAGATTCGAATTTAAGAATACTACTGCTTCCCAGTATGGCAACACAGTTTAGTTGCTTTTCCTTGAGGCCTTGACATTGACTCAGCCATTGATGGTTATGTGTCAGACTGTGCTCAGAGGGGAAGTATTAGGAAACAGCATTTGATGTGAATGAAGATTTTACGATTTTATTGCCTTTTGTTGACTTACATTAACAAGTTTTTACAATGTGACGGCGTATACTAAAGCCAGGTGCTTCTTTACAAACTGCTCCAAGTTTCCAACAGCCAACACAAATAACACAATCATCTATCAACTATTTAATCAACACAAACATGTGGGAAGTAATCCCACCACACTCAGGTAAAACAACTTCAAAAGTGGAGTGCGATCCCATGACATAATGCTCAGAAATGGAAAACAGACGTTTCCATTTTGTTTGACAAAAACACTGTTAATTCCTTTCTGTTGAGCGTGGATGTCTGATACAAGTTAAAGATTTCCTCTGCATTAGCTCATTAGTTCCTCCCATTAAAGGTAAAGCTTTGAGGAGGAGGCCTGGCACCAAACCTCCACCTGAAGCCATCGTAGTAAACCGCGGGAAAGTGAAAGAGGCGTGTTGGGGGCCGTGTTTCACTCTTATCTTCCTCTTAGGCAGGCGTAGGTGATGCTCTGCCAGGTCTGAGCTACGGTGTTGGGTTCGGCAGTAAATCAGCTTGGTCTCCGATGATCAAACGTTCGTCGTTATTTCCCGCGCTTTCATGTAATCTCATAAAAGGCCGACTGCTCTGATGGACTCAGCCTGCCTGCCAAGCCAGCCGGGCCTCCCATGCTGGCACCTCAGTGCGTGTGGCTCCGATGGTTTGCTCCTAAAATCAGAGCTCGGAGGAAAACAAAACAAGGCCGAACAACAGCATGAAGAGCATCTCTATGAGGATGAAAGTACAACACATTGGGGTCACTTCCTCTTCTCATTAAGCACACAGGTGGGGCATTAAAATCCATTAAAAAGTTTATTATTTTCGAGAGTCTATGACATAATATCAGGTGGGTGTTACTAAAATTGCGTGGATTAAATATGTGGATTCTTTAAAGGTAATGTTATTGATCCTTTACATGAAATATTTCATCAAAACATACGTGAACTCTGGACAATGGACAAAGGAGGCTTTATGCTTTCATTTGAGAGTTTTGCATTGAGCAGAATGTATCGGAAAACATAAAACATAACATTTGCGTGTGAAAAATAGGTGGCAGGAAGAGGAGATGAAGCGTCTTGGTGGAAGACTAATAAAATGTCTGAAACCACCGCAACTCAGAACGAAAGAGACAAACATCAAAGTCAATAGACTGGCTGTTTGATCTCCCCAAGTTTTTCCTCTCTTTTTAACATAACTCTGGCCCGTTTACACTCTGGTCTTCATTATCCTCCTCTGCCCTTAAAATCATTTAAAATCTATCAGGGTCTGACATGAGAAGGGAGAGCATAGCGTTTCAGCCATAGAATAAGAGAGAGCTGTGCAGTGACCACTCTGATGCACAACATTTACCAGCCAATATCACTTCATCTCCTACCAAATTACACATCTTATGTGGGATCTCGCATCGCTTTGAACGAAACGGTTGGTAGCTGTAATGGATGTTCTGTTCTCAACCTCCAGGGAGGTTTATGGCTCGCTTTTTGACAAATGGGCAAGAGGGAGATAAAAACACTTACACACACACACAGACACCCGCTCCCTCCTCAAATAAAATAAATCAATAATCATAAAAAGGCAGCTATTAAAGCGTTGGATAGCTACACATTAGGAATAAAACCGGGATTTTGGCTGCTGTGTAAAGGCTTTCAAAGACGGTGCAGGCCGCACACATCACTGATAAATGGATGGTGGGTGCTGGTGTGGTTGGGATGTATCAAACATGTGCTGGTAGGCCAATAAAGACCAAAAATACTGGCAGCTGCATGACAACTCATTTACAGCTTTCTGAGATTTGGCCAGTTTGGGCAGGATAGAGAGAATGTTACAGGTCCTCCAGTGAAACATTTTCTGTGGTATTCCTACAAATGTGTCAGGATATCTGACCGTGCTTTATGTTTGTGTATCAGTGTCATTTTGTGTTTTGATGTTGTAGTATGTCGGCATATGTGCGTGTGTACGAAGCCTCAAAGAGACAAGGCCACTTGTGCCATGGTGTCTGGTAGAGCTCGTGACTGTGCCTGTTTAACTCCACTAACAGAGCACCGTTCCACAAAGCCCATCACGCAACCCACAGATGTCCCACAGGACAGACAGGACTGTGCCGCAACCAACAAGAAGCAGTAATAACCCCCCCAGCCCACACACCCATGCGCACGCACACACAAGCAAACAAAACAAACACATACACTGACACACAGGATCTAGTAGGCTGCACTGAATCTTCTTCAGAACATTAAATGTGGCTCCAAACATATTTTCTCATGTAACTCCAGATGTCCGTAACTGAGATTTTTGCCTCCACCTCAGTACAGTGGAGGTGAATGGAATTTTGTTTGTAGTGCTCACAGTATTGATAAATTACATTTAAGAATTTCAACAACAATTTTTCTGGACAATGCATTCCCGTTCCACTGAATGATCCATAGAACTTACTGTTCTATAGATTTTCGCAGTTTTCATAGGGACTCTTTCCTTTGAAGAAAGTAGTTCCAAACTCACCGGTAAATGATGAAATCATTAATTAGGCTTAATTGCGAAAAAGGAAGAATTCTTTGCGAAAGATCGAGAAAATAATTTACTGTCAGGTCGAAAAATAATGTTTTAAGATGTCTATTTACTTTAGACTTCATGCATAAAAATATGGGCCAGCGCTTCTTATGAAAGCCTGCAAATTACAGTGTAATTATTCAGTATTTATGGGGCAATTACACAATAAATGTTGGGTATAATGATATGGTTATGGGGGGCAAAAGAGGAAGTCTCAAAAGACAGAGGGAAAAACCTACTTGTTTTCACGATTTTTTAATTACAGGATACTTTTTCGTTAAATTACAGGTTATTGCAATGAACGTATTAATTAATTATGGAGTACGGAAACATTACTGAGCTCCAAGCAAATATTGCCCCAAAATTGAGGTAACTAGCTTAGTGCATTGGCTAATTTATACATTTAGAGCTCTACCATCTTATGTTCTTTGAATTGAACACACAGCCACAGTACAAGCCAGATATGTGGGCTGCAAAAAGTTGTGTCTTTTCTCGCTTCTTATTCCTTATACTTATAAGGGTAAGTACAAAAAAATGTGCAGGCATAACTCTGGTTGTAGTGATTGTAAGTTTCATGGTGAAAAATCCTCCTTTTTTCTTGATATGGGAAATGTATTCATTGAATCATCAAACGTGTGAAAAGTGCCTTTATAAAAACTATTAACTGTTGATTTGGCCTTGATGGCATCTGAAGCAGTGGCGATAACATTTGAATGAAAACGAAATAATTTCTGGTTTGACTTTAAACACCTGGAATGCAGGAAAATGTTTTAGTGAAATCTGTCAAGTCCTCAGTGGCAGAGGTGAAATCGAGCTTTTTTTGGTGTCTTTACATTCACAGTTAGGCTACTTTTGAGAGTTGCCTGGGGCTGACATTCAACGTGGGCTCTGACTTCAAAGCCTCCAAAGAAAATATATAAATATAAAACCATTAGCCAGCTTGTTTTCTTTAGTTAACATTTCAAACACACTGCGGAGTGGATCGTGTTTTCAGTCCCCTCTCTGTAACTCGAATGTTGATGTTGTTTTTCTGACCGTCCTGGGGCAAACTGCAGCGCCACAGCTGGAAAGTCCTCAGCACCCTTCAAAAATGGCTGCACAAACACACCCGAGTCAGGCAAAACACAACCTCCTTTGGCCTGCGTGGACTTCCCTGCCAGCTGCCCACTAGGATGCAATTTGCATTTGGCCCTCAGCACAGTAGAGCCACAAGCATAGGTTTCAATGTCAGCAACGGGTCGAACATATACAAACTCAGAGGTGTTAGCATCACAGAGGAGAACAAACAGTCGACGCCGCTGAAATACATCATTATATCGGACATACCATTCTCAAGCATGGGGGGCGCAAAAGCCATTTTTATTAGAGACACTAAGAAGTTTATAAACAGAACCACTTGACACAGTGAACTCGAGGATTCGAGGGTGATCCTCTGTGTAGACAGATTACCACTTCATTAAACAAACCAAGACCTCAAAGAGTAACAAGCCCTTGGACACGCATACCACAGAGAGAGAGAGCAACCCGGATCCTCTAGCCACATGAGACAGTAACAGGCTGTCTGTCCCAGAGGTTATTACAATTCCAAACATTTATTGGAAGGAAATCAAAAAAATCGTGTCTTTTTCGTCTTCCCTTCTTACTTCTGCCCACAAAATTACATTCGAGCAATAAAAATGTTTATATGTTAGGTATATAAATGCTTGGGAATAGCACTTTGTGACTATTTCTGAACCCGCTCGGAGCTGAAATAACATCATAAAAAGACACATGAATCAGTAAAAATAATGCTCAGAAGGAAAATAAAACCTTGCTCTGTTTCAAGTAGCTATTATAAAGGCACAGACAGCTGTCAGGAGAACAATTCGAAGTGTGTGACCGCAGCGCGAGTATGACCGGAATAGGCCGTAAAAGCATAATGAAGCACTGGCTTCAGCAGCATGAAGGCATGCATGACAAAATCAGTAAAAAGTGAGGAAAGATACTACGATTATGGTCTGGTCAGCTAACTTTGAAGAGGCGGCATTTTTGTCAGTGAAAGCATCAATCTTCTTGCGTTCAATCATTCACTAAAGCCTGTGGTTTTACTCTCAGCTAATAGAAACAAGACTATATAAATCACAATAAAGGAATAATTTAACATTTTGGGAAGTACACTTATTTGCTTTCTTGCCAAGAGTTAGATGAGAAGATTGATAGCACTCTCATGTCTGTATGGTTAATACGTAGCCAGCCACTAGTTAGCTTAGCTTAGCATAAAGACTGGAAACAGGGGGATACAGCTAGCCGGGCTTAATCCAAAACTAACAAAATCTGCCTACCAGCACCTCTTAAGCTCACAAATGAATGTGTTATCTTGTATGTTTAATCCGACAAAAGCTTAAGTGTAAAAATGACAATTTGCTACTTTGTGGGGGGGTTATGTGACTATTTCTTGTCTCTGAGCAGTTGTCAGGCTACCAGCCAAGAAAGAGTTAGACACAAAACCCTCCATAAAATGTTTTTTACACTTTGGTTTTTCTAACGATTAAACAAATGAGATATAACATGTTCATTAGTGAGGTTTAGAAGTGCTGGCAGGTTGATTTGTTTCCATTGAACAGAGCCAGGCTAGCTGTTTCTCCCTGTTTCCAGTTTGTATGCTAAGCTAAGCTAACCAGCTGCTGGCTGTAGCTTCATATTCACCTTACAGACATGAGAGTGGTATTGAACTTCTCATCTAACTCTCAACAAGAAAGCAAATAAGTCTTCAAAGAGTGTCAAACAAATCATCTTTTGTGATTATCTACCTATAGGATATTATGACACCTGTTCGACTGAACTGCAATTCTTTGCTCTGTGCTGGAACCAGTTTTAGTTCAGTCTGACCGGTTTGGACACTGAAAAAGGATTTCATCTGATCCAATCAGAGACAAGAAACAGATGAGCAGTGACACAGTGACACCGCTGCAGAGGAAAAACAGACCCGTTTCTCACTTCAAAGAGCCAGGGGGATGCTTTTAAAAATCACACCGGCAATAAACTACAACAGAATTTCATCGCTTTTCCACAACATGAAAGGGATTTTCAAAGTTACGTCCCCTCAAGTAGTTCCCTCTCTCTGCCCTGACTCTACCCCTAAACAGAGCTCATATCAGAGGAGGGCTGGTGCATGGCGCTGAGGCTGTTTACATGGGAGGTGTTACCATGGGAGCGGTCAAATTATTTACATTTCAAAGACAGAGGACAACACGCCGCTGTTTAATGTAAGGAAGGAAAAAAGAGCAGGCCTTCATTTTAAAACGACACTACTCCACAATCACTGCAAAAACAATTTCTAGGAATGGAGGGCTAGCTTTTTGGTGTCTTTTATCCTGTTACCCCCCGATTTAAATGACAGAAATTAAAATGATAAATATACAGAGGACACTTGTAACCAGTGGAGTTTATCTTGGCATGAGAGTAAATTACATCTCAGAGACAGCAGCTGAAACCCTCCTCCCTCGCATGACTAATTGAAGTAAATACAGAAGGGACATGAAAGAGACAACTAAAGGAGTGCATTATATTAAATCTGCACTGACTCCAAAAGGATAAATATGAAAACAAAGACAACACAGACAAAGGTGTAGAATTACACATCATGTGCACAGAGCAAAGAACCCAGAGGAAGTCGTCCAGCAGGTTGTCAAAGTCTGACTCTTTTGTTATGAAAGGACACAGAGGACAGATCACAGGAAGGGTACTGACAGGACTAAAGGGAGACAAGAAGACTGCAGTCATTTTAGTGAGTGAGAGAGCAGGGCTGATTCTGGGTTCTCCCTTAGTTTACAAGGAAAAGCTGTTGCTTACAGTACATGTCAGGAGCGTTTACAGGGAACGAGGCGGTGCGGACAAACAGGAGCGGGTCGAGAAGGTGACAGGTGACAGAGCCTGCAGTCGATAGCTGTGACTGAAGTTAGAGCAGAATCCTGAGCAGTTGCAGCTCCCTCCTGAGGTAGCTGACTGAAACAGCATAAGCCGAAGACACATCTTTTTAAGATTTGAGATTCAGGATCAGGAAATTTCCAAGGAAGGAAGCGCTCATTAAGACAGTATTATGTCTGTGTTATGATGTGGAGGGCTGACGTCCTGCAGGATTTTGTTCCACATCTGGTCATACCAGATTTGCATCTACCAAGTATAGATTAGTAATCATCAGCAGCACTTTGGCTTAAAATGTTTATGTACATTCATGTCAAGCCATGGAAGATGTTGCAGAAATGTGCCATGGAGTACCGACTACATGCAGACAAAAACTATGAACTAACTAATTTAACTGATTTTTATTATTCTGATATACTCAATAATATATATTTAAACCAGAGGGAAGTTTTGAGGTCTGAGTATCATTATTTGACAAAGTTAGATGATTTAATAGAAAATGACATGACTCAGCAAAAATAATACATATATATTGTTGAGTCAGCTTTGTGTTTTTTATGATTTGTTGCTTTAACAACTTGAATATCAAACACAGGAACAGCCTAAACTGTATTGATGATCATGTTGATTGAAGCATTGTTATTTTGTGTGCATATGAAGTTTACATGGTATATTTTACTATATCTTTAATGCCACAAAGCAAACTTACCTTTTAACTATTTAGTGTTTTACATCTTCTATATCTTTTAGTGCCTGCTGCAGAAGAATCTATCCTCTCGGACAAATTTAATGTAAAATGATGTGAACTGAATATCATTTGGGTGTGAAATGAAGAGCAATGACACATATAGTTAGACCAGCGGTCATTTGCAACCGTCATTCATTTTTGTGTTCATTTTTACCCGGACGCATTCCACGGCTTCCTTTGATTCCCGCTCTTCAAATGTGGCACCCACTGTGCTGAAAGAGAAATTAGAGGTAAAGATGACAAAAGCATTCTGCAAATTACAAGGCTTTGTGTTTACTATTCTGAGCTCGAACATGACATTCAGTCCAGCAGCATGCTAGCTCTTTTGGCTTTTTCTTTTCTTCAGGGGGAAAAAAAAAGAAAAAAGAAAATACCACAGCCGACTGGAAGTACAGAGTGAAAAAAGAAAGGCCATAATTATAGCTGAGGATGAAGAGACAGAGTGAGTCCCCATCAGGAACTCTGATCTGCTCATCTTCATTTGTCCCTCACATGAGAGCGCGGTCGACTCTGGTCTAGTTTAGCGGAATATGTCAACAGTCATTCCAGTAATGACTATATATGCCGATGTCAGAGTGTTGGGTCCACGATGGCATCCTGTGAAGACTTAAATCCACTCGCTCAGGCTGATTTGAACAAAACATGATTATAATAGCTTTGTAACACCATTCTCATAGAGTTAATCAGCTCTGACAGCGAGTTTGGCTCGTGAGCCAAATGCAGCTTGAATATTTATGATTGTTTACATTTTTATGCATGTGAGAATAGATATTATCTGTGCATTTTTGTGGAAGTGATTTTTTTAAGTCTGCCATCTGGACACGGATGAAAATGGACCGTCACGTTGACTAAATGCTTATTTCAAAGATAAAAGAGCGTCCGCAGAAAAAAAGGCATCTGCAGGAACAAAAAAATCCACTGAATAACAAAACAGACTCTCCCCTCACTGATGTATGTGTTGAATGATGTCCTCTTTGATTCATCCCACACTTTTTCTAATAGACCTCAACAAGTGGCTCCTGTTTGAAAAGTAATAATCTCAACCGCCTTTTTGTCTCATTTCTCTGGCTCTTCATCACCTCAGACGTTATTGAACTTGGACTTCACTCAGGCAAAACCTCTGAGTGAGTGGAAGCAGATAACACTGATTTATTGAGATGCAAACAGATACTGCTATGTATGTAAGAGTTAAAGGAGAAAATGTTACAATAGAGAATGAAAGAATCTCCTCATCAAGGGACAGTGATATCTGGGCCAACACTTTCCCCAATGTGGGTTTATGGAATCCATGGTTACATTTTGTAGTTCATTTTAACAATAAAAGAAAACTCTTAAGTAAACAATGTAGGAGTTGAAGAAGTCACTGTCACTTGAGTAGCTCCAGGTTTCTGTCCTCATTCTATCCCAGAGACAGACACTGATTTAAAGGGAGAGCTCCACATTTTCAAAATATGAAGCTACAGCCAGCGGCCATTTAGCTTAGCTTAGCATAAAGACTGCAAACAGGGGGGAACAGCTAGCCTGGCTCTGTGCAAAGGTTACAAAATCTGCCTATCAGCACCTCCAAAGCTCAGTTGTTAACACGTTGCATCTCCTTTGTTTACTCTGTACAAAAAACGAGGTGTAAAAATGATAATTTGCCATTATGTGCCAGATGGTTGTGCCTATTTATTGGCTCCAAGGAGTTGCTAGGCAACCGGCAGAGACTCCAGGAAGTTACTACTTCCAGCCAAGAAATAGTCCCCCCCATACCACTGCAACAAGTCGCTTTTACACTTTGGTTTTTGTACAGATTTAAAAATGGAGATATAACATGTTAATTAGTGAGCTTTAGAGGTGTTTTTAGATTTCTGTTAAGACAGAGCCAGGCTAGCTGTTTCCCCCTTTTTTCCAGTCTTTGTGCTAAGCTAAGCTAATGGCTGCAGGCTATAGCCTCATATTTAATAGTCAAACATGAGAGTGGTATCAATGTCCTCATCTAACTCTCCGCCGGAAACCTAATAAGCATACTTCCCAAAATGTTGAACTACTTCTTTACTTATTTGAGGTCACATTAATATTAGTTTGGTTTCTAATATATGTTTTCATGAATCACCACAAAAGCTTGACACCAGGAGGAAGATTTAAGACGCAGATATCTTCTCTGATTTGGGTTCAGAGAGGCTCAAATATCATTATGCTACAGCTTTGATCAGGAAGTCATACCCATGTCTCCTTGACCTCTGCCATATGGTGCCTTGTCTGTCTATCTGTGTGTGAGCGTGTGCACACACATGCTAAGATGCCTGACCATCATTGCATTTCCCTTCAGGCTCAACATCCCGCTCTCAAGTGGATATCAAAGGCCTGCATTTACAGTTATCTCTGCTTGGCTGCGCCACGGAAGTAATCACTGCAGGTCAGGGGTCAGTGCTCTGGCCCAAGACAGAAACACAACTGACTGACATCGACTTCAAAGGAAAGTGATCCTCTGACAGACTGTTGTTTTAGCCGGGAACTCTGGATATCATAATCAGGAGGGTGGAAAGGGACAGTAAGAGGAGAGAGCGGTAGAGTGTGTTGTAGGGATGGGCGGGGGGACTTGGGTCTCTGAAGAGAAGTAGAAGAGAGAAAGACTACCTTTGAATAATTAGAGCCAACAAGATCAAAGAACAGGCTCAAGTTTGGTCTGCTTAACCTCTGTAACGCAGAAACGGAGCAACAACAAAAAAAAAGCGCCATTTTATTCCGTCCTGTTGTTATTCCTCTGGTTGGCGAAACCCAAAACCATGTCAAACATAATGGAAAATATTTGAGGTCTTCTTTTATTAACCAAGAACAGCTTTGATGTTTGACGTCTTTATTTGTTTTAGAAGAAGAAAGGGAAGGGGCAATATGGCATGCGAGCGATCTTCTTTTGGAGAGAGCACACAAAAAAAGGGGAGGAATGAATGATATGAGAGCGAAGCATGCTTGTTCAGTCTACATAATCAATTAAACATCATTATCGGCCCTTTCAAGAGTGCAGAGATCAAAGACCAGTAGGAAATGATCAAAGTGACGGCATTTTGTTTGAGCACTAACCCCTTCCTGCTACCGTGTCCCGCTCTCCAGCAAGTTCACTGATGCCGCTTCGCTAGAGATCTGATGAAATGACAAAAGTCTAGCGAGCTGCTTTGCCGCAGTGTGTATTTTACTGTTCGTGTTGATGCTGCAAAAGAGATAAACTGATAAATTGATTCAAACTTCCTGTCATATTTGCATGTAATCTGTGTTGTGTTATTTCTTGGCATTGTAAAAACTGAAAATGCCTGGGGAATGTTGGGAATTGCAGAGTCAAGAAACCTGGCAAACCGAGTCAACAGACTGTCTTCAATGTTAGTGGCTCTCAGGGGGAACATAACACAACTCTGTTATTGTAGAGTAGGAATTATCCACACCACTTTAATTTTGCCCGTGCTATCTGACAGTTGTGACTGATATACTTTGGAGCAGCGTAGGTGGCTGCTGCTTTCATCACCCCAATTTGAGCTGCAATTAAGCAAAACTGGGTGAATTACAGCAGGTTAAGTGGGAACAAATTGTTATTTCAGTGGGCTCGAGAAGGATGAGATACACAGCTATAGAAAGCCACTCTTATTCTACATGTAAAGCTGGAAAATAAATTGGCTCATGGTTGGTGCATTTTGACCCGTAGCTGTGTCCAAAGTCCAAAACAGCATTCCAGCTATCAAAGGCGCAAACCACGGACCGTCTCTAGTGTATGTGTTCAGCAACTGGACACTTCAAATGCATAGCAACGGCATGAAAAGGAGCCTCTTCGGCTTGCTGGGTGTGAAAACAGGTGGGGGGGGGAGCAGAGGGAGTCTTTCATGGACATCCTGTCAAGAGGGAAAGGCACGGGTGGAGCAGCATCACAGCAAGCGTAAGAAAAGTCAGCATTTCAGGGTGGTCAGCCGGAGGGTGCAGGAGGTCAGAGAAACAGTGCGTGAACTATTCTGCACCAGGCCTCACCATCCAGGTCTTATCACTGCATCCTTGTTAGCTTCGCGTTTCCTAGCTGATGGGGGGGGGGCATCAACTCTCACACCAGATCTCAACTACTGACACTGTCACTGGATTGGAGCTAGAGGAAAAGTTTTGTCATTTGGCCGTTTTCTTTAACTTACAGACTCGTTGACTGCATTCTGTGCTGGAAGATATCAAGAGGAAAATATGTGGTAGAACCTATTTTTAAAGCAATGTGGGCCGGTTGTAGTTCCACCATTCCTTATCTGCATTTACAGATGCTCTAGCCTTTGCTTTTGTCAGGTCAAGGTCCTTAAAATAGACCCCCATTTGTCCACGAAGAGGCCTGTATGTACTAAAAATATCCACAACTATCACTGTGTTATGGTATTTGTAGCGTTGCAAATTTAAAATATAATCTTGGAAGCAAACTATACCGCAGAGACCAGGAATGCTTCAGAGGGAGCCAATAATATAACAGAACAAGTTCATATGTATTTTGGTGTGTTCTAACAAGAGCAGCAAGTCAGGTCAGATCATCTGCTGTGTAAACCTGTCAAAATAACATAGGTCGTACAAGACTTTCGTTGCCTTAGTGTATACACTCTTACTCAGTGCATTATAGGAGCACAAGAGAGAAGACATGTGATCTAAAGTCCAAATGGTGGTCTGTTTTGTCTGTAACAATTACACACACATACACATTCATTCACACACGTAGGAGTACTGCTGAATCACGCCAAAAAGGCTATTTGATCGGCAGAGGTGACGTCCCATCCGACAGGATTCACACGCTCCGCGCTCTCCAACACAAAAGGGCAGGACAACAATATTATGGTGTCCACTGAGTGCCTACCCCCCAGTAAAAACATTTCTGTGAGAGTGGGCTTGACCTACCTCTTCTCTCGTATAAAAACACAAAGCCGAGTGTATTCCGACAGCTGCTGCCCGGGTGCCCTGTGGAGAACAGAAGGAGAGCTTTGAAGATCTTGACCTTCTGGAACAATAAAACGCAATCATCAAACACTCTCCTGAGACAGACTGCTGACCCACAGATCCAAGTGTCTGCTTGAGATAATTCATATTAAACTGTAGGGATCACTGTGTCTGTGTGTGTATGCCTCTGCATGTGTGTGTGTTTGATGCTTGCAGGGGCACAGATAGTGTAGATCTGGAGCTTTCCGATGATACCGACTGACAGCGTGTGGAGTTTACTCCTGCTATCTGAATATGAAATCTTACCATCTTCTGATGCATTTACATGTTGACATACTCTGTGGTTTCAGCATCACAGTATCCATTTCTCCAAAGAAATTTGTCTGCCCTAAGTTTAGCATTAGTCAGCCCTTTGAATCACCCTGGATGTTTCAATTTTTTGTCACCCAGAATCAAAAGCTCACAATGACTCAAACAAACAAAAATAACGCAGCGAAGCATCATTGCACCATCACCAATCAGGATGTGTCGTAAGGATACCATTTAACAATGAATAGAGCCCATTACTCCCTCTTTATAACGTGGACTTTGTATTTCATCACCTTGAGTAAAGGGCGATTAACAGTAAAAGCAAACTTAAAGGAATAGTTTTGGGAAATATGCTTATTGGCTTTCATGCTGAAGGTAGATTGATACCAGTCTCTTGACTGTACAGTAAATATGAAGATACCGCCAGCAGTCGACTAACTTAGCTTAGCCCAAAGACTGGAAAGTGTAGCTGAAGTGTAAAAATGACAATTTATAATTTTACGGGGGGTTATTGTGCCAAACTATTTCTTGACCAGAGCCAGTTGCTAGGCAACCAGTGGGAACTCCAGGGAGTTACTTGTCCTGGCCAAGAAATTGTCTGGTACACAACATCCCGTAAAATGGCAAATCTCCGTTTTCACACTTTTGGTTTTTGTGCAGATGAAACACACAAGATATGATGTGTTAATTAGTGAACTTTAGAGGTGCTGGTAGGCGGATTTTGCCACCTTTGGACAGAGCTAGGCTAGCCATTTCCCACTGTTTCAGATCTTTATGCTAAGCTAAGTTAGCAAGCTACACGGGGTAGCTTCATACTTCGCAAAAACACACGAGATTGGTATCAATCTTCTCATCATACTTTTGGCAAGAAAGCAAATAAGAGTATTTCCCAAAATGTTGAACCTTTCTACACATGATGCTACACAGGGTCCCTGTATAACTGTACTGGGAGAAAGATCAGAGGGGTTGAGGGGCAAAGTGGCTCCAAGGTCAAGGCAAGACCTCCTTCCTTTTGATGGTAAAAGGAAGAACTGCTGCTGTTTACCACCTCGAGAAATACGCCAGGTGGCAGTTTTTAGCACAGAGTGAAACAGAAGCTCAAAGCATTACAGCCAAGCAGAAACAAACCTGCTGATGGTGACCAACGGTAAGGAACACCTTTCTGATCACCAGCTTCTGCGCTCTTACAGTACCCACAAACTAATGTTGCATTTTCGCTCGCAAGACCTCAGTAAAAATAGATAAAACAAGCCTTTGATCTTATGTAACCATATATTAGCATAACTGGCAAAAGGTGTTGCAGGGCAGAGATGCCAGCTGGGTCCTCTTGCTCATCGTGCAGGGGTCCGAAGGCCCCCTGTCTCTGTCCACATGTTAATCTTTACAGGGCAGTCAAGGAAGTGGCGTTGACAGCCTAGATTTGAGGTCAGGAGGGGGCCAGGGGTCAAGCACTGTTCTGCTGACATGAAAGCATATCCAAGCACACCTTGCTCTTGGTATCTGTTGTCCGCCCCCCTGACCATCTGTACCTACATAATCTGGGGCTCATCGGGCCCAAACAAAAGCCATGTGTTAATTACCTTTGAAGGTGTAATGACTTCAGGGCCGCAGCCGATCTTCATCTGGTTTCAAAGCGAGGGCCGGAGAACAGGTTACGCTTCAGACACATTACAGTTGTCCTCTCCCCTACCTGCCTGCCGCGCTTTAATTTTAGAGGGATAACCATGCCTCCTTTGGTTTCCCTAAGACTTGAATCCTGTCGTGTATCAAATCCAGAGGTACACAGCCGCTTCACTCTTACTTTTGTGGACTCTTAAATAAGTAAATTAAGGAGAAAGTTCTGACACGTGAGAATTAGGCCTACACCTGTCCTCCAGATGTGAGGGCATTCGCTTTGATGGAATTTCATCTTCTTCTCCTGATGTTTTGCCTTAATTGTATTTGTAGTCCTCACTTTAGGAATATCACTTGATGGTAGTAGTTCCCAGTATTTAGTTCTACTTTTTCTTTATTTACATCTTTACACACCATCCATTTTTTCTGAGTTTACAGACCTACAGTGAAGAGAAAAATGTGGAAATACTCATAAAGATTGACTACTAATCTATATATAGTTCACAATTATTGCATTCCCCCGCTCTTTTTCAGGGAGTGTCCAAAAGGAAGCCCCTCCCCTGATTCCAGCAATTAACAATTATTAACAGATCAAAACCAGATAGACATAGCGAAAGGTGCTGGTAGCAATCTGCTCATTAGTCATCACAAAAACAAGATGATGTGTCCCGATGACGGCTCTTCTTGCTCTCTTTGTGAGTAAGGCCTGAGTAACACTTTCTTCTTCCCACAAATGACCACCTTCTTCCTGCCACAGGAGAAAGGGAAGTGGGTGCCGTATATTCCCAAACAGATACGTTACCTTGTTTTGAATAAATGTTTCCACTGGCCGACCACAGGTGACCTCATGAGCAAAGATGAGATCTTTGCGGGAAGACACCCAGATTTCAATGGCTTAGGTGGCTTTGTAGGAAGTAGTACTCCACCTTGGTAAAAATGGCTTCAATACATCTCAGTCCGTGTTTCTAATTAGATCACACGATGATAATTATACCTACTGGTGTTTGTAAGAGGATATGTGCTGTATGCATCTGAATACATCAAAGAGCAGTACGGACTTGGCAGCCACATGAGTTATGTACTGTCTATCCCACTTCAGCCTCTTGAAGATATGCAGTCATTCTCTACATCCTCTCTGCTGAAAATAAACAAACACTCTCTAATCCTTTGAAACAGGTTTTTTTTCGTTTGAAAATCCTAAACTCTAGTTTCCAGTCAGAGGACGGCCAAAGTCCCGCAGACACCTCTTGATCCTCAGGGCCTCTACAGGAGAGTCTGTATGATGTGGGGAGGGGAGAGGCCGTCTGCTCCTGACCTACAGGTGAAGACAGGCGGCGGTCCTGTGAAGCCAACGCGGGGCAGAGTGGCAACGCTGCCAGCCAGAGGAGTTGGTTATAAATATCTACCTCGCGCGGCAGTTTCCTCAGTTTCCTCCAAAAGCAAACACTTCAGGTTCTACCTTGTAATTTATCACTGCTCTCTCCCCCGTGGAGGGAAAATCAAGGGAGTGGAAATGTTGAGTTGAAAGATTACAGTGTGTACAGTTGTTTTTATTTTTCATGTTTCATTTTGTCTCTTCATGTTGCTTATTAATATTTATTGAGCTCCATGGTTTCACTAGCATCACAAAGTATACTGTATTGAAGGAAAAAAAAGCAAAACTTAACTTGTCTTGCAGAACAACGCCTGAAAATCTTAAGGCAAAGACCTCACAGTACTAACAGTTAGTGTACTGTTAGCTTTGAATATAAATACTGTCTGTATGCCACACAAGCTTATATGTGTCTCAGATGTGTGTTTCTTTTATTTTGAGACTACGGGTGTAAAGGCGGGGATGATGATTTCAGATTCCTGGGAGAAAATTCCCAGGCCTGGAAGAGCCCGTGGAAAGTAATCAAGTAGCAGAGTGATGTCATTCTGATGAAAGGCAGCCTGTCAGACAGTTGGCGACTATGGGTGCTCTTTGGCATGGGCCACAGCCCGCTATACACCAAAATATGACATCAAAGCAGGTACCAGGCCAGGCCAAGAGGCTGGCACTGATCATTGTCTTCTTTGATTACAGTAGCCTCATCTTCTTGCTGAGAGGATAAAAGAAAACGGCTGCTTGGTGTTAAGAGAGTGTCAAAAATAATGAGGCACATACCGTGTGCTAATGGTGTGGCAGTGGCTCAGTGGATGGAAGCGCATACCGCGTACTCACAACATTATGGGCCGATTTCCCGGACAGGGATTAAGGCTAGTCCAAGAATATGGTGCTTTTCAGTGGATATTTCCAGCGAATTGTGCCTTTAGACTTAATCCCTGTCTGAAAAACTGGCACCAAGAGTTTTGACCGAACATCAGATTCATGTTTCTTGACACAACTCTGTCTCCCTCATATTTGTATTCTTTATAAAACCAAAATAAAGCAGAAATATTTTAAAAATAATGGCAATTCTCAACTCTTTCCTACGCAGATTCTTTAAGGTCTACAGCCTCAAAACTCTCTCAAATACAGCTCTCGCATAATTGAATAATGATCATGTCTTACAGCAGGGTGTGGACTTCAAAAGAATTTCCCCATTGAGACTACCAGGTTAAAGGACAGAAAATGAATAATGTGTTGTGGCTCTACTGTCATGACCTGTAATAAGGGCTTTTCCATGTCCTTTGGCAAATCTGTGGCATAAATAAACATTTCCGAGACAAAAGAGCCTGATTCTCCTTCTGTCTCGGTGGAGATGAGAATAAGCGCAGGGGAAGGAGGGCTGTCGCCTCTCTGATGATAATAATAGCAGGTTTCGAATGGTAATTGGTCTCTGCTCCCTCCTCTGTCTACCTGGCAGAGGGCATTGCAGAGGGTGATTCAGGCGCTAGGCATGAATGGAAAACTCCTGGAGGAAGGCCGCACACTCACGCACCGGTACCTCCAATACAGCCGGGTCCGCCTCACTCATCCTCCCGTACGCCAACACATTCCTACACACATGCAGGCGAACACGCAAAACATGCTCGTACCCCCACCCTGACAGACCCAAACATCCATCTTGCCTAGTATGAATGATGTGACATAGTTGTTTACAGGCAACAGCAGCTATTTGGTGACCATCATTCAGATGAAAGATCGACAACAAACAGCTGACCTGTCAGCTGAACTATTTGATTACCCCTTGGTGCCAGAGAGACCCCTAATGCAAGCTGTCCTATTTTGAAAGAGTTCATTTTTATCAAACAGGGCATCATCTGTAACCAATAGACGGCCTCCTCTTGCGAAATGAGAGCCTGCTCGACAGATGTCTCCTGCCTCTCTTACTCTCTCTTACTCCCCATTTACATCCACATCTTAGATGGCACTTCTTGACTTAAGTCAGGATCAAGGTTGTTTACTGATTCTCTGGGTAATGTCAGGAACATGTGGTGGGGGCACATGAAAGGGACTCCACAGTGTGCTAACACTTAAAAACCTCTTGACATGTTTGTTTTGGGTTTCAAACAATAGTTTCAACATGAAATTAAGGGGACCTGCTTCCGGAGGTTTGTCTCAAGGTGACACAGAACAGAAGCTGAAGCTCAAAACAGGGGCGGAAAGCCTAAAACGTCAAAGCTCTCTAACATTACAGTCAGATCAACTTGTTAAGGAAACTGTCATTAAAATAATGCAGGCAAAAAACTATATATTTGCCTGAATAATATCTAAAATATTTCTTTTTTTAAGTGCAGTATAGTGACTCTACTTTTACTTAGCTATGACAAGCAGTAAACAAAATGTCAAAGTAAGGCTGTGTGTTTTCTTAAAACCCAGCAGAGAAATGTTATTAGCCAGAGGAGAAAGCAAGATTACTACAATACACACAAAACCTCTGAAGGTTTCAACAACTTTTCCACTAATTCGTAACACCTGAGTCATATTCCATACATTTCCACTTCCCTTTTCGTTCTGGCTTTTAGCAGATTTCCACACTTAAACACTTCGTGGCATAATACCACTAAGTCTCAGGCTTTGCTGTTGTGACCTTCATGGGATTTAGTGCTGCGGTTGAGTCCCACAATCCCCAACCTGATATCATATGTTTTACGCTGGTGCTGTGTAGTTTGCGCGCTGCGCGTAGAAGAGGGTGGCAATTTAAAGGAATTTAAAGAAACTCTGAAATATAAAAGTTTTATAGATGGTGATCTCTCCTTTGTTCTTCCAATGAGGACCTCCACCTGTTTCTGATGATGTGAGCCAGAGCCTGTCCCTTTCAAGAGGCTGATCCCTCCTGATCTCTTTGATGTAACCTGACCTAACAGTTCCAACTAGCAGGATTTGATGATCACGGATGGACCCTCGACAACAGCATGTGCAAATCAAAACTAACAGGCACGGGGAGACGGACGATGGGGATGTGTGAGCAGAACTGGCAGGCTGCGCAGACAGAGAGCGCTCACAGAGCTATGATGTGTCTAAACGCCAGGCAGGCAACGGTCACATGATCAATGCTGCCAGCCCAGACTTAAGCAGTAAAACCTGTGGATCTGTGAGGGCACATGCAACTGATCGGAGATGAAAGACAGGCTTTGACTTTCACAGGAGGCCTGGAGTCGGGGTGGGGGCCACGGGGGCTACGGGAGCTACGGGGGCACTTCTGAGGGACTGCCATCAGAACAGCTGGGTCATTTTCAAATGACCTAAATCTAGGATTAATCCATTCGGACTTGCATGGTTAAATTTGTGTCTACGCTACACACAGACGATGGGAGGCAAAGAAAAAAGGGAGAGAGAGAATTACCAGTAGAAGCCAGAAAGGCTTAGCGCTTGGAGTTCAAACAAGGTGCACAGTGGAGAACAAACCACCAACAGTAGCAAAGCTAACCAGTGTTCCTAACTCTCCGTCGTACACAGAATCCTTCACGTTCACTCTCTGAATCTACACATTCGGATGCCTCGAAGCATCTGCGGCTCACGCGTCTCACTCACTTGGGTCAGAGGACGTTTCGACACACCGCCGGGGCATCTCTTCATGGTAGTGTGTGTGTCAAGAGGCCAGCGTCCATCTGTGAGTGATTTAAGGGTTACATTTTTGGGGATGACGTGTGATAAAACAGGGAGGTATGGGTCAAAGTGACTAGGCTCAATCTGTGACAGAGCCTCTCCTCCTGGGCCCTACCACATGTTTTAATCTATACAAGCATCTGTTTGAAGTTCCCAATGAATACCATCAGTCCCGCTGGTGACTTCATATCCATCTTACCTGGCTCAGAGCAGTTGGACATCCTTTAGGCACACTGATTAACCACAGGGCCGGAGGTTCTTTTTCTGAGAGGATGTGAGGCAGTTTTACAGTTATGATGTTGTTGTGTTCAGGGCGTACGTGAGCATCTTCTAAAATGTCCACATGTGTTCTTTCTGGAGCTTCACTGAGGAGAAACTGATCGTATTGATCTTGAGTTGATGATAAGTGCGACAGACACAACTTTGTAAAAGTCACAGTCCCCGAAGAGTAAGGTGTCAAACTGAACTTTGCATTCCTATTTTCATTACAATGAAGGCGTCGTTCGATGGTTCTCACAAAAACTACATCTAATCTCTGAAGAAACGGGGCTCTCAGTGCCCCAATATGAGGCCCCTGAGCTCTTTCCAATCTCCATCTCCAAAGCTGATACTGCATCAATAAGACATTTTCAACAAGCTACTTGAGTCAGTGTTTTGCAGCAACTTTAAAATAGCTCAGTTACTGTTGCAGAAATGACAATAAGCTGAGAAAAATCCCCTTAAGCTGCTCTAGAGCCAGCAGCTTGTTGCTTTATTATAAATATGCACAGTTAGACAGGCATGCAAAGGTGTGCATTAGTAGTTAGAAGTATCAAAAATGTCCAGTCCCTTAAAACTAAACTGAATTACAATGCTGGTCTGTTTCACATGTTGAGAATGAGCTGAATCAAAGACAAAAGTCACCAAAACACCCCCATGAAGCGTTACCGTCATAAAGAATCACTTTCGGTCTGTGGGCTACATTTTAACTTAAAACGTGCCCTTAAAATGAGAGGTTCTTCAAGGGAAGCCCACCTCAACCGTAACGAGGCATTCCTGTGTTAAAAAGCTGGCTTCCCATCAGGATGCTCTGCTCGACTTAAAATATACAGTAGAGCAGGAAAGTTTGGAAGAGCCTGAAGTGGGAGGGAGGAGGCGAGAGGAGGGGGGGGAGAGAAAGAGTGATGGCTGCTTTGATCTTTGGAGGCCCAGTCTGGATTAAAAACAAAAAAAAAAAATCAAGTGTCCAAGTCCCCCTTTTCTAAATCTTAAGAAAACATGAGCAACTCAACTAGTCAGAGCTGGAAGTGATTCTTTAAAAGAGGTATGTGTGGGTTCTTGTGGGGTGGACGATGATACTCTCTGAACAATATCATACTTTTATCTGCCTTAAAAAAATAAGTGAACTAATAATAATAATAATAACAATAATAATAATAATAATAATAATAATAATAATAATAATAATAGGTCTCCCTTGTTTAACCAGGTAAAGTCTCTTGAGATACAAATTTATTTTCCTGGCCAAATATTGTTGGAACTCTGCACGAGTTTTGATCATGTTTTGTTTTTTCCCCACTTGATTTTCAGGCAAGTGTGTAACAAGATGCGTATTCTCACTTCATAAATTTGCGGTGGAATGGGAAATGGGCATTTCAAGGCCAATAAAAGCCACCACATCAAATAAAACTTCGCGGATCAAAAGAACCAACGCATGGACATTTTTTCCCTCTATAAATTAAAAAGGGAGGTAGTCTGCCACGCTTGATCATGCCCTGAGTCCTGCCCCGCTCCTGCGATTGGCTGGACGGACACACAAGGGGGGAAAGTTTGAATAAAATACAAGAGCATGGCACGAGTGTTGTCGTTCAAGCTTGTGCGCTTGGTCCAGCGGCGCTTGAGTGGTACAAGATAGACTGGCAAACAGTTGTAGGCGCATTCTTTGAAAGTTTGAAAAATATCCAGAGAATTCAGCGGATGGCTGTGGCTGATCTAAAAGGACTTTTAATTTAGTTGATATTAAATTTACGCGTTTCTGGGAGCGGATGACAAGTGTTGTGGCGTCTTTTAAACCGCGCGTAATTGTCGTTTCTTTCTCAGCTCCATCAGTACAATTTTTGTGTTTCCCCGACGAGACGTTGCATTTGGAAGAAGGACACCTAACTCGGGGATAAGATGACAGCAAACAGAATGGTCTCATCTGTGCTGCTGCTGGTGCTGATGCAGTCCGGAGCCTTTTGCGCACGGAGGTTCCGGGGTGGCCGCAACCCGCAACCACGACGCGCACCACCTCCTCCCACGTACCGGGCGGACCGGGCTGACACCACGGAGAGCTTCCCTCTGGATTTCACCGCCGTGGAGGAGAACATGGATAACTTCATGACACAAGTGAAGAACCTTGCGCAGTCCCTCTACCCGTGCTCGGCGCAGAAACTCGACTACGACATGAAGCTGAACTTTTTGGACAATACATCAGTCACCTGCAACGACGGAAGTCCCGCGGGGTATGTACCAACTGAAACAGACATGTACAGTGTGATAAATCAGGATTGCCATGTGATTGGATCACCGACAGGTCAGAGCAGGGTCAGCTGTGCACCCTGGAGCTGGTAGGAATTGTTATTTTGCTTCAGCAGGGCGCACCCCGTCCTGCTGGTCATCCTGCTACCCGGGGTAACCCACATGTATCTGGCCTGAGGACAGAAATGCTCGTCTCAACGGAGAGTGCGCGCAAAAGACAGAAGCTCTCATTATTCTGGTTTATTTCCAAATGCTCAAAATCGGGTTTGGATCCCTAAAACATTCAAATGCTGAAAATGAAATAAAAATATCTAAATGAAAAAATAAACCGTCAAAAGAGAGCAATGTTCTAGGACAGAGTGAGGTTCAGTCGGGATAAGATGGACAGCTGCTTTGCGTCAGCGAAGCGTGAAATTTGCGGATAGCCACATGGCCTATGCTTCATTTCCTTTGCTTCAAATTAGAATGCAGGATTTGCTCTGCAGAAAGTTTAGATTTAAGTTTTCAGACCCCCGCCCATCTCCCTCTGTCTGTCTCGCTCTGATGATTGCACCCAGTGCGCATACTGCTGAATTGTGATTTTACAGCCGTTTAACAGTAGGTTTCCTGCACTTGGCCACTGTAAAACGTGTCCAATTTGCTGCCAACGGCTCCTAGTAGTTTATAGTTTGTTTCTTGTAAAATTATATTTAGTCTGTGGTCCATGAGGTAAAGGATCACTACATTTTGCTTGCAATGATATCCACTGTTGACATTGTTGTTAAGCAGAAATCCATTTGGCAGTAAGAAAGCCTGCATGACTTCGCTACTAAAGCGGGATAAGCCATTATGGCACTAAAAGCATATTAATATCAGACAGATCCACTGTCTCTCCTTCTGTATAATACATAAACAATGTACAGACATGTATATTCCACTTAGTTGCAGGGAGTCAAATTGTGTACTGTGCTTTAAAATGATTCTTATACAAATAATACTGATAATTGGCAGGTGTGAATCAAATAAAAGGCAGCTGTAAAAGGTGTAATGATTTCTATCCATACATGTCTTTACATGATAATTTTCTTTACAAGCCACATCCCACGGACAGTGGATTTCACTTGTGGCTCAAACATATTATTCTGCATCACGAGAATAAAGTTTTGAAATAGTATACAAACTGTACTACAATGAAAGAGCAGTATTTACATTGCATGCCCCTACTTTATTAGTGATATGGACATAAAGAAAAGCACTGCTGAATCATTATCATGTTATGTAGTCATAATTATTTGCAGTTTCCAGTGTTATATAAATCATATCAGGAGGCTTTTATGACTGTCTGCCATTGCAGATAAGAACTTATCTGGGACCAGTTCAGTGATGGGCAGACTTGACTGAGATAGGTTTTGCTATATATGTCTCTTTATGGATTTACTATCCTGTCTAATTCCTGTTAAACCCCAAAGTGGTAGAGAGAGCTGTCTGTTAGCGCGGTAAAGCTCTTTAGAGACGCAGCATGAGGACGAGAGCAGGGGGACAGTCACTGGCAGATGGCCGTTTCATTCACTACTGTTGTCAGTTGAGATGCTAATCCATCAGCCACCAACAGTATTTTCCAGAGAGGTGTTGTCGCAGTTACAGATAAACAAGGATGCGACGAGAAAAGTCATTCACTAGACAGGAAGGTGGAATCGTGTGATTCATCTTCTGGAGCTGCACTTGTTAGAGTGAGTGGATTGACGCAGCGCCTTTCCCTCTTGGCTCGCTCAGCTCGCCAAGCCCGCCTTCACTTTGTTGTTTGGAAGTAGTAAGCGGAGTTCACTGTCCTCAGCCTACATCATTGACTGTGGCTCGCAATAATAGCACAAGACATTGACTGCAGCCAAAGTGTGATTCAGTGTCTGAGCAAACAGCTAAGAGCTTCAGCCAAGTCTGTTTTCTTTAAAGTCACTGAAATGTTTTTGGCAATCTCTTGAGTTTGGCCATTGGTAAAGTCGGGTGGGTACTGATTGAATAAAAAAAAAACATCTCTCAGCATCACAGAAGCACATTTGGAGCATCTTGCATCTGTGGTTACTTTACACACCAGAATCTTTTAATTTGCCTCATTTGTGATTGTTTTTCTGGGATCAATATTAAATAAAAAATCCTGTTGAAAAAAAGGACGATGATGCATCTGACATGAGTGCCTCCTGCAGCATGGGAGAATCATGATAGCATTGCCCTCTTCTGGGCTGACAACATACAGCACACATCTCTTATATCCTAGCGTGCATTAACTCCTTTTATAAAGTCCGAATCCAGGGTGCATTTAAGGGGCATTGTCGTGGGCGTATGTGGGTCCTACGCAGCAGAAGACAGACTACATCTACATGTAGTCTGTCATCAGACTGCGTGCGGACATCTAAACAGGGCAGATGTAGTTGTGTTATTTCACCGCATTGGAAGCCTTGATTCTATCCATGTTGTGTGTGAGGACACTGCTGAGGAATGATGAGCTCAGAAGTGAAGAGACTGCGATGGTACATTACCCACTCTTGCTCCATTAAACATGAGGAATATCTACTGTCTGCGATCACCCACTGGCATCTACAGCACAAACAGGATAGGGGACAAGATGATGTTTATCTCCCGTTTCATCAAGTCATCGGTTACACACACAACCTCATTGTTCTCCCCTGTGCACTCGCTGAATTTATGACGGCATTTTGGCTGTTTTCTGTCACCTTTTCGAGATAGGAATCAACAAAGCGCCAGGACATCCTTGTTTAGGTTGAAGTGATGATGTCGTATGTGTTTGTATTTCATGCTTGGATACCATCACTGGTGGTCGAAACAGTGAGAGTATTACTTTTCAGTCTTTATGTAATCATTCTGAAGGAAGAACAAAATGTGGTTGTATCTGCTGATTACACATATTGTTATGCAGGCAGTGTAAGATAAACCTTGAGGAATTTAGAATCATATTCACGTATTTTCAGTATATGCAAGCTATGATGTGTTGATTTTATATTCTTTGGTCTCTTGTAGGTACTACCTGAAAGAATCTCGAGGCAGCAGACGGTGGTTGATATTCTTGGAGGGTCAGTATTAAGGACTAATTTCATTATGTTTCTCCTTTCGTGCCCAAATTAAGAACGATAATTGTAGACAATTTGTGCGAGAAATGATCCATGTTGTGTTTTTTGTGTATCCATGTCCAGGCGGCTGGTACTGCTTCAACAAGGAGAACTGTGACAGCCGGTACGAGACCATGAGGAGGTTGATGAGCTCATCCAAGTGGCCCCAAACTAAAACAGGTCAGCCTCAGCTCGTCTGTATAGTTCGCTACGCTCCCATAAGCACCACTCTTACTCCACCTGTGGCCTGTAGCAAATCCTGAGCCCCTAACATGGTGATAAAAGTGCCCAGATCCCACTGTAATGTCTCGGTAATTAAAAGGATCGGATGTATCTGTGCTCATCTGCAGTGTTATTGCAAGCGACACCCCGTCATAATGTAGCTGCGGTGTAGGGTTACCTGGCGCCCACTGCTGTAGGAACAGAGACGCCTCCCTCTCTCATTGCAGTGTAATAACTGTAATCCATGTGGTAATGATGATGAGGAAGAAGAGGATGTGTCTGGGAGTGCCAGGATGGCTAATGATACATGTTGATCTGTCTCTGCAGGCACGGGGATCCTGTCTCCGCTGCCTGAGGAAAACCCTCACTGGTGGAATGCCAACATGGTGTAAGTTGGCTCATGTTAGCATGTTTATTTGAAGCTCAGTTTTTTAATCACAGCTGGCAACTTTAACTTTATGTCGGTCGTGCAGGTTCGTCCCATACTGCTCCAGCGATGTGTGGAGCGGCGCTACAGCCAAGACAGAGCAGAGTAAGACAATACTGAATCATCAAAACAAACAATAACATGTAACCGTCTTTAAGAAAAGTATTGTTCTACAGTTCTGCTCTGTTTGCGTTGCGTGTAGGTGGCTATGCCTTCATGGGTTCACTGATTATTCAGGAGGTCGTGAAGGACCTGCTGAACAAAGGCCTGGACAATGCCAAAGTTCTCCTATTAGCAGGAAGCAGGTAAATTTGAAAATGCTACTTGTGATTTCAAATTCAAAATCTTCTACATTTCAGTCATATTCCTGTATAGGTACTAATAAGAAAATGTCATATTTCTGGGTGCAGCGCGGGCGGCACTGGGGTCCTCCTGAACGTGGACCGTGTGGCAGAGCTGCTGGAGGGACTGGGCCACACTGGGATACAAGTGCGAGGCCTGTCTGATTCTGGCTGGTTCCTGGACAACAAGCAGTACCACTGCACAGACTGCGTGGACACCATCAGCTGTGCCCCCACTGAGACCATTAAGAGAGGCATCAAGTATGGGAACCAGTGAAAATCATCACAAGATTTTTTGAGATGGACTCATGCGTATTTTGGTAAGGTGACGAGATCATCATGTTGCTAATCTGTCCTTTCACTTGCCCCGCCAGGTATTGGGGAGGAGTGGTACCAGAGAAGTGTAGGCAAACCCATGAAGGAGAGGAGTGGAACTGTTTCTTTGGATATAGAGTCTTCCCATCAATAAAAAGTGAGTTCGGGGTCTTTTTGTGCTCCCCCAACATATCTATGCAAGCCCAAAACATCTGTGTGGCATACGCCAGAGTAGATATATACTATACTCTTATATTAATCTTCTTCTTCCATTATCCCTGTGCAGGCCCTGTGTTTGTTGTCCAGTGGCTGTTTGATGAGGCCCAGTTGACAGTGGACAACATCCAGCTAACAGGCCAGCCTGTGCAGGAAGGCCAGTGGCGCTACATCCAAAACCTGGGCATTGAGCTGAGGAACACACTCAAAGATGTCCCGTAAGGACAAATCTCTGCATTTTAGGAAGAGAATTTAAATAGGATAATTGCATGGATTCAGATTGAATTATGTTTTTTAATATTTTCTATTTCTATTTTCAGGGCTATGTTTGCTCCAGCGTGCCTATCACATGAAGTTATCACCAGAAAGTGAGTATGATTTAATTTTCAAACCACCCTTTTCCAGTGTATCATTATCAGGGGACACTAAACTTTGCGTTTGACACTTCTTATCTGTGAGCTGACAGCGCCCTCTTGTGTTGTGTTCTAGTTACTGGATTGACGTGCAGGTTAAAGGCACTTCCTTGCCCAGAGCACTGCACTGCTGGGACCGCAGCCTCCACGACAACAGGAACAACAAGGCTCCACCCAAGGGCTGCCCTGTACACCTGATTGACAGCTGCCCGTGGCCACACTGCAACCCTACCTGCCCCACCATCCGAGACCAGTTTACGGGACAAGAGATGAACGTCATTCAGTTCCTCATGCACATGGGCTTTGATGTGCAGAAGATGGCCCAGCAGCAGGGCATGGACCCCAGCAAGCTACTGGGCATGCTCAGCAGCGGCAGCTAAAGGGACACACATGCACACAGTATCTCCAAGCTAAGCCCAAGCAGGGCTGGCTGGTCTCTCTGGCCAGTCTCGCATGCCTGATACCTCCGACTACCCATCCACCTTCACAACCCATTCTACCTTTAATCGATTCCCCTCTGACCTCCTGTTTACTTTAGTCCAAGCCTCAGTCAAACACAGGGGCTTAGATTTGTGCCACAATCCCTTTCTTCACAACTGGTGACAAGTACAGGGGGCAACACGCCACCACGACAAGGCATGACTCTCTGCTACTCTCCATCTAAATTATCTTTTGCTTTGTAAAAGAAAAAAATATCACGAATGTAATCCAGTTTTAAGGATGCTCATTGATGTTTTGTTTTTTATATTATTTTCATCCTTTCCATATTGATTATATTTAGTCATTGTTACAAAAAAAATGCCACAATGACATAAGAATGCTGTCTTTGTTAAGTAGTCACTATAGAGTATATAAGGGTATAATTTTGTTCAGACTGTTCTGTAGTTGGGTTTTAACAACATCTCATCACACAAACAACCTACATCAAGGCAGAAACGGGGACACGATAAGGTGGGAAAAGCACTGGATCGGGAAGGAAACTTTGTATTTATCTTTAAAACAATGGCAAGAACGATATATAGAGACACAACTGACACCAATACTCTTCTAATCAACTCGTGGTTTAAGACCGAGTTGGACTTTACATAGGCTACTGAAATTAAAGCTGCAAACAGGCAAATATCACATTATTCCTTTGTAATGAAAGTAGCTAAAAATGACAAAATACAGACAATGCTCCACACGTTATATTATTGTTGTTTATCATGATTTAAGAGAAAACATCCCTGTAGAGGCACCTCATTCCTGACAGTGTTGAAATCTAAGTGGCATATTTTCGTTTTTGACGGCTGTGAAGATGCCCGGTTTAGTCGTTTCCTGAAAGTCATTGTGGTGCTAAAGTGGACCTGGAAACACTTTAAGGTCTATCAGTGGCTATACATACACCACAGTGCCATTACATTTAGTCCATACCTCTTTCTCACGGGCCACATCATCACAAGACGACTGTTCAGACCCAAACATAGGGTACACATTCATGTTAAATCACCTCAGTAGTTCAGCAGTCCTCAGATCAATGCAATGAACATTTAAAGGGAGACAAATATCGTGTATTGTATATTTTTTTGAGTATTTGTATAGGTTCTTTCAAGTGTTCACTATTGTAACTCCCTTCTTATATTTCATAATAGAGATCACTTTTTAATATAATGACAATGTTGTATGTAATGATGTCTTTATAAATGATGTTTTTAAAGGACCTCTATTTCGCATCACACCAGAGAAGGAAAGGTATTACTAATTGTAATTTTATTCTGTAACATATTTTTTAACAGAAAAAAAACTCAAGCTACATTGGTAATTTACATATTTATTTTGTTATGTAAATCATATTTATAAGTGCTATTTTCACAGAGAAGTGATTCTTTGTAAATTGTAAATACATTGCTGTTTTTTCTCTTTGTGTTGATTGCATGTCTTTGTATCAGACCTAAAAGAAAAGACCCATTACATATACTACAAGGTAAATATTGGTGTGTTATTATTATTATTATTATTATTATTATTATTATTATTATTATTATTATTATCATCATTGTTATTAGTAGCAGTGTTATTGTACAGCACAAAAATCTTTAGCAGGAGGTAAGTTCAACAGCTCCCTCAGACTCCCAAAACGGTATGTCACTATTTTGACATATCTGATAATAGATATGAGGCTTAGTATAAACACACTGACAGTCAAAAGTTTTTCCTCATAATTTAGCAGCTTTTGTTAAATCTCAAGAAGTGTGGCAAATCTACAATAGGAAAATATTTCAGAGTAGGTTAAGTGAATTAAGAAATGTTGCGGTTTTTATTTTATTGAAAGTGACCCATAACTAATAGGAAATGACCTGATGAACTGATCATTTCTAACTTAAAATAACCAGCCTACAATACATTTTCTGCAGCACCAAAGGTTACATATTCACTAGCTACAGCAAGTCCCTGTTTTGATGTGACCCTTATTCGGCCATGTCTTTTTGTTTGGTGCACTCACTGTCTTTATGGCAAATGAACTGTTGCACTTCATAATTTACCTTTCAGTCACCTATTACCACATGCACTCACACACTGATGCAACGCACTGGCCTAACCATCGGGAGCACTCAGAGTTCAGTCTCTTGCTCAATTTCGACTAACCCTGCAATTAGTGCACGACCTGCTATACCTGCTGAGTCACAGCCATCTTTACACACCCACATCAACCTCTGATTTTGTTGAAAATCTAAGTATGCCACATTCTTACTTTGGGCCACTTTAATGTACCACTGCTAAAAGATCTTTAAGTTCCATTCATTTAAGTGGAGCACGCTGAATGATTTGCAGCCTTTAATAGTGAGAACAGGCTAATGTTTCAGCACTACTGTGTCTTCATGAGAGTCAAAATGGACAAAGACAAAAGGCAAACATGTATAGTCATCTTAGAATTACAATTGTCATTAGATAATTGGTTGAAGAGACTTTCAAATCTATTGGACAATGGATTAAAGGGTGGGAGCTGCCATAGCCCATGCACTATAATCACATCAGAAACAAAAGAACGCAGCTATATCTTAAAGTTACAAAGACAGAAGTACAAAAAGTAAAAGTACTGCATCTATCAAGTGTAATAAATAAGAGGAAACATGACAAATTCAGTTCTTCATTTAGGCCAAAAGGCTCAACTGTGTTAATAGTGTGAACCCAATATGCCTCTCGGTGGAGCAGTGAGTTGTTAATGTCTCCACCTCTAGGAGAGGGTGAAATTTTTTCTATTCTCCAGAACTTCAATGATGCTGCATAGCCGTGGTTAGCCTGTGCATAATGTCTGTTAGCACTATTAAAGGCTGCAAATCTATCAGTGTGCTCCAGTCCCTTTTTTTCCCCTTTGCTGTCCTTAAACTGAGAAGCTGCATACAGCTGGAAGCTGTGCAGAGAACCCCGTTTCAGATAATTTCAGTGATTTGGCAATTTCTTTGTAAAATGATCTGACATTCTTCAGAAAAATAACTGCTTGACCTTTATTGAGAGTGGACATTTTCTTCTATCACAGACCAAAGCCTACTCAGAAAACCTATCTCAGACCCTGTTAGGACTAATTTAAGTCAGGTGAACTGGAATGTTAAAAGAGTACTCCACTGATTTAGCATTGCATTCCTGTAACATTGTTAGACTCACTATGGACAGAAAAGATCAAAAAAAGATCAAAATCGATGCAGCAGAACCAAAGATATTTTCTTTTTTATTCCACCCATTCTTCTTCCTTGTGGAAACCTGGCACCTACATTACCCACAATGCAATTCGACCCCAGACAGTTCGGTCGGAGATTCGGATTGTGTTATGCTAGTAGCGGCTAATGTAGCCTCGAGCCACTTGCCTCAAGAGGAGCGGGCTGCAGAGGTCTGCTCATTTCTTTCAAACTCCACACCACCAGATTTTTTTCAGTTTCAAACTTGTAGTCGTCAGCGTCAACTGACTCAAGTGACATCACTTGAGGCAATTTTACAGATTTCGCGCAGCTCCTTCTGGAGCCATAGAAGACAAATATTCTGTCCACAGCAGCCCAATTAGAGTAGCCTAATCTAATTAGGTAATCAGTAATCAGGAGTGATCTCAGCAATTTCCACTAAAATACAAAGCTAGAAACATTTCTAATTTCACTTATCTATTCCTTATTCATATATTTCCAAAATTCATTGCATGGGAATGAACAAAAATGTTCTTTTGAAGCTTTTGTGCCAGCAATTTGATACCGCAAACAACTTCAAAATCTATTTTAGGTGGTGGTTTTCTGTAAGAATCACCTTGCACACTGTAAATAAAAAATCACAGCACACTAATATCACATGTTAAAGTATTTTAAGTAACTACTGATCCATTTCCACTTCCCCCTGACACGCATTGCTCGTATCTGTCATCACTTGTGCATAATCATCCATCTGGACCTGTATGTAATTTCTGTCTCTAATGGGAGTCTTAGCCTCCCTCCCTGTCATTACACTGCGTATAAATGCCAGTTTCTTACTGAGGGAGCTCTGACTCAGCCTCTCTGGGTGCTCCCTAGAAATACGACTCCCATACTGCCTGCCACATGTAGCCTCCCACCCCTCTGTGGAATATAGACCCCCTATTTATAGAGCTGGCGAGGCCTGTAACCCTGGGCTCGGCACAAACTTTCATTTAAACAGCCACCCCCTGCAATCCACTGAGTGCACACTGACACACACAGGAGAGAGAGGGTGTGTGTTTGTGTGAGTACGAAAGAGTGGGAGACCAAATCCAAGAGGCAAAGGGAGACAGAAACAGCAAGACAAAGAGCGAGAGACAGAGCCAACAGTTTGAGTGATTTTGACGGGCAGTTAAGGGCCTACAGTGAAGAAATTACAAGGAGTCATTGAGTAAAGGAACTTGACTGATAGGACAACAAATTAGTCCACCTGTTCGGCACAGAGGGCTATTGTTGGAAGATTGATCTCTGGATATTAGAGGACCTTACTTCACTTTGAACTTTTGATACACCGGACAACTTGGTGATTGAAGAGAACAAGTAAGGGAAAAACAAGATTTCTGAGGACATACACTACAACTTTGAGTAAGACCAGGATCAAATACTTAATCTGTAAAACATTTTAAAAACACTATAAAAGGACTGACACCGGTGTTATATGGTTTACAGAAAATAGAAATATATGTATATTGTATAGACTTGCCAAGTAGAGACATTACTTAAGAAACAAACAAAAAAAACTTGGCAATCAAAAAGATATCTTATTTCAAGATCTAACTAAATGTTCTTTACGATTACAAGCTACTGTACAGACATCTACATAACAGTGTATAAATGTAACTTGATCCTAAGCACACCACTGTAATTACAAAGCAAGCTCAGGGAAAAATTACAGACATTTGTAATTAAGGACCAACTATAAAAGGCAACCAAGGAAAGGGTGAGGTCTGCCTTGGGCCACAAGAACACCAGAGCAGAGAACACGACGTCAAGAATCTCACCCAGAAAAACAGCTGCTTCTGGGGGACAACACAAACCATGGATTCTCATGGAGGACACTACCTCAACAAAGAAGCTGTGCTGTCACCTTTAGGTGCAGCCCGAATGTGCCAGCTGCTGCTTGGCTGCACCATAATGGCCCTTGTGTCCCACAGTGCAGGCTACAGCGCCACCTATGGAACCTTCTGCATGTTTGTGTGGTGCTTCTGCTTCGCCGTCACACTGGTTGTGTTCACCTTGGACATTACGCGGCTCCACACGTGCATGCCCATTTCCTGGGATAACTTCACTGTGGCCTTTGCCATGCTGGCAACACTCATGTACATCACTGCCTCCGTGGTCTACCCTGTTTATTTCCTCCAAACAGAGTGTCCTGATGAGGGCTGTGAGATCCAAATGTACCGCATTGCTGTCACTGTCTGCTCCTGTGTCTGCTGCTTCCCCTACGGTGCTGAGGTGTTCCTAACACGAGCCAAGCCAGGGGCTGTGGTGGGTTACATGGCCACTGTGTCCGGCCTACTCAAGGTGGTCCAGGGTTTTGTGGCCTGCATTATTTTTGGGGCACTGGCCAATGACAGTGAGTATAACCTCTACATTGCCACCCAGTACTGTGTGGTGGTGTACAGCCTGTGCTTCTCCGTCACTGTGGTAGTGGTCATACTGACAGTTTCTGGGAGGACCTCTGCCCTGCGGTTCCCCTTTGACCGGTTTGTGGTTGTCTACACCTTCTTCGCTGTGATCCTCTATCTCAGTACCGCACTGATCTGGCCCATCTTCAGCTTTGACAAGAAGTACGGCACCACCACTCGTCCTGAGGACTGCCCGCGTGGAGAATGTCCCTGGGACAGTAAGCTGGTAGTAGCAGTGTTCACCAACGTCAACCTGATCCTATATTTTGTTGATCTCGTTTACTCCCAGAGGATTCGCTTTGTCTCCAGCTCTGCTGTCTAAAAAACACTTTCCCTTCTCAAGACTGTTTAGCCTCAGAGACAAATAAAGAAAGTTTGAGGCCACATCCACCATGCTCTCCACAGTCAGGTCTCTCTGAAGGACTTGTTACTTTGTATACATAGATTCATGGTGTTGTATGCATGTGTGACATTTTTTATTATCAGTATTCGTCTAGAATTCAGACTGTTGGAAGCAAAACTGACAGTATTACCCCATGCCACAAGGCCTTTCTCTGCAGTGGCCTACCAGGGAGGGCCTGCCAGGTGCGCCGATGAGCTGATCTCAGCAACTCTGCCCACAGAGGACCCTGGGAACGTCCATCTCAGCACCAAATACATCCCTCTGCTCCAAATTCCTTTGGTGGTCGCATACAGGACGAACCTACGGGAGTAAGAGCAGTGTTATGTCAGTCAGACTTTCAGAGGCTGGACAATTTATTTAAGTATTAATGTATGTTTATGTGTTAAAATATATGGATGAAGATTGATCTCATAGAGATGCACAGCATATGTTAAGTCTACAGTTTGCACTGAACATAGCTTTTGGTTTTGGCTTTCGAGCCATTTTGCTGGGTTTTTTTCCAATTTGTAACCTCCACATGTGTCATGTCAAAAGTTCAGGTTTATTAGGCTTTTCCTGTTATCCACTGAATGTTAAATGTTTCTGATACATGGATTTTTGAAGGCAAAATTTTGACAACAGTATTAAATTGATTATGTGGTATAATCACAATCATAAAGTGTAATATTTCTTCTTCTGCTATGTTTCTGATCTATTCCATGTTTAATAAAATATGAGAGTATGGGTTTTTTTTTTGTCTTTTTGATTTCCTTCTATCATTTGCTTTGTATGAAGTAGGTCTTAATTGATATGTGAACTAAACTTTCAGAAGACTCCTCTATTACAGAATTAAATCAGAAATCTCATTTGTGTATTGGCAAAAGTTGAAATTAAAAATGGAAATATGTTGTTTGTTAAAGATGAGTATTTGATTCATGGCCTGATTCAATCAAATTTGCATGATATTTCAATATTTGATAGACTCATTTCTAAATCTGTGAAATTACATGTTTTCTGTACAGTGTTAGAAAAACATTTTTCTGAGAAGGCTTCGTCGCATTTCCTGGCTTCCATACCAAACCGCAAACTTTACAACCATAGTAGGCCTGAAAGTAGCCCAGGCCTGCTTATTAATGTCAAGTGTATTAGTCTGACATTAATTAACAACATAAACGAATATGAAATGTAGTTGCCCAATGGAGGCAGTGAAGATAAAAACAAACACACAAATGTATAACTTACTTCAGGCTGTTTACTAGGCTACAAGTTGGCTTTCTGGGTCAGTAACATGTCTGTCTCCATTCCCAGAAAATAGTCTCTACTATGCCTTTCAAGCTTCTCGCCAGCAGATGATAGTATAGTACCGGGATCCTCACCAACTTTTCTCCTCAGTCTGATGCAACTGGCTTTTCGGCGTAACAGAACCCGCCCTAAAGTTATTGATAATACCACCGTGATTGGTCAAACCTCTTACGTGTTGACTAAACACGCGAGCTCATTGGCTTTCTCGCTCGTCAGTCCAGTTTCCTTCTACAGGTACAGTAGAGCTCGAGACAGCTGGGACACGTTGACAGTGTTGTAATTTCAGGTGTTTCTGTACGGTTGCTGCGTCGGTCGGTCAGCTTAAGGGCTCCTCACTTTATTCGTAAGTCTTTTCTTTGTATTGTCTGTACTGTAATATGGCTGCTGCCGCCCTGTGTTCAGAAATGTCTTTTGCGTCGCTTAATGAGGAAGTAAGAGTTTGTTTACTACAACAGAACAACGTTCCCAGAGCTGTAAAGGGGCTACAAGCCGCACACCAGATGCTAGACGCAGAAAATATGCTGTCTTTGTTGAGATAAAATGGATTCTTCCCTGCTAAAGTGAATGTTTTCAACTCTGAACGCACACAGGTAGAATGAGTGTGGGTTTCATAGGAGCAGGCCAGCTGGCCCACGCTCTGGTGAGGGGCTTCACAGCTGCAGGTAAGTTTTGAATCATACTTTTACCATGTATGTATGTATAATTCAGATTGTGTTGCTGATGTATGTTGATTGCAATCAGACGCTGAAATGATTTCTGGACATTTTTTCCCTCCTTTTTAAGGCGTGATTGCCACCCACAGAATCACAGCCAGTTCCCCAGACACAGATCTCCCCACTGTACAGGGACTGCGGGTGGGTAGACAATTAAGAATGGGTGTCAATACTGTTTAATTACATTTTTTTTGTTTGTTTGTGGGTTTTCAAGGTGTAAAACATTGCTTTGCTTGCATGTAATGAATTCCTCTGAATACTTCTGCCTAGTGATATACTAAAAACATGTAATTTGTGCAGAAACTGGGTGTCAATTTCACCACCAGCAACAAAGAGACAGTGAACAAAAGTGATGTTCTCTTCCTGGCTGTGAAACCTCACATCATTCCTTTCGTGCTGGACGAGATTGGGCCAGACATCGAAGATCGTCACCTCATTGTGTCCTGTGCTGCAGGTGTCACCATCAGTTCTATAGAGAAGGCAAGTCATAGCCCCCCCATCCTCCCATGTTATTAACTAAACAGAGACTGTTAATAGCACACTATATTGACAAAATCTAATCGTTTTTAATCATTATTCAATACACTGGGTAAGACCTGAGGTATATACGTAAAGGAGATACAGTATGGTGTCTGAGAGGAAAGCATCATTAATGTGGATATGGTGGCCAGCGAGTAGATGCATTCATTGTTTGTTTAAGTCAAATAACTCCAGAAAACTAGGTCAGTTAACTTTAATGCTGCCTTTAAAACTATAATGTTGCACAATTTTATGATAATCTGAATCCTAGATGATTTGTTGTTCTACATGACATCGTATCCATTCATCATCAGTCATGTTTTTGCGTATCTCTCAGCTCTAGATGAAGGCGAGTGCTTGTGAAATTCTGGCTTTATTGTTCATTTTACAACGAGGCTCTCACTGTGTTTGCGTGCTCTGATCTCAGCAGACCCTCGGGCAGAACAGTCACATGTTGCAACATGACACTGGTTAGCTGCTTGGACTTGAAACACCCATGCATTTGCATTCAATAAAGGCTAAGATATGTCGTCTGAAAAAAGATTATATCGTTGCAGATAAAAGCGAATAATATGTCAACTATTCTGTTGACTTAGTGTATAAACTTTGATCCATCTTAGTTTATTAAAGTTAAAAACTATAAATGTCCCTCTCAGCCAGACAGTTAATTCAGTACATTGTTATTATTCATTACAGAAGCTGCACCAGTATCGCAGTGCTCCGAAGGTAATGCGTTGCATGACCAACACTCCAGTGGTGGTGCGTGAGGGGGCCACTGTGTACGCCACAGGCACCCATGCAGAAGTGGAGGATGGAAAGCTTCTGGAGCAGCTGATGGCCAGTGTAGGATACTGCACTGAGGTGGAGGAGGACCTGATTGATGCTGTCACCGGCCTCAGCGGCAGCGGCCCTGCTTATGTGAGTCCTTTTTATGATGTTGAGTGTGCTTTGCAATTCTGCCTTACCTGTAGCAATTGTGAAAAATTAGTTTTCACTCGTTCTATCTTCCTAACTGTTTTTGATTGTGGGCTTTCAGGCGTTTACAGCTGTAGATGCTCTTGCTGATGGTGGAGTGAAAATGGGCCTGCCCAGGAGACTGGCTGTACGCCTGGGAGCCCAAGCCCTGCTGGTATTACATTTTATCTTTTAAACAAATTTATGTGTTACATGTATGTGCTTTCTTTGATGTTTTTTGTTTTCATCTTTCATTACGTTACTGTGAGTTTGGATGGTTTAAATGAAGGTTTTCAAGCTTTGTTGTGTTGGATTTACCTGCTTTATCTTTGCACATAGGGCCATTATAACATTCTCATGAGGAAATGCGTACGACATTTAGTCACTCTTGCACATGTTTATTCTTATGTAAACAGTTTAATATGCATTGTTCCTGTAAAATCTATAAATCCAGATACAGTTTTGCCGGGCTTCAGCTGTAGTCTCCCCTGGTTGGTTCTAGACATAGTCTGAATAGTTTGATGTGACATAATCAATACTGTGTTAGTCTAATGTGGATGTCCCTTTGTGTTTCTTTAAAGGGGGCTGCTCGAATGCTGTTAGACTCAGAGCAACACCCCGGGCAGCTCAAGGACAATGTGTGTTCACCAGGGGGCGCCACCATCCACGCCCTGCATGTCATGGAGAGTGGTGGCTTCCGCAGCCTCCTCATCAATGCTGTAGAGGCCTCCTGCGTTAGGACTAGGTAAGTTGACAAGAAAAGTGTGAGACAAACAAACTAATAAATCATATTTCCTGTGACAGGGATACACAAGAAATGCTTTTAAGTTAATTGTCATACTCAAATGGCCAAAGGGTGATATATTTCTTTTGAAGTTTATAATTCAGACAGTAGATGGAGCTGTATGCAAATAATTTTACAATGAGAGTTTTGTCCTTCTCTGGTTACTAATTACCCAGTAATAAGATTATTATTATTACCTTGCTATACTATGTTGTGTTAAATATGTTTGTTTCATACTGTGTTGTAAATGTCTCTGTATTCCTGCCCTCCTTTAAAAAGGGAACTTCAGTGTTTGGCCGACCAAGAGAAAATCTCCCCAGCTGCCATAAAGAAGACAACTCTGGACAAAGTGTTGCAGCAGCCAGGAGTGACCGCAGAAGCCGTAGGAGTCAGATCTCGTGGGATCAGTATGTTCAACAACAGTAACTCCAGGACCAAGAAGAAGTGATCTGTTTTTGGGGTGGGGGGTTGGCACGTTTGGAAATGGCACATTTTAAAGTTACCTCAGTGAAGATGCAGTATATACTGTAAATAAACCATTACTGGCAGATGATTGTGGAAACATAAGCTAACCTAGTAGATTACTGTGAAAGCTGTATACACTATATTTTCTTTTTGTAATAAAGAGCCTTTCTCAGGATTAATGTTTGATATTTCTAATTGGTTGCCACCCCATTTAAGGATTGAGTCATGTGGCATCACATCACTTATTCTGGTCAGTCAGTGGATTATAATAATAATTTCAGTATCTGTGGTTGATCTGGCTTTCTGAATCTTATTTCATTAAGACCTTTCTGATGGTGGCAAAGTTAGATTTACTAAATAACAATGCAATCCAGTGGTATGCAGTGAAGCGGCAAGCTCTGCACCATGTTTTTCTATTTTCTGGAAGTGGTTTTGCTGTTTGTATTTATGCAGTCTCAAAATTATGTTCACATATTTCACAACTTAAAATTTTCTTAAGCAAAATGTGCTAAATGCTTTATTTTATGATGCAGTGAAACTGAGGAAATCTTTTATTATTAAATATTTAAAAAGAAAAGACAAGTTTTGTGGATGTGATTTATTTGTGCGAATGCGCATTGGCCAGCGGTGCTGTTCTCCAGTCACCAAACAGGTATTGGCAGCTACAGTGTCAAAGTAAGTGGTTTATTTTTGGTTAAAATGTTTTTTTTCCTGGCGAGGAAAGAAGATCCTTCATGAATGAAGGCACGTGACCAAACACGATGACGTCTGGCTTCGATACAAGAGAAAGGAATCAACAAGGAGAGCACGAGCTGGCGTTTGGAAGCGCTGCAGCTTCTGTCAGTGAAACCGAAATTTAACTGTGTCTCTAATGTTTTCGCCACCGTAGTGACGGTGTAAGAAGAGGACCTTGACGGCAACAACTTCAGAGAGCGTCATTTTTAAGTCAGGTGGGTCTGTAAACCAAACAGAGTCGGTGTTGTTATGCTGAGTGTGCATGCCTTCGCTGACAAGCTGGCCGCGGCTAGCTTCACAGGCTAGCATACCTAGCTTCTTACGTCCATCCTCGTCAAGTTAGGTTAATTTGTACAAGAAATTATTTTCAAACTAAGAGTGCTCGCTTTACTCAAGCGATTAACACACGCCCTCATGAGTGCTTGGTTTATTTTGAAAGCGCCTACCGGAAACGCTTGTGTAGCCGCTGGGAGCTGACGACGCTCGAGCTGCTACTATGCTGAGATGGCAGCTAACCTTTTGTACACACTCACGAGCTGCGAATAAAACATGTCATTCAGATTTTTGGGTTCGATGCCGCGCGGCAGCCGGCCGTCTCGCGCGTAAAAACGGTGATTTCCCCCCTCCAGTTGAGGAATCGCTCGTGCTGCTGTAATGCCACAGTTATAGTAGGACGGCTGAGCACGGGGATTTCCTCGCTTGCTTGTTTTGTAGGCGGGGAGTTGTTTGCCACTTTCACAAGCAGGCGTTGAGAGGTCGGAGACAAGAGTCGTGGAATGTCAAAACTGTGCAACTAGGTTGCTCTTGTGATTTAAATAGTTTAGCCGAGACGTCGCGTGCCCCATCTGTATCGCAGCGCTTTCTTGGTGGTTTGTCAACTCATGCGCTTCTTGCTGCTCAAACCTGCTGCTTCATCACCTCGTTGTGAAAGGGAGCAAGAGCAAGCGGAGGCAGCGGTTTAGCGAGAGATCAGGTTGGTGGGTTTTTTTTTTCCTTCAACATTTTCTCATGACACATCTGCCAAAGATGAATGTGATTGTTAAATCCGAGCGATGTGTTGTGCTGTTGTGCGCGTGCATGGATTTCATCTGTTAGGAAATTGCTCCCAAAACCATCGTTTTCGGGTTGAATTGCTTCACCTGAAGTGACAATTCATTTAAGCACCGGTTAAATTGTAACAATGGCACTGCCAAAGCATACCCGCCGTCCTTGGCTTTAATATCACAGCCAGGCACTGAACCACAGTATTGTTTTATTATCAGAGCCAACAAACAAGCAGCGGTATTTTTATCGTGCTGAATCATCACAATGATGTATTTAGACGTTCTCAGAATCCACCCCGAAATATGGCACCACCGGACAAAGGTCTGCTCGGTGGATAAGGGTCGATGTTTATCACCAAGCCGCCGTTATTAAGAGGATGGATCGAAGTGGTGCTGATCTGTCGTGCAAGTCAGTCATCAAGCCATGAGCATCAAGTGATGACCATCATGCATTTATCAATAGCCTCATCTACATTCAGCGGAGAATGTACATTTTATTGCAGCGCTGTCATGATGTACATCAACAAGCAGGGTGTGAGTACATTTAGACTAAGTGCTTAAGTGTCAACTGCGATGTCAAATCCATTTTAAAATTGCATGATAAGCAATATATTATGCCCGTGTTGTTATAATGGAGTCCTGCAATGAGTGGCTGTTTAAATTGGGTCATGTGTAATTATGGGATGTATGGGAAGTTGAAAACATCACCTAATTTAGGGGGTATTTCAAATAAAATGCTGCTGTAGGAAATAAGCATTTTGGTGTGTGTGGTGTGCTGTAAATGCCTTTTTATTTGTGTTATGGAATAGTATGCTGAATACTAAAGAATGCCAGTTTGCTTGTGACATTATTTAATGCAGTATAACACTTCATTTCTTTTATTTTGGATTGGCAGATGCTCTTGTTTCCCTGTGTGTGACATGATGAAATTTGCTGCCTATTAGAGTGCATGCTTATGGAGGGCAGGTAATGAATTATCCATGGAGAATCTCTGTGCAATTTGAAAAGTCACCTTGGAAACTGTTGAGCATATATAGGCAGGGCTAAACAGATAGAAGTTGCCCATTCTTGCTCAGATATCCAACTTATTTCATCATCTCTGTTCATGCGAGCAGGGCATTGAAGTGTGTTTAGCAGACAGGCCAGCCCCACATCAGAAGCTCGGATTTGCAATAAAGCGTAATGCCCATCTCTGCCTTTCTCTGCAGGTAACAAGAACAGATGAGGGCCCATATAAGAGCCCGATGGGGCTGGCGATGTTGTGTGGACGGAGGCAGGGAGTGGTGGAGATCAGCTCTGAGATTTATCGCCTCTTGCATTGAGGTAGCAAAGATAAAATAAGGCTGGATACCATAGAGGTGAACCGAGTGCACAACTCATACCCAGTGGCGTTGCTCAGAATGGGCAGGCGGTGGAGGGTAGAAGAGGATATTTGAGGTTGATGAAACACGAGGCAAGACTTTACACAGCATAGTCTGGCCACCAACACCTCTGTATGGCCAATACAGCTGTGCCTTGGGAGTAGTTACGCCTATTCAGGACAATTAATAGCCTCCAGAAAGGAACACAAATGTGGGATTTGTCCACAAAAGTGCTGCTTAAGCTGCACGGGGAAATGGGAATGCCTGGAAGGAAGGGAGAAAAAGATCAATATAGTTTTTTTTTTCTCTCCTTTTTGCAATAGGGAGGGAATGCTGGTGATGAAACCTCTTGCAAGTGTAGTGCGGATTATGATTGCTTAGCATTGCGATATGCCCGCTCCACTTCTCAAAGTAATACTTTCATCCAGACAGAGTAGCAAGTGTGTTTGATGAATTTTCTGTTTGGAACTTGAGTTAGACTTGGCATGTTCATTAGTGCTCTCTGTGTGTTCATAATTTAGATTAGCCAATATCGGACAGAACATGGAGAGCATAAGCGTCGGGCCGTGCACTGGCTGCTGTTTTTCATGTAACCTACTTTTATCCCGGCTGATAAACGTTTGAGACACATCAGCGGTGAACTGACATTAAAAACAAGTGATTTAACCGTACACATACTAAGTCAGAATGAAACAGGGAAGAAATCAACAGTTTCCATGCATTTTTGAGAGTTTTAGGAGATAAAATTAGACTGTTCCTCCTATGTCTTGATATGTTCTGGGCTGGATATGTATCAAACATTTTAAGGAGGTTAAAGATAGTGAGACCTTGTTCTAAGATAGGCAGTGTATAACCCACATTGGAAAGGAGCTCAGGCAGATCATCAAACTGCCGTTAGTACTGCCTGTATTGGCTCTTGATAAAATTAACAGATTCTTTGTAAATTACTGTGGGTTTTCCCAAATAAATACCTGCTATTTTTGTATTCTACCTGATTAAGTTTTGCTATACATGTTTTTATTTCTTGCTTAGTCCAGCCAATATCTTTTACTGGCATCAGTAGACAAAATGACAATCTAGCTTTATAAATGTGAGGTATTTATTTATATAAAATACTCTATAATTATAATAATAATAATAATAATAATAATACTATAAAATACTATAATTTGCAAAAGCAAAGTGACAAAAAAAATCAATAAAAATTGTTCCTGGGCAATCTCTATTTCTGAATACAACATTGAGTAATTTATTTAATACTTATTCATTTATTTATTATTTAGCTGAAGCTCCTGCGGTACACAGAGTGAGTAGGTTGGGGTTCAGTGGATGGACACACTGGGTGCTGTGAGGATCAAATTTGTGACCTTACTCTTACAAAATAATGTTTTTAATCATTAGACCATTTAACTATCTTTCTTCCTTTTTTACCTTCTTTGATATGTGATTAAATTTGTTCCAGTAGCCTTAGTTCAGGCTAAAATACAACTCCACAGATTGCAGTGATCAGCTGAGGTAGACTCCAGTTACTGGTACTGGTACTGAATACATGGTTATTAATTCAGACTGTATTCTGGAGTGACGTAATTGTGATTTTTTTTTTTTTTACAGCCACATTGAGTGTGAGGCTCCATCAAATATCCTGTAGGCAGACATCATCAATCACTTGGCATAATTTGAACTGAGCGGTGGCAGTGTTATTAATAGAAATTAGCATCTTTGTTACTTTCAGGTAATAACTCTGCTAACTGAGTGCATTTGAATCAAAGCGCTCCACATGAAAAATAAGATGATACATTTGTTTTCTTTCTTTTTTTTTTTTTAATCCAGTGATGCTGCTGAGCTCTCTTTATTTGATGGCCTTATCACAGAGTGCTGTTTCAATTGAAGAGAATCCACCACAAATCATGCTGTGCAGTGATACCAATCAAAGACTTTAATTATTTCAGTATTATTTTACTTAAAAAAGCATTAAAATGTGTTGAACAGCTCTAGTTTAGCCTTTTGTGCAGCAAAGGCTGTGTTGTAGCTGTTAGGTCAATGCAATATGCATTTAATATGTATGCAACCAGTGTAGTAAAGCTCCTGGATATTTTGCCAGTGTGTGGGTTGCCTGCAACCCTTACTTCCTCTGCCAGTGCAAGGCTGAAGTATCAAGAGCTATTCTCTTCCTGTTTAATCAAGTCCTCCAGGCAGATACTGTGGAAGGCCAATGAAGTCTCTTCTCCTGTCCTACTGCTTGTACTAACAGAGCAGCTCTGAGAGTAAACAGCAGCTACTGAGCTTGGAAATAGATCCTGCATGTATCGAAACATTGGCTAATGCAAACCAGTCTAACCCGAGTCCCTTTAAATAAGCTTCACATTATCAGTGACTTCAGAAAATACAAAACCCCTTGAGGGCAGTGATTCATGTTTTCACTTTAAACCACATGAACTGGATGCAAATTCCAGACATAGATGTACCACACGCTCTTCTGCATGATATAACCTACTAGGTTCCATATGGGACTTTTTTCAGAGCCGGCGTTTATCATAGCACATTATGTTATGGTGTTTATTTTCAACTTGTGACAAATAATCAGTGTTCTGTCATGTATGTCAACCTCTGTAGTAAAAAATATGATGATCAAATGTGGAATATTTTGCACCAACAAACTAAGTTACAGAATATCTACAGATGTTTAACTTTCATCAGCTACTGTTTGTCTCCATCTTACAACCACACACACTTTATACTTTGAGATTGATATCAAATTGACAAATATCTTGGAAATTTACCCAAATTTTGACAAGCATAAACAACAGAATTACCACACATTTCACTAGATAGTTATTAGCCTAAAACCATTTCCCTTAATTCTGAAAGGCTAGTCGAATCCTAGTTTAGGAATGATTGAACTATTTAGCATTTTGGTGCTTTTAAATGTAAATGCCACTATTATGTTCTTTAATATCTCTTTACATTGACTTCTCTAAACAAAGGCATCAAAATAATTGTATAACAAAACAAATATTTAAAATGGTCCAGGCTGAGGATAGTCAGTAAGTTGTAATTTTTATATTATTTTTTTTAAATATTAGACTGAACATTTACCCCGATCCTAGTTAAAATGCAGCGTGTTGTAAAATTAGAAACATGTAGGCTACCAAAGCGACTGGCCCAGGTTTAGGTGCTAATAAATAAGCTGAGAGTCTAATCATTTGCACCCATGCAATTTCTCCCTGGTTTTAGTATGCAGCAGGTAGAAATTCAGTCTTTTTCAAATCTTCATTTAAGGCATGTGGGAAAAGGGCACTTCTGGAGCAAGACTCATTAAACCCTTGGATAAAATATCTCAAATTTCTTTTTTTTCCCTTCACTGATTTCTAAAGTTCATTTTGCCGTGTTTCGATTAAATGTCGTATTCAGCATCTGTCTGTTCATCTGGCATGACTTCATTTGCAGGTGAGAACAGTATTAGGACAATGCACAGACTGTTGCTAACAAGCGTTTGACCCTTCAATTATAGTCATACTGTATTTATTCTAAGGATCAGTCCTTCCAATAGGCAGGCATAAGATTTTGGTTAACTGCTATTTTAGCCCTGAACCTTCACTGGTCAAAAGTATTGGCTTAGTATTTCCCCTCTACTACAAGCGTATCACATTTCCCTCTGAAAGCTGCTGAATGATTTCTCCTCTCCCTCTTTTTGTCACTCTTATTTCACGCTCTGAATACTTAGTAGTTAATAGCTTCCCTCCCCTCATCCCGTCGTACCTTTCTCTCGCACAGACACACTCACACGCTGTTTTCCCCACACACAAGTTTACACCAGTCTCCCAGTAACTCTTCCAGAGCTATCAGAGGAGTCTGATTTTTAATTTGCAGTTAAATGGCGCTCAACACGTGCGGCATGCTTGATAATTGACTTCACTCAGCTGAAGGGAGGAATGATTAGATCTGAATATCTAGGCGATCTTTTCAACTCCGAACTAGAAGGGAGGGAGTAAAAGTAGTGCCTCTGATCAGGCACGAAGTGTTGAGAATGGCTATTTATGGCATGCAGGGTGACATGGTTGGCTGGCTGCGTTAAGCATCTCAATCCTGATGGAGCAAGTGGACAAGAGAACAAATGAGCACAGAGTATGAATTAATGAGCCAAAGCAAAATGAGAAAGTGCTGACATTTCTTTTATTTTTCACACACTTATCTCATCACGTGCTTTTCGGTATCTTTGTGGTTATCATCATTCTATTTCCTGTGGAAAGTCCATGATAATGGAGCGAGAGGCTACAAGTCTCATACATTATTGATCAGGGAAACTGAATAGGTGATCACACTGACTTCACATCCAGCTCTCTTCTTCTGTGTTGTGTTAATCGTCTTAAGATGTGCAGGTTTTGCAAAGACAATGGATTGAAAACGATGCTAAGCCACTCCATCATCCAAGGACTAATTTACATTTGGGCCATAGCTCGCATGTCTCTTCTCTTGGCTGTACAAACGTTTACAAGTCTGGACTAGTCATGGCAGACGAAAGAAATTTAAACTAGGCATATGAGTGAAATGAGCCACATTTGTGCGTCTTCTCTTTTGGAGCAAAATGCATTGTTTGGTGTGAGATGATATTCAGCTGTTAGTTTCACAGAACTGAGTAGCCATTGTTGGATGCTGCCTGTGCTTTCCTGAAAACAGTCTTTCATCAGCATGCACCTCCACTGTCTAGTTTTATTCACTTCATTAGCAAGCTGCCGGTGCCAAGTGCTCGGACGCTTCTTTTCAAGAATTGATCATGACAAGTTAAATTTATATGTGCTTGTGTGGTTTTGGTGATCTGTCTCTGCGCGGATACATGTGCATGTGATTAGTTACGTGATATGCAGTCCACTGTCATGTCTCAGTGAAGCCTGCGCCCCGTTAGTCCTCCCCAGCCATGTTTAGTATTCAGACAGCAGGCGCTGTCGTAATCTGGATTCTGAGGCAGGTTGCTGGGGTTTTTGTTTGCTCTTATGGCCCTGATAATCTTGTTACACTGCTGTCAAGTGGAGCTGGCTCTCCCTGCAGCCCTGAACCACCATGCGTGCCACCTCGAGTACCAGAAATCCACCCTCCCCCCTCGCCGCCCCCACCAGCCTACCGCCATTTTGAGACAGCCGTTGATGGAAGAGCCTTGGATGTATCCTTGAAGAATCACCTCCTGAGCATCTTTATTCAGCCTCCCACCCCCGCCCCTGTCTCCCACCCCCACCTTAGGCAGCGAACGACAGTGATAAATATTCATCAGGGGACGCAGTGCGTGGATGCTGTAGCCTCGGTTCCCCCTCAACAAAGGGTCCCCTAGCTAATGGTGTCCATCCTTGGCAGCCCCCCTGGAGAGATCCTGTGGAGGGGATGAGATCATTAAAGCATGACACGGGCTCAAGGCCGGACCTATCATGTCACATCAGCATTTATCCCACCAGAGTTTTTTTCCCCCCCCTGAGTCTCAACCTAAGCCGACCCCACCTTCGCCAGCTGCCCTCTATAGATTTAGATGAACACAGACAGCTTTTGAAGGTTGGCTGGGTTGCTTGCGTCGTGTTAGTTCAACTTCTCAACTTCCTAATTGGCACCTTGGTTTTGGTCCTTGCTGAGATCAGTGTTTTT